>JARJEI010000004.1:24764106-25314838 GCA_029955415.1 Lottia scabra
GCTGGGAGATATTACTGTAATCATGAGGAATATGAAGAATCTTCTAATACCAGGGTTAGTCTCTACAGATCTGTACAGATTAATGTAATTGGTAAGGTATTTTATGGATTGTCCATTATTTTATGAAAAAAAAAAAAATAAATAAAAAAGTCTTTGGAATTATCAAGCTACTGTATTTGTGTCAATTGACAATTTTTTTTCCTCAAAAACGGAATGACCCTTTTAGTATTTTAATATTTGTTAATTTACAATATCACAAATACCATCTCTACAATTCATCCTCTGTCATCTTTATGTTCTAATCTAATTCATGTTCCAATACGGATATTATTATTATTATGTAAAAACATCCACAACTTCTGTTACAACATGATCAATTTCCATGTCTGTTAAAAACAGCTTCTGTTCCTAATATATTTTAACACATACAGTATTGTAATTACTTTATTTTTAATAAGTTTAAATATTTTTAGGAATTTCAACGTCGACAACACAACCCTAATATATTTTAACACATATTGTAATTAATTTATTTTTAATAAGTTTAAATATTTTAGGAATTTCGACATCGACAACACAATTAGCAACATCCGAAGAGCCAACCACAACCACACAAGGTATGCTAGACTAATAATAAAAGCCAAGCAAGAACAATTCTCATGAATGATATTGGAACCAGTATAGTGTACGAAGTCATACATAAAATATATTCAATTAATGAATGGATCTTAAATGGATTCAGGATGATTACAATTAAATTGATATGTGTTGGAGATATCACTGTAATCATGAGGAATATGAAGAATCTTCTAATACCAGGGTTACAACATGATCAATGTCCATGTCTATTGAAAACATCATCTGTTCCTAATATATTTTAACACATATTGTAATTAATTTATTTTTAATAAGTTTAAATAATTTAGGAATTTCGACGTCGACAACACAATCAGCAGCATCTGACGAGCCAACCACAGCCACACAAGGTATGCTATTGGAACCAGTATATTGTACGAAGTTATACATAAAATAATTCAATTAATCAATGGATCTTAAAAGGATTCAGGATGATTACAATTAAATTGATATGTGTTCCTGAAAAAAAACATGTTATATCGGGTGGGCCTAAAAAAGTGGCAACACACTTTAATATGATATTATGAAAAATGTATGGGAGCTATAATTTTGATATTACACACCCGTCACAATATAGTAATTTGACATCTTCACTAGAAATTTCAGACCAAAAGACCAAATAGTGTTAATTTGCCAGCAATTTTAAAATTAGAGGTAAAAGAGTGCAATATCGAAGAATGTCAAATGTTATCTAAACTTTGTTTCACTTGAAAAGGTGATCAATGTGTCCACCGTCTTGATTGCAGACAGCCCTCAATCGTTTTTTCCATGAAGAAATACACTTTCTGATCTCTGCCTGTGGGATTTCGTTCCATTTTTCACGAAGTCGATCTTTTAGTTCATTTTCCGTGAATACCTTTGTTCGATCCGCATAGACTTTTTCTGAGAGAGAGTCCCACACAGTGGGATTGCAATCAGGGGACTGCGGGGCCACTAAATTTTTTTTAAAGAACTTTGGGGTCGCGTCATTTAGGTAACTTTGTGTTGCATTGCTGGTATGGGAAGTTGCTCCATCCTGCTGAAACACATAGTCATTGTTCGGATAGATAACATTTGACATTCTTCGATATTGCACTTTTTGACCTCTAGTGAAGATGTCAAATTACTATATTGTGATGGGTGTGTAATATCAATATTATAGCTCCCATACATTTTCCATAATATCATATTAAAGTGTGTTGCCACTTTTTAGGTCCACCCGATATAATTATAATATTTTACAGTCAGTTCAACGTCGACAGCATCGTCTACAACAACAGCACCACCAATGATAATAACAACAAACGTAGAACCAACCACAACTTCTCCAGGTATGAGACAATATATTTATATCCTGTATAATGTACTATACAAGAAAAGGTTTGTGTTTGTGTAAACTAGTCACAAGTGTCGACCAGAATGGTTTGTATAGTCCAGGTCTCCAAACGTCATAAAAGAGGATCGTGGGAGGTTTTCACCCCAGAAAGAATTTGTAATAAATGGCATCGATGAGTGCGTTCTTCTGGATTTTTGGGACTGATTGTTGAGATCGGGACTTTCGACTCTGATTTTCAACTGACCGACGGTTTTAATTCCTAACAGCATCTTTCTTTCGCTCCCTATGTCCCGATTAAATTCACAACCTTGTGTGCTAATTACAAACACCGTTGCACCTAAGAAGTCAAGTTATAAGGGGCTAAGAGCTCCATTACAGGACCAAGTCAGAGTATGACCACTCTTTCAAATACTCGTTTACTCAAATTGATACGAGCGTATCTATCTCAATTCCAGCTTTGTTACGTAAAATGTAATATTTGTTGCTTCGTTTGGTTTTGAAACAAAAAAGCGGTTCGAGGAGGGTAATAATTTAAGTTCCAATTTTTTTTAGATACACCAGGAATGTCCCTCACGTCTTCAAACAACAGTCCAACAGTCGGTTCTTCAGTAACTCTTACCTGTAACACTCCAGGTTACGACGAAATAACATGGAGCGGACCAAGCGGAGTGTCTATCATATTTGCACCAGGTTGTTTCAGATTAACAGAAGGAGAATCAACTCATATAACTTATATAGATGTGCATTGTGGAGGTGGAGCCAGTGTCTTGACTATTAATAACTTTGATCCTGGTCGTGATGCAGGAGTATGGTCCTGTTCTGGATATTCTACGTTTGGATCATCTGATGGAGCTTCTATTACACTAATTGCTGCAGGTATATTCACAAAATTTCATTCTTATAACATAGTACAGTGTATATTGGCTATTATAAACTATTTGTGATGCAAAATATAGATACAATATTCTGTACAATGTTCTTTTAGGAATATCGGCACTACCGACCCTTTATAGTGTAACATATTATTTGTAACTGTTACTACATTGTAATTGTAAGGATTCGTCCCAGTGCGGATAAAACTAAATATCATATGATATCTGTAAATAAATTACAAGTAAAAACGAATCTTATTTAAAAAAAAAACAAAACAAAATGTTAATAGGAATTACGTTTATTACAGCTTCAAATGTAGCAAATATAAAGATTACAACAGAATTGGCGTTCATAGATCATCATAATAGAATTACAATATTATACGGGGAGAAGGAAACAATTCGTTGTTCAGCTGATTGTCAGAATGGATGTCAATTTACATGGTATCTTGATAACCAAGTTGTTTCATCATCTAATGAATTAGTAATAGATCTACAAAGTTCACAACCTACACCTGGTGGTAACTATATGTGTTCAGTGAGTGATGGTGGTGATAGTCTCACGAAAAACGTAACAATAATCAGTATGTAATCTTTCTCTAGATTATTTATAATATAACTACCAGATGTTTTGGTCTGATTACCCCTAGGTTAATAAAATATAACGTTCCATTTCAAATAATTTGATGAAAACTTTAACAGAGAAATCTTCTTTTTAAAGAAATACTACAAAAAAGAAACGTTCTCAAACTTGGTGAATAAGAGTTTATATTCAAGGTGAATAAAAGTTTATATTCAACTTGCCTCGTGTCATAACTATAGTACAGACTACCTGTATTATCTGATAAATCAAGAAAACTATCTCATATATCGGGTGTCGCAATAAAAACGTCCCCAAGTTTGACGGTAAGTATCTCAGCTGATGGTGAACCGATCTCTTTCAAAATTCTCATAGATTTACTTCAACATGTCCTTGTCAGGCCCTGAAAATATGAAAGTCATCGAATGAAAATGGTACAAGTACTGTTCCAAACAAAATAGCCAGTCAAAAAATTCAATATCAGAGCAAACTACACATTTTAACATGTGCCTATTGAGCTTTCACCACATCAGCCACCAATATCATTCATTTTCCATCCTGAAATGCTCTCAACAATCTCATCTTGAGATATTTTCTCCCAAAAAGCAACCTTCCTGCCTTTCAGTTCCTGATCATCCAGTTTGTTCCACTGGTGATGGTAATGACTCCAGACAGTATGAGATTCTCTTTATTAACAGGTGTACTGCACTTGGGTTAGAGGGGCACACTGATTAAACAGGAACTGAAATGCAGGATGGTCGCTTCTTGAGTGGTATCTTTAGATGAGATCCGTGAGAGTTTATCAGGATGGAAAATGTTTGATAGTGGTGGTTGATGTGGTGAAGGCACAATGAACACAAATTCAATTATGTAATTTGCTCTGATATTGAATTTTTTGACATGCTACTTTGTTCGAGCCACTACTTGTACAATTTTTGTTTGACGACTTTCATATTTTCAGGGTCTGACAAGGACATGTTGAAGTAAATCTGTGAGAAGTTTGAAAGAGATCGGCTCATCAGCAGTTGAAATTCTCTGCGTCAAATTTGGGGACGTTTTTGTTTGGGACACCCGATATAAAATGAGATTTACTATGAGATAGCAGTTTGTTTTGTATTCTATATATATATATATATCGGGTGTCAGCTGTTGGTGAACCGATCTCTTTCAAAATTCTCACAGATGTACTTAAACATATCCGTGTCAGACCCTGAAAATATATCGGGTGGGCCTAAAAAAGTTGCAACACACTTTAATATGATATTATGGAAAATGTATGGGAGCTATAATTTTGATATTACACACCCATCATAATATAATAATTTGACATCTTCACTAGAAATTTCAGACCAAAAGACCAAATAGTGTTAATTTGCCAGCAATTTTAAAATTAGAGGTCAAAAAGTGCAATATCGAAGAATGTCAAATGTTATCTATCCGAACAATGACATGTGTTTCAGCAGGATGGAGCAACTTCCCATACCAGCAATGCAACACAAAGTTACCTAAATGACGCGACCCCAAAGTTCATTAAAAAAGATGAGTGGCCCCCGCAGTCCCCTGATTGCAATCCCATGGACTTCACTGTGTGGGACTCTATGCCGATCGAACAAAGGTGTTCACGGAAAATGAACTAAAAGATCGAATTCGTGAAAAATGGAACGAAATCCCACAGGCAGAGATCAGAAAGTGTATTTCTTCATGGAAAAAACGATTGAGGGCTGTCTGCAATCAAGACGGTGGACACATTGATCACCTTTTCAAGTGAAACAAAGTTTAGATAACATTTGACATCCTTCGATATTGCACTTTTTGACCTCTAATTTTAAAATTGCTGGCAAATTAACACTATTTGGTCTTTTGGTCTGAAATTTCTAGTGAAGATGTCAAATTACTATATTGTGATGGGTGTGTAATATAAAAAATATAGCTCCCATACATTTTCCATAATATCATATTAAAGTGTGTTGCCACTTTTTTAGGCTCACCCGATATAAGTCATCGAACAAAAATTGTACAAGAAGTGGCTCGAACAAAATAGCATGTAAAAAAAAATCAATATCAGAGCAAACTACATCTTTGAATTTGTGTTCATTGTGTCTTCACCACATCAACCATCAATATCAAACATTTTCCATCCTGATAAACTCCCACGGATCTCATCTAACGGTACCACTTGAGAAGTGACCATCCTGCATTTCAGTTCATGTTTAATCAGTGTGTCCTTCTAACCCAAGTGCAGTACACCTGTTTCTTAAGAGAATTCCATACTGCCCAGAGTCATTACCATCACCAGAGAAACAAACTAGAAACACAGGAACTGAAAAGCAGGAAGGTAGCTTTATGGGAGAAAATATCTTAAAATGAGATTGGTGAGAGTATTTTAGGATGGAAAATGTTTGATATTGGTTGTCGATGTGGTGAAAGCACAATAGACACAGGTTAAAATGTGTAGTTTGCTCTGATATTGGATTTTGTGACATGCTATTTTGTTCGTGTCAGTACTCGTACAATTTTTGTTCGATGATTTTCATATTTTCAGGGTCTGATGAGGACATGTTGAAGTAAATCTATGAGAATTTTGAAAAAGATCGGTTCAACAACAGCTAAGATACTTACTGTATTCAATAACATCCGTAATTTTAAGGAAAATTGCTTAGTTTTATGGTTTATTGGATCTTGTTTGTATACCGTAGACACCTTTGATGAATTTATACTCATTGACTAAGTTTGATAATTTAAATTTTTTGTTCATTTCAAGGAGGCTTTAATCAAAATGTTCCAGAAGCTCACTTAAACTGTTCTTAACTAATTGGTGACCAGTTCTCAAACAGTAATACAAAACATTGATCGATCAAATTCATAACTATCTTATATTGTAGGAGAATCAAGAGACAGAATTATATTTTCGCCATCTGATGATATTCTAAATGTAAATGAAGGGGACAATGTATCAGTTATTTGCGATGGAGAGTCAAATAGTTACTACTGTTCTAGTATGATGATGTTTGTGTGTTATACCTCTTGGAACTATGTGTCTGGCGGTTATATATCTTCACTAAATGAGCTGTCAATTTACAACATTACGCCTGACAAAGCTGGGAGATATTACTGTAATCATGAGGAATATGAAGAATCTTCTAATACCAGGGTTAGTCTCTACAAATCTGTACAGATTAATGTAATTGGTAAGGTATTTTATGGATTGTCCATATTTTTTATGGAAAAATAATTTTTAAACAAGACCATTAGGAATACGATAATTATCAAGCTACTGTAGTTGTGTCAATTGACAAGTTTTTTTTTTAAAAAACGGAATGACCCTTTTAGTATTTTAATATTTGTTAATTTACAATATCACAAACACCATCTCTACAATTCATCCACTGTCATCTTTATGTCAACCGTTCTAATCTATTTCATGTTCCAATACGGACTTTATTATTATTATGTTAACACATCCACAACTTCTGTTACAACATGATCAATTTCCATGTCTGTTCTAAAAAATAGCTTCTGTTCCTAATATTAACACACATATTGTGATGAGTTCGTGGTGAAGGTCGGTGTACATCAGGGCTCAGTACTCAGCCCACTGCTCTTCATCATTGTGCTGGAGGCCCTCTCGATTGAATTCCGTTCCGGTGTACCATGGGAGGATCTCTATGCTGACGACCTCGTCATCATGGCTGAGACTCTTGAAGACTGCGTTAGCAGATTACTTATCTGGAAAGAGGGTATGGAGAAGAAGGGGCTGAGGGTCAATGCAAGAAAGACCAAGATAATGATCTGTGGCTCAGGTCTAGATCTCCTGCAGAGCTCGGGCAAATTTCCATGTGCTGTCTGTCGAACGGGTGTAGGAAACAACAGCATTTTCTGCAACGGCTGTGCGAACTGGGTTCACAAGAAATGCAGTGGACTCAAACGCCTCATAGAGGACCCTGCTTTCAGGTGCGCAGGGATGTCAGGGAACTGCACGACCACTCGACGGCAGACCGCAGACTGAAGTACAAGTTGGTACGGACAAGCTGGAGGTGGTAGCTTCTTTCTGCTACCTGGACGATATGCTCTCTGCAGCTGGCGGATGCGACCTTGCGACCACTACACGCGTGAAAACCGCCTGGAAGAAATTCAAAGAGCTACTACCAGTCCTATCATCACGCCACCTCTCTTACAAGACCAGGGGTCGTGTCTACAACACTTGTGTGCGCAGCGCAATGCTCCACGCAAGCGAAACCTGGCCCTTGACCAAGCCAAACCTCCAACGCCTGCAGCGAAATGAAAAAGCAATGATCAGGCAGATCTGCAACGTGAAGCCACTAGACATTCCATCCACTAGTAGCAACACATTGCTGGCACGGCTTGGCCTCGAGGACCTCGACCTCACCTTAAGGGAGAAAAGACTTCGTTGGTATGGTCACGTGGAGCGATCCAACAGTGCAATCAAGTGTGCCTTTTCAATGCAAGTAAATGGTAGACGGGGGACCGGTAGATCAAAGTTATCGTGGAATAAACTGACGGACAGGGACCGCAAAGAGTGGAAGCTATCCTCAAACAACCCTCAAGACAAAGACCAATGGAGACGGGATGTGAAATTTGCCATGCGTGCAGATAGCCAGCTACCTGGAAGGGAGGTCATTACTTGATGTATTGCTCCTGCACCTGCACGAAAATAAAAAAACCGATGATGATGATGATGATGATATTGTAATTACTTTATTTTTAATAAGTTTAAATATTTTAGGAATTTCAACGTCGACAACACAATTAGCAGCATCCGAAGAGCCAACCACAACCACACAAGGTATGGTAGACTAATAATAAAAGCCAAGCAAGAACAATTCTCATGAATGATATTGGAACCAATATATTGTACAAAGTTATACATATAATAATTCAATTAAATGTTGTGTGTAATAATACTAAGGAGTAGTATACCATAAAAATTGTGTTCCGTTATTTAATTCAATTAATCAATAGATCTTAAATGGATTTAGGATGATTACGATTAAATTGATATGTGTGTGTTCATGAGATATTTACATTTTATATAATTATAATATTTTGCAGTCAGTTCAACGTCGACAGCATCGTCTACAACAACAGCACCACCAATGATAATAACAACAAACGTAGAACCAACCACAACCACACAAGGTATGGTAGACTAATAATAAAAGCCAAGCAAGAACAATTCTATAACCGTAAAACAAATATAGAAATCTATGTAAACAATGTATAGGAGCACCTCATTAACTATTCATTTGAGGAAGTATATCAGTAACCAATTTAAGGTTCAAGATTATTTGTTTAAGGTCTGACGTATCTCGCTTAGAAAATTTGGAGAATTAGACGCCCAGAAACGCAATTTCCTGACATTCCCCAGCCAATTAAATGTTCAGAATTGTTAGTTTAGGGTCTGAGTGAGCATTGATGATATGTTTTCATGATGAACAGAAAGCTATCCTACAACCTACAGATATGTACTCATAAAATTTACATGTGTATTGTTTCTTTTTTTTTTTGATCATCTGTATAAAGTATATGTACGTTTTTGGTAATCAATCCAAAAACATGTAGAGTATATAGCATATTTAAGACTGACTGAAAACACATTTAAACAACTATTTTAGAAACATATGCCGTCATTTAAAAGCCATAATATGAAAAAATTCATTTGTCAACTTAAACTGAAAGAAATAAACAAATAGAAAATATCTTGGTCGATTAATAGGAGAACTTATGTCTACATATATAGAGCCAATCTGAAAACGTATCCATTATAAATGAACTTATGCACTTGTCTCAGAACGTAGACACGAAAGAAATGTTACTTCGGAAGACCCAGCTAGATCGCACCGAGTAATTCAACCTTTTTGAAATATTTCTATACCTCTCTAGATGTATTGATCACTATTTTAACAGTAATTCTTTAATGTTATTGTAAGTAAGGTATATTATTATATATTATTTTGTTGATTTATTTAACAGCAGCAGCAGCCGAACAACCAACCTCAGAATTAGTAAACCCAAATCAAATTTTGTCATCAGGTAGGGATGTTTGCTCATGCGTTTGGATTTTTCAAAACAGCCAATCAAAGTCATGAATGATATTGAAACCAGTATATTGTACGAAGTTATACATAAAATACTATTCAATTAATCAATGGATTTTAAATGGATTCAGTATGAATGAATGATGACAATAGATGTGTTCATGAGATATATTACATGTTATATAAATATAATATTTTGCAGTCAGTTCAACGTCGACTGCAGCATCGTCTACAACAGCAGCACCAACAATAACAACAACAAACGAACCAACAACAACTACTCAAGGTATGAGACAATATATTTATATCCTGTATAATGTACTATACAAGAAAAGGATTGGTGTAAATTAATCACAAGGGGCGACCAGAATGGCTGTATAATAGTCCAGTTCTCCAAACGCCACATAAAAGGGTTTTGGGAGGTTTTCACACCAGAAAGAAATTGTAGAAAATGGCATCGATTTGCGGTCTTCCGGATTTACGTGATTTGTATAGTCCAAGTCCATAGTCCATGCGCCACGAAAAAAATGAGCGTACTATAGGCCTGTTTATACAAAAACATGTTACTTCAGAAGGGATACATATCCAAATAGATCGCACAGAGAAATATTTTAATTATTTCTATACCGCTCTAGATGGATTGATCACTATTTTAACAGTACATTTTTAATGTTATTGTAAGTAAGTTACATACTTTTTTTGTTTGCGATTTTTTAAAATGTATTAACATCCTCAAGAAAAACCTTAAAACCTTTTGTTTAATGATTCTTGCGTATTACTTCGTTCAAAAAAAATTATTGATTGAGGGCGCAGAAGGAACTGAAAATTAGTTTGAGCCATATAAGTGAACTATTATTACTATTATAATTATAAGGAACATATTTCACTGGCTAATTCATCAGCATGTTGGGCAAATTGTTACCGTTTAATTCTGATAGCTTTCATTTTTGTTTTAACATGACTTACGATAGATCATGGGATTTCTATTCTATTTCAGTAACAATAGGGTAAAATTGACAAAATGTTGCCGAATGTTTCCTATCCTATATAATTTACTAAAATTGTTATCAGTGAGCACAGTACTTTAATTTCTCTATTAACTAAAATATTATTTAGATATTTTAAAATACAATAAGCAAAACGGTGTACACAACAACTATAAAATGTTATATTATGTCGTCTATAAAAATGATATTTATTTTTTAGCAGGAACAATTCAAAACATTCAGCTTGCATCAGCTGATAACATTAGAAAAGTTTCACCATCCAATAAACTGGTGAGTTCAGAAGGAGATAAAGTTACTGTTACATGTACAGCTGAATGTAGTAGTTCTTGTAGTTATTCGTGGATGAAAAATGGACAAGTCGTTTCCGCTTCTAATATATTGACTGTAGATACATCTAATCTTGGATATCTTGGTGCTGCACTCAAGTATTCGTGTGCTGTAAAATTAGGTTCAGTGGTTAAAGAGGAAGAGTTGTCTATTTATGGTAAGTTCTGTTTTATATATAAGACATTTTACGTTTCACTACTGCCACCCATGAAAATGACAATGACTATTTACCATGGCGTGATAACGTGTTAAATTATTCCATGTCTACAGTTTTCCGTGTGTCTAAGTCGTCTGCTTTTATCAAATTTGAGAAATATCCCAAAAAGGGCAAATTTCTCACAAATAAATGGTGCACACATCACACGTTACTTGCATACAGAAATAAGAATATTGAAATTTAGCTCGAATATAATACTGGATTTCACATTAGGTGTTGAATTTCAATGTCACTATATCACTTTAACTTTATTCAGAAACTATTCTTTTTAATTATCCATCCATTTTTAACTTCGTCCAACTGTTATGTCACGCGACTTAAAATAATAAAGGTCTGTAATACGGTATTTGGACACCCTCTAAAATGGTACTATTGTTATGAAAAAGTGTGATTTAAGTTAAAAGTAGAAGTAATTCCCTACTGTCCTGTTGTTTTATTTGTACTCAATTTGTCAATAGTCAAGTGAATAATACGTTGTTTGAGTGCCCCTAAAAATAGTGTCATTTGTTAGGAAATAGGTTTGATTTAGGTCTATCGTTAGCATAATAAATATGAAGGTATTTTTCTTTTAGTTCGACCGAAGGTTGAAGATTATCTCCATATCACACAGTTTGGTTATGGAAATGATTTAACAGAGTTAACAGTTACTGAAGGTGATCGTGTAGAAATAACTTGTTCGGTAGGATACCATGAACCATGTTATTTGGATTACTTGTACCTTTGTGAAGTTGAATGGTTGCCATACTCAATTAGTTCTTTAGAACCATCCTTCGAATTTTTACATTCTAATGGTGCTCAAACTTTGATTATTCCAAATGTTACCAAAAGTCAAGAAAGACAATACACATGTCATTATATCGAATCAGACTATACTGTGCGATCAACTGCCGGTGTTCAACTGTTAACTTATACCAAACAGATAAATCTTATTGTACAAGGTAAGTTTTTTTTATATTACATCAATAAGAAAATAGAAGAGAAAAATTATGAAATTATACCAAATATATATATTTTTATATATCATACATTAGAATATAACATAATATATTTACTGTTATTAAATCTTAATATTTACAGAAAGATCAACATCAACATTATCAACAATAACAACCACAACCACCGCACAACCAACAACAACCACACAAGGTATTGTATGCTGTGCTGTAAAAATGAAACTATGTTTCGTATGCATTTTGTCGTAGTCCCACATGAATAAATGATATTGTCTTTGTAATAACAGTATATAATGTTAATTATTGATTACCGTATTCATGATATAAAGATATTCTGGTTATTATCAACAGATCTATGCTTATTCAAGAATCTTTTAAAACAAAAACGTCATATCCCATTTCTCTTTAAGACTTCTTTTGTAAACAAGGTGTTAAAGAATATTCATAATTCCAAAACCTTAACTTTCAGTTTTAACTCTTCTTTTATATTTTTTTTCTATAACTCAAAATAAATTTAATCGTCGAATTTCCCCAAATATTGTATTATGTTTTCTAAAAACTAATATGATAAACCATTTTATTTATTTTCAGCAGGAACAATTCTAAACATTCAGCTTGCATCAGCTGATAACATTAGAAAAGTTTCACCATCCAATAAACTGGTGAGTTCAGAAGGAGATAAAGTTACTGTTACATGTACAGCTGAATGTAGTAGTTCTTGTAGTTATTCATGGATGAAAAATGGACAAGTCGTTTCCGCTTCTAATATATTGACTGTAGATACATCTAATCTTGGATATCTTGGTGCTGCACTCAAGTATTCGTGTGTTGTAAAATTAGGTTCAGTGGTTAAAGAGGAAGAGTTGTCTATTTATGGTAAGTTTTGTTTCCATAACACATACATGATTTTACGTTTCCGTATTGTACTGTCCACCCTTGAAAATGGCAATGACTATTTACCATGAAATATCTTAAATTATTTAATTTCATTTAATCTAATAAATCAAAAAAATGGGCATATCAAAATACCAATTTTAAGTATTGAACATTATTGAACTGTCTTTTTCCATTAAACTATACAAACAAGTATGATTTTGATCAGCACTCAATTGTTATTTTCGTTTCGTAATTTTGTAGCTCAAATTTGCCACTAAATTTGATCATCAGTTTCCATGTCGTACTGAAATCAATTTTAAAATCAACTTTCGGTTTTATCTTGACAACTGTCTCATTATAGTTAAAAATAAGAAGATATTTTTCTTTTAGTTCGACCGAAGGTTGAAGATTATCTTTATATCACACACACTGGTTATGGAAATGAGTTAACAGTTACTGAAGGTGATCGTGTAGAAATAACTTGTTCGTCACGTTACCCTGAACCATGTAATTTGAATTCAGGCTACCTTTGTGAAACTCAATGGATGCCATATTCAGTTGATACTTCTATAGAACCATCCTTTGAATTTTTACACTCAGAGGGTACTCAAACTTTAATAATTCCAAATGTTACCAAAAGTCATGAAAAACAATATACGTGTCATTATTTGGAATCAGACTATACTGTGCCATCATCGTTCGACGGTAACGTTGACGTTGAATTGTTGACCTATACTAAACTACTAAATCTTATTGTACAAGGTAAGTTCTTTTTTATATTAGATTTTTCAAAAAGTTTCTTTCTTTGTTTGTGATAAATGAGGATATTACACCTTTAGTTTTGTTTGTGTCTCCAATTAGTTATTTTATTACAAAGAGCCGTGAGGTACAGTCGAACAAAGTAAAGGCGAATCAGGTTTGCATTGCTTCCCATACTTAGTACATTGGAACCTCGTTTATCCGCACAGTTCGGTTCCCAATAAATTCGTGCGGTTTATCGATATTCCGGATAGCTGAAAAATGTGATTTTGCTCATTAGAGTTATGCCCCTTAATTATTGAACAGCTGTCAATAGCTTCCTGTCGAATTTCACGTACACCATAATACAAAAAATACGATGGACTTTTCTAGAACCCCGTGATTTTGGTGCTCACTTTAACAATTATTGTTATATAAAGTAAATAAATACGATTCGAACTAATTTTGGGAAAATGATATAGGGCATACAACGACAAATTCAAACAAAGTTAAAACATTCGTGAGGTCATGCAATGCCATCGAAAATGGGTATATTCCTTTCTTTCTCTTTTTTTTTTTTTTTAAATATCAGTTTCCCAGACAAAAAAACAAAACAAAAAAAAAACATGTGAAATTATAATTAAGTAATCTTATTTATATTTCATCTTTTTTTCCTTACGGACTGAACTTAATATACTTAGTGGTAGGTGTTATTATAAGAAATGAAAACATATATTGATAAAAAATATTTTTTAATTAATGATATATGACATTAAGTGATCATCCAAAAGCATACAAGTCAAATCTTTTTTTTTATAATAAATAACATACATTATAACACAATCATGCATTTTATTGAAACTCAGGTTTATAATTTAATATATTTGATATAAATCTAAATATTTACAGAAAGATCAACGTCAACTGCATCAACAATAACAACCACAACAACAGCACAACCAACCACAACTACACAAGGTATTGTATGCTGCGCTGCAAAAATAATATTATGTTTCGTATGCATTTTGTCGTAGTCCTACATGAATAAATTATATTGTTGTTTGTAATAACAGTATATAATGTTAATTATTGATTACCGTATTCATGATATAAAGATATTCAGGTTATTATCAACAGATCTATGCTTATTCAAGAATCTTTTAAAGGGATTGTAAAGAGGTTTTCTAAACTTTGTATGTGTATCGGGGACACTGACCGCATCAATTTGCGCCATTCTAATTTCCATTCCGACGTTTGTGGCTCTAGCAATTCCAATAAAACTAACGCGTTTTATGACGTCACTAATATTTATCTGCATTTGTATTTTGCGCAAAGATTATAGCTCTAGGATCAAAATTGGCGAATTTATGACCGTTTTAGTTTGGGTTGACCTATTTCACGTTTTTGAAGCAGAGTTAGGAAAAAGCCAAAACTTTGACAGGCTGCTGTTCGAAAACTATCAGAGATAGAATGCTGAAATTTGTACTGCGTGTGCACATCGATATGAAGTTATTTTGTGCCAAATTTCAACTTCCTACCGTCAACGGCCTGGGGTCTGGGGCACTTTTAGTGTCGGCAACTCCCTTCAACCACCGTTTAGTGCAGTTTTCCTCTCCAAAACTTGGTGAATCTTTAAAGCCGATTTTCTCGAAAGTTTGAAAAAACAAACTTTTTCTGTTTCCGCCTCAAATGGACGTAGGGAATGTTAAATTTGTATTCTGCGCAAAAATTATACCTCTAGGATCAAAATTGGCGAATTTATGACCGTTTTAGTTTGGGGTGGCCAATTTCACGTTTTTGAAGCAGAGTTAGGAAAAAGCCAAAACTTTGACAGGCTGCTGTTCGAAAACTATCAGAGATAGAATGCTGAAATTTGTACTGCGTGTGCACATCTATATGAAGTTATTTTGTGCCAAATTTCAACTTCCTACCGTCAACGGCCTGGGGTCTGGGGCACTTTTAGTGTCGGCAACTTCCTTCAACCACCGTTTAGTGCAGTTTTCCTCTCCAAAACTTGGTGAAACTTTAAAGCCGATTTTCTCGAAAGTTTGAAAAACCAGACTTTTTCTGTTTCCGCCTGAAATGGACGTAGGGAATGTTAAATTTGTATTCTGCGCAAAAATTATACCTCTAGGATCAAAATTGGCGAATTTATGACCGTTTTAGTTTGGGGTGGCCTATTTCACGTTTTTGAAGCAGAGTTAGGAAAAAGCCAAAACTTTGACAGGCTGCTGTTCGAAAACTATCAGAGAAATTTGTACTGCGTGTGCACATCGATATGAAGTTATTTTGTGCCAAATTTCAACTTCCTACCGTCAACGGCCTGGGGTCTGGGGCACTTTTAGTGTCGGCAACTTCCTTCAACCACTGTTTAGTGCAGTTTTCCTCTCCAAAATTTGGTGAAACTTTAAAGCCGATTTTCTCGAAAGTTTGAAAAACCAGACTTTTTCTCTTTCCGCCTGAAATGGACATAGGGAATGTTAAATTTGTATTCTGCGCAAAAATCATACCTCTAGGATCAAAATTGGCGAATTTATGACCGTTTTAGTTTGGGGTGGCCTATTTCACGTTTTTGAAGCAGAGTTAGGAAAAAGCCAAAACTTTGACAGGCTGCTGTTCGAAAACTATCAGAGAAATTTGTACTGCGTGTGCACATCGATATAAAGTTATTTTGTACCAAATTTCAACTTCCTACCGTCAACGGTCTGGGGCACTTTTAGTGTCGGCAACTTCCTTCAACCACCGTTTAGTGCAGTTTTTCTCTCCAAAACTTGGTGAAACTTTAAAGCCGATTTTCTCGAAAGTTTGAAAAAACAAACTTTTTCTGTTTCCGCCTGAAATGGACGTAGGGAATGTTAAATTTGTATTCTGCTCAAAAATTATACCTCTAGGATCAAAATTGGCGAATTTATGACCGTTTTAGTTTGGGGTGGCCTATTTCACGTTTTTGAAGCAGAGTTAGGAAAAAGCCAAAACTTTGACAGGCTGCTGTTCAAAAACTATCAGAGATAGAATGCTGAAATGTGTACTGCGTGTGCACATCGATATGAAGTTATTTTGTGCCAAATTTCAACTTCCTACCCTCAACTGCCTGGGGGCTGGGGCACTTTTAGTGTCGGCAACTTCCTTCAACCACCGTTTAGTGCAGTTTTTCTCTCCAAAACTTGGTGAAACTTTAAAGCCGATTTTCTCGAAAGTTTGAAAAAACAAACTTTTTCTGTTTCCGCCTGAAATGGACGTAGGGATTGTTAAATTTGTATTCTGCGCAAATATTATACCTCTAGGATCAAAATTGGCGAATTTATGACCGTTTTAGTTTGGGGTGGCCTATTTCACTTTTTTGAGCAGAGTTAGGAAAAAGCCAAAACTTTGACAGGCTGCTGTTCGAAAACTATCAGAGATAGAATGCTGGAATTTGTACTGCGTGTGCACATCGATATGAAGTTATTTTGTGCCAAATTTCAACTTCCTACCGTCAACGGCCTGGGGCCTGGGGCACTTTTAGTGTCGGCAACTTCCTTCAACTACCGTTTAGTGCAGTTTTCCTCTCCAAAACTTGGTGAAACTTTAAAGCCGATTTTCTCGAAAGTTTGAAAAAACAAACTTTTTCTGTTTCCGTCTGAAATGGACGTAGGGAATGTTAAATTTGTATTCTGCGCAAATATTATACCTCTAGGATCAAAATTGGCCAATTTATGACCGTTTTAGTTTGGGGTGGCCTATTTCACGTTTTTGAGCAGAGTTAGGAAAAAGCCAAAACTTTGACAGGCTGCTGTTCGACAATTATCAGAGATAGAATGCTGGAATTTGTACTGCGTGTGCACATCGATATGAAGTTATTTTGTGCCAAATTTCAACTTCCTACCGTCAACAGCCTGGGGGCTGGGGCACTTTTAGTGTCGGCAACTTCCTTCAACCACCGTTTAGTACAGTTTTCCTCTCCAAAACTTGGTGAAACTTTAAAGCCGATTTTCTCGAAAGTTTGAAAAAACAAACTTTTTCTGTTTCCGTCCGAAATGGACGTAGGGAATGTTAAATTTGTATTCTGCGCAAAAATTATACCTCTAGGATCAAAATTGGCGAATTTATGACCGTTTTAGTTTGGGGTGGCCAATTTCACGTTTTTGAGCAGAGTTAGGAAAAAGCCAAAACTTTGACAGGCTGCTGTTCGAAAACTATCAGAGATAGAATGCTGGAATTTGTACTGCGTGTGCACATCGATATGAAGTTATTTTGTGCCAAATTTCAACTTCCTACCATCAACTGCCTGGGGGCTGGGGCACTTTTAGTGTCGGCAACTTCCTTCAACCACCGTTTAGTGCAGTTTTTCTCTCCAAAACTTGGTGAAACTTTAAAGCCGATTTTCTCGAAAGTTTGAAAAAACAAACCTTTTCTGTTTCCGCCTGAAATGGACGTAGGGATTGTTAAATTTGTATTCTGCGCAAAAATTATACCTCTAGGATCAAAATTGGCGAATTTATGACCGTTTTAGTTTGGGGTGGCCTATTTCACGTTTTTGAGCAGAGTTAGGAAAAAGCCAAAACTTTGACAGGCTGCTGTTCCAAAACTATCAGAGATAGAATGCTGGAATTTGTACTGCGTGTGCACATCGATATGAAGTTATTTTGTGCCAAATTTCAACTTCCTACCGTCAACGGCCTGGGGGCTGGGGCACTTTTAGTGTCGGCAACTTCCTTCAACCACCGTTTAGTGCAGTTTTCCTCTCCAAAACTTGGTGAAACTTTAAAGCCGATTTTCTCGAAAGTTTGAAAAAACAAACTTTTTCTGTTTCTGTCTGAAATGGACGTAGGGAATGTTAAATTTGTATTCTGCGCAAATATTATACCTCTAGGATCAAAATTGGCCAATTTATGACCGTTTTAGTTTGGGGTGGCCTATTTCACGTTTTTGAGCGGAGTTAGGAAAAAGCCAAAACTTTGACAGGCTGCTGTTCGAAAACTATCAGAGATAGAATGCTGAAATTTGTACTGCGTGTGCACATCGATATGAAGTTATTTTGTGCCAAATTTCAATTTCACACCGTCAACTGCCTGGGGGCTGGGGCACTTTTAGTGTCGGCAACTTCCTTCAACCACCGTTTAGTGCAGTTTTTCTCTCCAAAACTTGGTGAAACTTTAATGCCGATTTTCTCAAGCCGATTTTCTCGAAAGTTTGAAAAAACAAACTTTTTCTGTTTCCGCCTGAAATGGACGTAGGGAATGTTAAATTTGTATTCTGCGCAAAAATTATACCTCTAGGATCAAAATTGGCGAATTTATGACCGTTTTAGTTTGGGGTGGCCTATTTCACGTTTTTGAGCAGAGTTAGGAAAAAGCCAAAACTTTGACAGGCTGCTGTTCGAAAACTATCAGAGATAGAATGCTGAAATTTGTACTGCGTGTGCACATCGATATGAAGTTATTTTGTGCCAAATTTCAACTTCCTACCCTCAACTGCCTGGGGGCTGGGGCACTTTTAGTGTCGGCAACTTCCTTCAACCACCGTTTAGTGCAGTTTTTCTCTCCAAAACTTGGTGAAACTTTAAAGCGGATTTTCTCGAAAGTTTGAAAAAACAAACTTTTTCTGTTTCCGCCTGAAATGGACGTAGGGAATGTTAAATTTGTATTCTGCGCAAATATTATACCTCTAGGATCAAAATTGGCCAATTTATGACCGTTTTAGTTTGGGGTGGCCTATTTCACGTTTTTGAGCAGAGTTAGGAAAAAGCCAAAACTTTGACAGGCTGCTGTTCGACAATTATCAGAGATAGAATGCTGGAATTTGTACTGCGTGTGCACATCGATATGAAGTTATTTTGTGCCAAATTTCAACTTCCTACCGTCAACAGCCTGGGGGCTGGGGCACTTTTAGTGTCGGCAACTTCCTTCAACCACCGTTTAGTACAGTTTTCCTCTCCAAAACTTGGTGAAACTTTAAAGCCGATTTTCTCGAAAGTTTGAAAAAACAAACTTTTTCTGTTTCCGTCCGAAATGGACGTAGGGAATGTTAAATTTGTATTCTGCGCAAAAATTATACCTCTAGGATCAAAATTGGCGAATTTATGACCGTTTTAGTTTGGGGTGGCCAATTTCACGTTTTTGAGCAGAGTTAGGAAAAAGCCAAAACTTTGACAGGCTGCTGTTCGAAAACTATCAGAGATAGAATGCTGGAATTTGTACTGCGTGTGCACATCGATATGAAGTTATTTTGTGCCAAATTTCAACTTCCTACCATCAACTGCCTGGGGGCTGGGGCACTTTTAGTGTCGGCAACTTCCTTCAACCACCGTTTAGTGCAGTTTTTCTCTCCAAAACTTGGTGAAACTTTAAAGCCGATTTTCTCGAAAGTTTGAAAAAACAAACCTTTTCTGTTTCCGCCTGAAATGGACGTAGGGATTGTTAAATTTGTATTCTGCGCAAAAATTATACCTCTAGGATCAAAATTGGCGAATTTATGACCGTTTTAGTTTGGGGTGGCCTATTTCACGTTTTTGAGCAGAGTTAGGAAAAAGCCAAAACTTTGACAGGCTGCTGTTCCAAAACTATCAGAGATAGAATGCTGGAATTTGTACTGCGTGTGCACATCGATATGAAGTTATTTTGTGCCAAATTTCAACTTCCTACCGTCAACGGCCTGGGGGCTGGGGCACTTTTAGTGTCGGCAACTTCCTTCAACCACCGTTTAGTGCAGTTTTCCTCTCCAAAACTTGGTGAAACTTTAAAGCCGATTTTCTCGAAAGTTTGAAAAAACAAACTTTTTCTGTTTCTGTCTGAAATGGACGTAGGGAATGTTAAATTTGTATTCTGCGCAAATATTATACCTCTAGGATCAAAATTGGCCAATTTATGACCGTTTTAGTTTGGGGTGGCCTATTTCACGTTTTTGAGCGGAGTTAGGAAAAAGCCAAAACTTTGACAGGCTGCTGTTCGAAAACTATCAGAGATAGAATGCTGAAATTTGTACTGCGTGTGCACATCGATATGAAGTTATTTTGTGCCAAATTTCAATTTCACACCGTCAACTGCCTGGGGGCTGGGGCACTTTTAGTGTCGGCAACTTCCTTCAACCACCGTTTAGTGCAGTTTTTCTCTCCAAAACTTGGTGAAACTTTAATGCCGATTTTCTCAAGCCGATTTTCTCGAAAGTTTGAAAAAACAAACTTTTTCTGTTTCCGCCTGAAATGGACGTAGGGAATGTTAAATTTGTATTCTGCGCAAAAATTATACCTCTAGGATCAAAATTGGCGAATTTATGACCGTTTTAGTTTGGGGTGGCCTATTTCACGTTTTTGAGCAGAGTTAGGAAAAAGCCAAAACTTTGACAGGCTGCTGTTCGAAAACTATCAGAGATAGAATGCTGAAATTTGTACTGCGTGTGCACATCGATATGAAGTTATTTTGTGCCAAATTTCAACTTCCTACCCTCAACTGCCTGGGGGCTGGGGCACTTTTAGTGTCGGCAACTTCCTTCAACCACCGTTTAGTGCAGTTTTTCTCTCCAAAACTTGGTGAAACTTTAAAGCGGATTTTCTCGAAAGTTTGAAAAAACAAACTTTTTCTGTTTCCGCCTGAAATGGACGTAGGGAATGTTAAATTTGTATTCTGCGCAAAAATTATACCTCTAGGATCAAAATTGGCGAATTTATGACCGTTTTAGTTTGGGGTGGCCTATTTCACGTTTTTGAGCAGAGTTAGGAAAAAGCCAAAACTTTGACAGGCTGCTGTTCGAAAACTATCAGAGATAGAATGCTGAAATTTGTACTGCGTGTGCACATCGATATGAAGTTATTTTGTGCCAAATTTCAACTTCCTACCATCAACGGCCTGGGGGCTGGGGCACTTTTAGTGTCGGCAACTTCCTTTAACACCGTTTAGTGCAGTTTTCCTCTCCAAAACTTGGTGAAACTTTAAAGTCGATTTTCTCGAAAGTTTGAATAAACAAACTTTTTCTGTTTCCGCCTGAAATGGACGTAGGGAATGTTAAATTTGTATTCTGCGCAAAAATTATACCTCTAGGATCAAAATTGGCGAATTTATGACCGTTTTAGTTTGGGGTGGCCTATTTCACGTTTTTGAAGCAGGGTTAGGAAAAAGCCAAAACTTTGACAGGCTGCTGTTCGAAAACTATCAGAGATAGAATGCTGCAATTTGTACTGCGTGTGCACATCGATATGAAGTTATTTTGTGCCAAATTTAAACTTCCTAACGTCAACGGCCTGGGGGCTGGGGCACTTTTAGTATCGGCAACTTCCTTTATCCACCGTTTAGTGCAGTTTTCCTCTCCAAAACTTGGTGAAACTTTAAAGCCGATTTTCTCGAAAGTTTGAAAAAACAAACTTTTTCTGTTTCCGCCTGAAATGGACGTAGGGAATGTTAAATTTGTATTCTGCGCAAAAATTATACCTTTAGGATCAAAATTGGCGAATTTATGACCGTTTTAGTTTGGGGTGGCCTATTTCACGTTTTTGAAGCAGGGTTAGGAAAAAACCAAAACTTTGACAGGCTGCTGTTCAAAAACTATCAGAGATAGAATGCTGGAATTTGTACTGCGTGTGCACATCGATATGAAGTTATTTTGTGCCAAATTTCAACTTCCTACCATCAACGGCCTGGGGGCTGGGGCACTTTTAGTGTCGGCAACTTCCTTCAACCACCGTTTAGTGCAGTTTTTCTCTCCAAAACTTGGTGAAACTTTAAAGCCGATTTTCTCGAAAGTTTGAAAAAACAAACTTTTTCTGCTTTCGCCTGAAATGGACGTAGGGAATGTTAAATTTGTATTCTGCGCAAAAATTATACCTCTAGGATCAAAATTGGCGAATTTATGACCGTTTTAGTTTGGGGTGGTCTATTTCAAGTTTTTAAAGCAGAGTTAGGAAAAAGCCAAAACTTTGACAGGCTGCTGTTCAAAAACTATCAGAGATAGAATGCTGGAATTTGTTCTGCGTGTGCACATCGATATGAAGTTATTTTGTGCCAAATTTCAACTTCCTACCATCAACGGCCTGGGGGCTGGGGCACTTTTAGTGTCGGCAACTTCCTTTAACCACCATTTAGTGCAGTTTTCCTCTCCAAAACTTGGTGAAACTTTAAAGTCGATTTTCTCGAAAGTTTGAAAAAACAAACTTTTTCTGTTTCCGCCTGAAATGGACGTAGGGAATGTTAAATTTGTATTCTGCGCAAAAATTATACCTCTAGGATCAAAATTGGCGAATTTATGACCGTTTTAGTTTGGGGTGGCCTATTTCACGTTTTTGAGCAGAGTTAGGAAAAAGCCAAAACTTTGACAGGCTGCTGTTCGAAAACTATCAGAGATAGAATGCTGAAATTTGTACTGCGTGTGCACATCGATATGAAGTTATTTTGTGCCAAATTTCAACTTCCTACCCTCAACTGCCTGGGGGCTGGGGCACTTTTTGTGTCGGCAACTTCCTTCAACCACCGTTTAGTGCAGTTTTTCTCTCCAAAACTTGGTGAAACTTTAAAGCCGATTTTCTCGAAAGTTTGAAAAAACAAACTTTTTCTGTTTCCGCCTGAAATGGACGTAGGGAATGTTAAATTTGTATTCTGCGCAAAAATTATACCTCTAGGATCAAAATTGGCGAATTTATGACCGTTTTAGTTTGGGGTGGCCTATTTCACGTTTTTGAGCAGAGTTAGGAAAAAGCAAAAACTTTGACAGGCTGCTGTTCGAAAACTATCAGAGATAGAATGCTGAAATTTGTACTGCGTGTGCACATCGATATGAAGTTATTTTGTGCCAAATTTCAATTTCCCACCGTCAACTGCCTGGGGGCTGGGGCACTTTTAGTGTCGGCAACTTCCTTCAACCACCGTTTAGTGCAGTTTTTCTCTCCAAAACTTGGTGAAACTTTAAAGCCGATTTTCTCGAAAGTTTGAAAAAACAAACTTTTTCTGTTTCCGCCTGAAATGGACGTAGGGAATGTTAAATTTGTATTCTGCTCAAAAATTATACCTCTAGGATCAAAATTGGCGAATTTATGACCGTTTTAGTTTGGGGTGGCCTATTTCACGTTTTTGAGCAGAGTTAGGAAAAAGCCAAAACTTTGACAGGCTGCTGTTCGAAAACTATCAGAGATAGAATGCTGAAATTTGTACTGCGTGTGCACATCGATATGAAGTTATTTTGTGCCAAATTTCAACTTCCTACCCTCAACTGCCTGGGGGCTGGGGCACTTTTTGTGTCGGCAACTTCCTTCAACCACCGTTTAGTGCAGTTTTTCTCTCCAAAACTTGGTGAAACTTTAAAGCCGATTTTCTCGAAAGTTTGAAAAAACAAACTTTTTCTGTTTCCGCCTGAAATGGACGTAGGGAATGTTAAATTTGTATTCTGCGCAAAAATTATACCTCTAGGATCAAAATTGGCGAATTTATGACCGTTTTAGTTTGGGGTGGCCTATTTCACGTTTTTGAGCAGAGTTAGGAAAAAGCAAAAACTTTGACAGGCTGCTGTTCGAAAACTATCAGAGATAGAATGCTGAAATTTGTACTGCGTGTGCACATCGATATGAAGTTATTTTGTGCCAAATTTCAATTTCCCACCGTCAACTGCCTGGGGGCTGGGGCACTTTTAGTGTCGGCAACTTCCTTCAACCACCGTTTAGTGCAGTTTTTCTCTCCAAAACTTGGTGAAACTTTAAAGCCGATTTTCTCGAAAGTTTGAAAAAACAAACTTTTTCTGTTTCCGCCTGAAATGGACGTAGGGAATGTTAAATTTGTATTCTGCTCAAAAATTATACCTCTAGGATCAAAATTGGCGAATTTATGACCGTTTTAGTTTGGGGTGGCCTATTTCACGTTTTTGAGCAGAGTTAGGAAAAAGCCAAAACTTTGACAGGCTGCTGTTCGAAAACTATCAGAGATAGAATGCTGAAATTTGTACTGCGTGTGCACATCGATATGAAGTTATTTTGTGCCAAATTTCAACTTCCTACCCTCAACTGCCTGGGGGCTGGGGCACTTTTTGTGTCGGCAACTTCCTTCAACCACCGTTTAGTGCAGTTTTTCTCTCCAAAACTTGGTGAAACTTTAAAGCCGATTTTCTCGAAAGTTTGAAAAAACAAACTTTTTCTGTTTCCGCCTGAAATGGACGTAGGGAATGTTAAATTTGTATTCTGCGCAAAAATTATACCTCTAGGATCAAAATTGGCGAATTTATGACCGTTTTAGTTTGGGGTGGCCTATTTCACGTTTTTGAGCAGAGTTAGGAAAAAGCAAAAACTTTGACAGGCTGCTGTTCGAAAACTATCAGAGATAGAATGCTGAAATTTGTACTGCGTGTGCACATCGATATGAAGTTATTTTGTGCCAAATTTCAATTTCCCACCGTCAACTGCCTGGGGGCTGGGGCACTTTTAGTGTCGGCAACTTCCTTCAACCACCGTTTAGTGCAGTTTTTCTCTCCAAAACTTGGTGAAACTTTAAAGCCGATTTTCTCGAAAGTTTGAAAAAACAAACTTTTTCTGTTTCCGCCTGAAATGGACGTAGGGAATGTTAAATTTGTATTCTGCTCAAAAATTATACCTCTAGGATCAAAATTGGCGAATTTATGACCGTTTTAGTTTGGGGTGGCCTATTTCACGTTTTTGAGCAGAGTTAGGAAAAAGCCAAAACTTTGACAGGCTGCTGTTCGAAAACTATCAGAGATAGAATGCTGAAATTTGTACTGCGTGTGCACATCGATATGAAGTTATTTTGTGCCAAATTTCAATTTCCCACCGTCAACTGCCTGGGGGCTTGGGCACTTTTAGTGTCGGCAACTTCCTTCAACCACCGTTTAGTGCAGTTTTTCTCTCCAAAACTTGGTGAAACTTTAAAGCCGATTTTCTCGAAAGTTTGAAAAAAACAAACTTTTTCTGTTTCCGCCTGAAATGGACGTAGGGAATGTTAAATTTGTATTCTGCGCAAAAATTATACCTCTAGGATCAAAATTGGCGAATTTATGACCGTTTTAGTTTGGGGTGGCCTATTTCACGTTTTTGAGCAGAGTTAGGAAAAAGCCAAAACTTTGACAGGCTGCTGTTCGAAAACTATCAGAGATAGAATGCTGGAATTTGTTCTGCGTGTGCACATCGATATGAATTCTGCGTGTGCACATCGATATGAAGTTATTTTATGCCAAATTTCAACTTCCTACCATCAACGGCCTGGGGGCTGGGGCACTTTTAGTGTCGGCAACTTCCGTCAACCACCGTTTAGTGCAGTTTTTCTCTCCAAAACTTGGTGAAACTTTAAAGCCGATTTTCTCGAAAGTTTGAAAAAACAAACCTTTTCTGTTTCCGCCTGAAATGGACGTAGGGAATGTTAAATTTGTATTTTGCGCAAAAATTATACCTCTAGGATCAAAATTGGCGAATTTATGACCGTTTTAGTTTGGGGTGGCCTATTTCAAGATTTTGAGCAGAGTTAGGAAAAAGCAAAAACTTTGACAGGCTGCTGTTCAAAAACTATCAGAGATAGAATGCTGGAATTTGTTCTGCGTGTGCACATCGATATGAAGTTATTTTGTGCCAAATTTCAACTTCCTACCATCAACGGCCTGGGGGCTGGGGCACTTTTAGTGTCGGCAACTTCCTTCAACCACCGTTTAGTGCAGTTTTTCTCTCCAAAACTTGGTGAAACTTTAAAGCCGATTTTCTCGAAAGTTTGAAAAAACAAACTTTTTCTGTTTCCGCCTGAAATGGACGTAGGGAATGTTAAATTTGTATTCTGCGCAAAAATTATACCTCTAGGATCAAAATTGGCGAATTTATGGCCGTTTTAGTTTAGTTTCATGTTTTTGAAGCAGAGTTAGGAAAAAGCCAAAACTTTGACAGGCTGCTGTTCGAAAACTATCAGAGATAGAATGCTGAAATTTGCACTGCGTGTGCACATCGATATGAAGTTGTTTGTGTCAAATTTCAACTTCCTACCGTCAACGACCTGGGGGCTGGGGCACTTTTAGTGTCGGCAGCTTCCGCCAACCACCGTTTAGTGCAGTTTTCCTCTCCAAAACTTGGTGAAACTTTAAAGCCGATTTTCTCGAAAGTTTGAAAAAACAAACTTTTCTGTTTCCGCCTGAAATGGACGTAGGGAATGTTAAATTAAATCAATAGTAGCTTCCGGCATCACTATTAGTGACGTCATAAAATGCGTTAGTTTTAGTTAAATTGCAAGAACCACGGACGTCAGAATGGACATTGGAATGACGCAAATAGATGCTGTCAGTGTCCCCGATACACATACAAAGTTTAGAAAACCTGTTTACAATCCCTTTAAAACAAAAACGTCATATCCCATTTCTCTATAAGACTTCAATTGTAAACAAGGTTTTTAAGAATAATCATAATTACAAAACCTTAACTTTCAGTTTTAACTCTTCTTTGAGATCTTTATCTATAATTCAAAAATAAATTTAATCGTCACATACCCCAAATATTGTATTATGTTTTCTATAAACTGATATGACAAGCCATTTTATTTATTTTTAGCAGGAACAATTCAAAACATTCAGCTTGAATCAGCTGATAACATTAGAAAAGTCTCACCATCCAATAAACTGGTGGGTTCAGAAGGAGATAAAGTTACTGTAACATGTACAGCTGAATGTAGTAGTTCTTGTAGTTATTCATGGATGAAAAATGGACAAGTCGTTTCCACTTCTAATATGTTGACTGTAGATACATCTAATCTTGGATATCTTGGTGCTGCACTCAAGTATTCGTGTGCTGTAAAATTAGGTTCAGTGGTTAAGGAGGAAGAGTTGTCTATTTATGGTAAGTTCTGTTTCCATTAATACGAAATTATACGAAATTTACGTATTGCCACCATTAAAATGGCAATGACTTTTTACCATGACATCTAAAATTATTTAACGTAATTTAATATAATAAATGAATAAAATGTGCATATCAAAATGCGAATTTTATGTATGTTAACGGTACTGAAACAGTCTACCGCGTTCTGTAATGACATAACACGCGAATCATGCGTATATTGTCGTCACCCATGTCCGTCGATTCCTCCGTCCACAATTGCTCGTAAACAAACTACATGTCACAATTCATGACGGATTTTGACGAAACTTACTGGTAATGTTTATTACCACTCAAGGATGAACCTTATTGAAAATCAGCAAAAGCGATAAATATTTACTATGAACTATTGCCCTTGTTCTTGAAAACGCGTTCGATTTTTGGCTCGTAAACACTCTACAGGTCATAATTCTTAACGGATTTTGACGAAACTCACTAATAATGTTTGTTACCACCCAAGGATGAACCCTATTGAAAATCAAAATCGAAAAATACTTAGTATGAGTTATATCCCTTTTTTATACGCCCACATGAATATGTGGTCGAATATTGTCGTCGCCCCTGTCCGTCGGTCCGTTCGTCCGTCAACATTTCTTGTGAGAGACCACAGTTTTAATTTGATTTTAATGAAACTTGCTATGCTCCTTTAGATTCATGAGATCTCAGTCAAGTTCGAATTTGACGTATTTTCGATGAATGGTTTTTGAGTTATTGCCCTTGACTTTGTAAAAACGCGTCAAATTTGGTTCGTGAGCACTCTAAAGACTATATTTTTCATCTGATTTTGATGAAACTTGCTATGCTTCTTTAGAATGATAAGATCTCAGTCAAGTTCGAATTTGACGTATTTTCGATGAATGGTTTTTGAGTTATTGCCCTTGACTTTATAAAAACGCGTCAAATTTTGTTCATGAGCACTCTAGAAAATACAGCGTTCATCTGATTTTGATGAGACTTGCTATGCTCTTTTAGATTGCTTAGATCTCGGTCAAGTTCGAATTTGACATATTTTCGATAAACGGTTTTTGAGTTATTGCCCTTGACTTTGTAAAAACACGTCAAAATTAGTTCGTGAGCACTCTAGAAACTACAGTTTTCAACTGATTTTGATGAAACTTGATATGTTCCTTTAGATTGATTAGATCTCGGTCAAGTTCGAATTTAACGTATTTTCGATGAACTGTTTTTGAGTTATTGCCCTTGACTTTGTTAAAACGCATGAAATTTTGTTCTTGAGCACTCTAGAGACTACAGTTTTCATCTGATTTTGATCAAACTTGCTATGCTCCTTTAGATTGATTAAATCTTGATCAAGTTCGAATTTGACGTATTTTCGATTAACGGTTTTTGAGTTATTACCCTTGACTTTGTAAAAAAACGTCAAAATTTGTTCGTAAGCACTCAAGAGACTTGCTATGCTTCTTAAAATTGATCAGATCTCGGTCAAGTTCCAATTTGACAAATTTTCGATGAACGATTGTTGAGTTATTGCCCTTGACTTTGTAAAAAAAACGTCAAAATTTGTGTATGAACAGGATTGAAGCTGTAGTTTTCAACTGATTCTGAGAATTGATAAGACAAGTTCTTTTGAGTTATTGCCCTTGACTTAGTAAAAATGTGTCAAAATTTGTTAGTGAGCACAAAAAGTTACTTTTCTACCGATTTTTTGAAACTTAGTGTAGTCACTGGAATTCAGTGAACATTTTTTTGAGTTTTTACCCTTTATTTGTTATGCTTTTGATATAATAAAACTTGCATTATCGTGTATTCAAATAGTATCATTTCTGACAGCTGCCAGTGGGCGTAAGTTACCTTGCCTGGCAAGCCCTGGTGTTGAAAACGTGTTTGATTTTTGGCTCGTAAAGACTCTACAAGTCACAATTCTTAACGGATGTTGACGAAACTTACTGATAATGTTATCACCACCTCAGGATGAACCCTATTGAAAATCAGCAAACATCAGAAAATATTTACTTTGAATTATTGCCTTTGTTATAGAAAACATGTTCAATTTTTAGCTCATAAACACTATACTGGACAGATTTTAAAGAAATTTGATGTGGATGTTCTTAATCACATTTTCTGTAACTGTCAAATATATTTGTTTAAAGTCAAAGCTACCAGAGTGCGTATATTACCCTGCCTGGCAAGCTATCTTTTCATTAAACAAGTATGATTTTGATCAGAAATCAATGGTTATTTTTGTTTCTTACCGAATTTTGTAGTTTCAGCTTGCCACCAACTTTGTTAATCAGTTTCCATGTTAAAGAAATATTTCATTGTTTAAGATTAATGTCAAGAGAATCCTTTGCTATCATACTGAAATCAACCTTAAATTCAGCTAAATGTCTTTTGTTTTATCTTGACAACTGTCTCATATAGTTAAAAATAAGAAGATATTTTCTTTCAGTTCGACCGAAGGCTGAAGATTATCTTTATATCACACACTCTGGTTTTGGAAATGAGTTAACAGTTACTGAAGGTGATCGTGTAGAAATAACTTGTTCGTCCGGTTACCCTGCACCATGTAATTTGGATTCAGGCTACCTTTGTGAAACTCAATGGATGCCCTATTCAGTTGATACTTCTATAGAACCATCCTTTGAATTTTTACACTCAGAGGGTACTCAAACTTTAATAATTCCAAATGTTACCAAAAGTCATGAAAAGCAATATACATGTCATTATCTGGAATCAGACTATACTGTGCCATCATCGTTCGTTGACGTTGAATTGTTGACCTATACTAAACTACTAAATCTTATTGTACAAGGTAAGTTCTTTTTTATATTAGATTTTTAAAAAAAGTTTCTTTCTTTCTTTGTGATAAATAAGGATATTGCACCTTAGTTTAGCTTGTGTCTCCAATTAGTTATTTTATTACAAAGAGCAAGTTCGCCAGTAGATACAGTCGAACAAAGTTAAAGCGTCTGCATTGTTTCCCATACTTAGTATATCTTATATAATATTTCTTTCTCTTTTTTCACAATATCAGTTTCCCGACCAAAAATGTCGATCAAAATCAGATAAAATTAGAATTTAGAATCTTATTTGTATTTCATCATTTTTTCCTTGTGTACTGTACTTATACATAGTGGTAGATATTGTAATAAGAAATGATCAAAAAGATTTTTTAATTAATGATATATGACATTAAGTGATCATCCAAAAGCATACAAGTCAAATCTATAAATAATATACGTCATAACACAATCATGCATTTTTATTGAAACTTGGTTTATAATTTAATATATTTAATATAAATCTTAATATTTACAGAAAGATCAACGTCAACTGCATCAACAATAACAACCACAACAACCTCACAACCAACCACAACTAAACAAGGTATTGCATGCTGTGCTGTAAAAATGATATTATGTTTCGTATGCATTTTGTCGTAGTCCTACATGAATAAATTATATTGTTGTTTGTAATAACAGTATATAATGTTAATTATTGATTACCGTATTCATGATATAAAGATATTCAGGTTATTATCAACAGATCTATGCTTATTCAAGAATCTTTTAACACAAAAACGTCATGTCCCGTTTCTCGATAAGACTTCTTTTGTTAACAAGATGTTTAAGAATATTCATAATTCCAAAACCTTAACTTTCAGTTTTAACTCTTCTTTTATATTTTTTTCTATAATTCAAAATAAATTTAATCATCGCATACCCAAATATTGTATTATGTTTTCTATCAACTGATATGATAAACCATTTTATTTATTGCAGCAGGAACAATTCTAAACATTCAGCTTACATCAGCTGATAACATTAGAAAAGTTTCACCATCCAATAAACTGGTGAGTTCAGAAGGAGATAAAGTTACTGTTACATGTACAGCTGAATGTAGTAGTTCTTGTAGTTATTCATGGATGAAAAATGGACAAGTCGTTTCCGCTTCTAATATATTGACTGTAGATACATCTAATCTTGGATATCTTGGTGCTGCACTCAAGTATTCGTGTGTTGTAAAATTAGGTTCAGTGGTTAAAGAGGAAGAGTTGTCTATTTATGGTAAGATTTGTTTCCATAACAAATACGAGATTTTACGTTTCCGTATTGTATTGTCCACCCTTGAAAATGGCAATGACTATTTACCATGAAATATCTTACATTATTTAATTTCATTTAATCTAATAAATCAATAAAATGGGCATAATATTGAAAATTATTGAACTGTCTTTTTCCATACGAAACAAGTATGATTTTGATCAGCACTCAATTGTTATTTTCGTTTCGTAATTTTGTAGCTCAAATTTGCCACTAACTTTGTTCAGTTTCCATGTTAAATAAAAATTTCATTGTTTAAGATTAATGTCAAGAGAAACATTTTGCTGTCGTACTGAAATCAATCTTAAAATCAACTTTCGGTTTTATCTTGACAACTGTCTCATATAGTTAAAAATAAGAAGATATTTTTCTTTTAGTTCGACCGAAGGTTGAAGATTATCTTTATATCACACACTCTGGTTATGGAAATGAGTTAACAGTTACTGAAGGTGATCGTGTAGAAATAACTTGTTCGTCACGTTACCCTGAACCATGTAATTTGGATTCAGGCTACCTTTGTGAAACTCAATGGATGCCATATTCAGTTGATACTTCTATAGAACCATCCTTTGAATTTTTACATTCGGAGGGTACTCAAACATTAATAATTCCAAATGTTACCAAAAGTCATGAAAAACAATATACATGTCATTATCTGGAATCAGACTATACTGTGCCATCATCGTTCGTTGACGTTGAATTGTTGACCTATACTAAACTACTAAATCTTATTGTACAAGGTAAGTTCTTTTTTATATTAGATTTTTAAAAAAGTTTCTTTCTTTCTTTGTGATAAATGAGGATATTACACCTTAGTTTTGTTTGTGTCTCCAATTAGTTATTTTATTACAAAGAGCCGTGAGGTACAGTCGAACAAAATAAAGGCGAATCAGGTTTGCATTGCTTCCCATACTTAGTACAGTGGAACCTCGTTTATCCGCACAGTTCGGTTCCCAATAAATTCGTGCAGTTTATCGATATTCCGGATAGCTGAAAAATGTCATTTTGCTCATTAGAGTTATGTCCCTTACTTATTGAACAGCTGTCAATAGCTGTCGAATTTCACGTACATCATAATACAAAAAATACGATGGACTTTTCTAGAACCCCGTGATTTTGGTGCTCACTTTAACAATTATTGTTATATAAAGTAAATAAATACGATTTGAACTAATTTTGGGAAAATGATATAGGGCATACAACGACAAATTCAAACAAAGTTAAAACATTCGTGAGGTCATGTAATGCCATCGAAAATGGGTATATTCCTTTCTTTCTCTGTTTTTTAAAATATCAGTTTCCCAGACAAAAAAAAAAAAAAAAAAACATATGAAATTATAATTAAGTAATCTTATTTATATTTCATCTTTTTTTCCTTACGGACTGAACTTAATATACTTAGTGGTAGGTATTATTATAAGAAATGAAAACATATATTGATCAAAAATATTTTTTAATTAATGATATATGACATTAAGTGATCATCCAAAAGCATACAAGTCAAATCTTTTTTTTTTATAATAAATAACATACATTATAACATAATCATGCATTTTATTGAAACTCAGGTTTATAATTTAATATATTTAATATACATCTAAATATTTACAGAAAGATCAACGTCAACTGCATCAACAATAACAACCACAACAACAGCACAACCAACCACAACTACACAAGGTATTGTATGCTGCGCTGCAAAAATAATATTATGTTTCGTATGCATTTTGTCGTAGTCCTACATGAATAAATTATATTGTTGTTTGTAATAACAGTATATAATGTTAATTATTGATTACCGTATTCATGATATAAAGATATTCAGGTTATTATCAACAGATCTATGCTTATTCAAGAATCTTTTAAAGGGATTGTAAAGAGGTTTTCTAAACTTTGTATGTGTATCGGGGACACTGACCGCATCAATTTGCGCCATTCCAATTTCCATTCCGGCGTCTGTGGCTCTAGCAATTCCAATAAAACTAACGCGTTTTATGACGTCACTAATATTTATCTGCATTTGTGTTCTGCGCAAAAATTATACCTATATGATCAAAATTGGCGAATTTATGACCGTTTTAGTTTGGGGTGGCCTATTTCACGTTTTTGAAGCAGAGTTAGGAAAAAGTCAAAACTTTGACAGGCTGCTGTTCGAAAACTATCAGAGATAGAATGCTGAAATTTGTACTGCGTGTGCACATCGATATAAAGTTATTTTGTGCCAAATTTCAACTTCCTACCGTCAACGGCCTGGGGTCTGGGGCACTTTTAGTGTCGGCAACTTCCTTCAACCACCGTTTAGTGCAGTGTTTTCCTCTCCAAAACTTGGTGAAACTTTAAAGCCGATTTTCTCGAAAGTTTGAAAAAACAAACTTTTTCTGTTTCCGCCTGAAATGGACGTAGGGAATGTTAAATTTGTATTCTGCGCAAAAATTATACCTCTAGGATCAAAATTGGCGAATTTATGACCGTTTTAGTTTGGGGTGGCCTATTTCATGTTTTTGAAGCAGAGTTAGGAAAAAGCTAAAACTTTGACAGGCTGCTGTTCGAAAACTACCAGAGATAGAATGCCGAAATTTGTACTGCGTGTGCACATCGATATGAAGTTATTTTGTGCCAAATTTCAACTTCCTACCGACAACAGCCTGGGGGCTGGGGCACTTTTAGTGTCGGCAACTTCCTTCAACCACCGTTTAGTGCAGTTTTTCTCTCCAAAACTTGGTGAAACTTTAAAGCCGATTTTCTCGAAAGTTTGAAAAAACAAACTTTTTCTATTTCCGCCTGAAATGGACGAAGGAAATGTTAAATTTGTATTCTGCGCAAAAATTATACCTCTAGGATCAAAATTAGCGAATTTATAACCGTTTTAGTTTGGGGTGGCCTATTTCACGTTTTTGAAGCAGAGTTAGGAAAAAGTCAAAACTTTGACAGGCTGCTGTTCGAAAACTATCAGAGATAGAATGCTTAAATTTGTACTGCGTGTGCACATCGATATAAAGTTATTTTGTGCCAAATTTCAACTTCCTACCGTCAACGGCCTGGGGTCTGGGGCACTTTTAGTGTCGGCAACTTCCTTCAACCACCGTTTAGTGCGGTTTTCCTCTCCAAAACTTGGTGAATCTTTAAAGCCGATTTTCTGGAAAGTTTGAAAAAACAAACTTTTTCTGTTTCCGCCTGAAATGGACGTAGGGAATGTTAAATTTGTATTCTGCGCAAAAATTATACCTCTAGGATCAAAATTGGCGAATTTATGACCGTTTTAGTTCGGGGTGGCCTATTTCACGTTTTTGAAGCAGAGTTAGGAAAAAGCCAAAACTTTGACAGGCTGCGGTTCGATAACTACCAGAGATAGAATGCTGAAATTTGTACTGCGTGTGCACATCGATATGAAGTTATATTTTGCCAAATTTCAACTTCCTACCGACAACGGCCTGGGGGCTGGGGCACTTTTAGTGTAGGCAACTTCCTTTAACCACCGTTTAGTGCAGTTTTCCTCTCCAAAACTTGGTGAAACTTTAAAGCCGATTTTCTCGAAAGTTTGAAAAAACAAACTTTTTCTGTTTCCGCCTGAAATGGACGTACGGAATGTTAAATTTGTATTCTGCGCAAAAATTATACCTCTAGGATCAAAATTGGCGAATTTATGACCGTTTTAGTTCGGGGTGGCCTATTTCACGTTTTTGAAGCAGAGTTAGGAAAAAGCCAAAACTTTGACAGGCTGCGGTTCGATAACTACCAGAGATAGAATGCTGAAATTTGTACTGCGTGTGCACATCGATATGAAGTTATTTTGTGCCAAATTTCAACTTCCTACCGACAACGGCCTGGGGGCTGGGGCACTTTTAGTGTCGGCAACTTCCTTCAACCACCGTTTAGTGCAGTTTTTCTCTCCAAAACTTGGTGAAACTTTAAAGCCGATTTTCTCGAAAGTTTGAAAAAACAAACTTTTTCTATTTCCGCCTGAAATGGACGAAGGAAATGTTAAATTTGTATTCTGCGCAAAAATTATACCTCTAGGATCAAAATTAGCGAATTTATAACCGTTTTAGTTTGGGGTGGCCTATTTCACGTTTTTGAAGCAGAGTTAGGAAAAAGTCAAAACTTTGACAGGCTGCTGTTCGAAAACTATCAGAGATAGAATGCTTAAATTTGTACTGCGTGTGCACATCGATATAAAGTTATTTTGTGCCAAATTTCAACTTCCTACCGTCAACGGCCTGGGGTCTGGGGCACTTTTAGTGTCGGCAACTTCCTTCAACCACCGTTTAGTGCAGTTTTCCTCTCCAAAACTTGGTGAATCTTTAAAGCCGATTTTCTGGAAAGTTTGAAAAAACAAACTTTTTCTGTTTCCGCCTGAAATGGACGTAGGGAATGTTAAATTTGTATTCTGCGCAAAAATTATACCTCTAGGATCAAAATTGGCGAATTTATGACCGTTTTAGTTCGGGGTGGCCTATTTCACGTTTTTGAAGCAGAGTTAGGAAAAAGCCAAAACTTTGACAGGCTGCGGTTTGATAACTACCAGAGATAGAATGCTGAAATTTGTACTGCGTGTGCACATCGATATGAAGTTATTTTTTGCCAAATTTCAACTTCCTACCGACAACGGCCTGGGGGCTGGGGCACTTTTAGTGTAGGCAACTTCCTTTAACCACCGTTTAGTGCAGTTTTCCTCTCCAAAACTTGGTGAAACTTTAAAGCCGATTTTCTCGAAAGTTTGAAAAAACAAACTGTTTCTGTTTGCGCCTGAAATGGACGTAGGGAATGTTAAATTTGTATTCTGCGCAAAAATTATACCTCTAGGATCAAAATTGGCGAATTTATGACCGTTTTAGTTTGGGGTGGCCTATTTCACGTTTTTGAAGCAGAGTTAGGAAAAAGCCAAAACTTTGACAGGCTGCTGTTCGATAACTACCAGAGATAGAATGCTGAAATTTGTACTGCGTGTGCACATCGATATGAAGTTATTTTGTGCCAAATTTCAACTTCCTACCGACAACGGCCTGGGGGCTGGGGCACTTTTAGTGTCGGCAACTTCCTTCAACCACCGTTTAGTGCAGTTTTCCTCTCCAAAACTTGGTGAAACTTTAAAGCCGATTTTCTCGAAAGTTTGAAAAAACAAACTTTTTCTGTTTCCGCCTGAAATGGACGTAGGGAATGTTAAATTTGTATTCTGCGCAAAAATTATACCTCTAGGATCAAAATTGGCGAATTTATGACCGTTTTAGTTCGGGGTGGCCTATTTCACGTTTTTGAAGCAGAGTTAGGAAAAAGCCAAAACTTTGACAGGCTGCGGTTCGATAACTACCAGAGATAGAATGCTGAAATTTGTACTGCGTGTGCACATCGATATGAAGTTATTTTGTGCCAAATTTCAACTTCCTACCGACAACGGCCTGGGGGCTGGGGCACTTTTAGTGTCGGCAACTTCCTTCAACCACCGTTTAGTGCAGTTTTTCTCTCCAAAACTTGGTGAAACTTTAAAGCCGATTTTCTCGAAAGTTTGAAAAAACAAACTTTTTCTATTTCCGCCTGAAATGGACGAAGGAAATGTTAAATTTGTATTCTGCGCAAAAATTATACCTCTAGGATCAAAATTAGCGAATTTATAACCGTTTTAGTTTGGGGTGGCCTATTTCACGTTTTTGAAGCAGAGTTAGGAAAAAGTCAAAACTTTGACAGGCTGCTGTTCGAAAACTATCAGAGATAGAATGCTTAAATTTGTACTGCGTGTGCACATCGATATAAAGTTATTTTGTGCCAAATTTCAACTTCCTACCGTCAACGGCCTGGGGTCTGGGGCACTTTTAGTGTCGGCAACTTCCTTCAACCACCGTTTAGTGCAGTTTTCCTCTCCAAAACTTGGTGAATCTTTAAAGCCGATTTTCTGGAAAGTTTGAAAAAACAAACTTTTTCTGTTTCCGCCTGAAATGGACGTAGGGAATGTTAAATTTGTATTCTGCGCAAAAATTATACCTCTAGGATCAAAATTGGCGAATTTATGACCGTTTTAGTTCGGGGTGGCCTATTTCACGTTTTTGAAGCAGAGTTAGGAAAAAGCCAAAACTTTGACAGGCTGCGGTTCGATAACTACCAGAGATAGAATGCTGATATTTGTACTGCGTGTGCACATCGATATGAAGTTATTTTTTGCCAAATTTCAACTTCCTACCGACAACGGCCTGGGGGCTGGGGCACTTTTAGTGTAGGCAACTTCCTTTAACCACCGTTTAGTGCAGTTTTCCTCTCCAAAACTTGGTGAAACTTTAAAGCCGATTTTCTCGAAAGTTTGAAAAAACAAACTGTTTCTGTTTGCGCCTGAAATGGACGTAGGGAATGTTAAATTTGTATTCTGCGCAAAAATTATACCTCTAGGATCAAAATTGGCGAATTTATGACCGTTTTAGTTTGGGGTGGCCTATTTCACGTTTTTGAAGCAGAGTTAGGAAAAAGCCAAAACTTTGACAGGCTGCTGTTCGATAACTACCAGAGATAGAATGCTGAAATTTGTACTGCGTGTGCACATCGATATGAAGTTATTGTGTGCCAAATTTCAACTTCCTACCGACAACGGCCTGGGGGCTGGGGCACTTTTAGTGTCGGCAACTTCCTTCAACCACCGTTTAGTGCAGTTTTCCTCTCCAAAACTTGGTGAAACTTTAAAGCCGATTTTCTCGAAAGTTTGAAAAAACAAACTTTTTCTGTTTCCGCCTGAAATGGACGTAGGGAATGTTAAATTTGTATTCTGCTCAAAAATTATACCTCTAGGATGAAAATTGGCGAATTTATGACCGTTTTAGTTTGGGGTGGCCTATTTCACGTTTTTGAAGCAGAGTTAGGAAAAAGCCAAAACTTTGACAGGCTGCTGTTCTATAACTACCAGAGATAGAATGCTGAAATTTGTACTGCGTGTGCACATCGATATGAAGTTATTTTGTGCCAAATTTCACAACTTCCTACCGACAACGGCCTGGGGGCTGGGGCACTTTTAGTGTCGGCAACTTCCTTCAACCACCGTTTAGTGCAGTTTTTCTCTCCAAAACTTGGTGAAACTTTAAAGCCGATTTTCTCGAAAGTTTGAAAAAACAAACTTTTTCTATTTCCGCCTGAAATGGACGTAGGGAATGTTAAATTTGTATTCTGCGCAAAAATTATACCTCTAGGATCAAAATTGGCGAATTTATGACCGTTTTAGTTCGGGGTGGCCTATTTCACGTTTTTGAAGCAGAGTTAGGAAAAAGTCAAAACTTTGACAGGCTGCTGTTCGAAAACTATTAGAGATAGATTGCTGAAACTTTTACTGCGTGTGCACATCGATATGAAGTTATTTTGTGCCAAATTTCAACTTCCTACCGACAACGGCCTGGGGGCTGGGGCACTTTTAGTGTCGGCAACTTCCTTCAACCACCGTTTAGTGCAGTTTTCCTCTCCAAAACTTGGTGAAACTTTAAAGCCGATTTTCTCGAAAGTTTGAAAAAACACACCTTTTCTGTTTCCGCCTGAAATGGACGTAGGGAATGTTAAATTTGTATTCTGCGCAAAAATTATACCTCTAGGATCAAAATTGGCGAATTTATGACCGTTTTAGTTTGGGGTGGCCTATTTCACGTTTTTGAAGCAGAGTTAGGAAAAAGCCAAAACTTTGACGGGCTGCTGTTCGATAACTACCAGAGATAGAATACTGAAATTTGTACTGCGTGTGCACATCGATATGAAGTTATTTTGTGCCAATTTTCAACTTCCTACCGACAACGGCCTGGGGGCTGGGGCACTTTTAGTGTCGGCAACTTCCTTCAACCACCGTTTAGTGCAGTTTTTCTCTCCAAAACTTGGTGAAACTTTAAAGCCGATTTTCTCGAAAGTTTGAAAAAACAAACTTTTTCTATTTCCGCCTGAAATGGACGTAGGAAAGGTTAAATTTGTATTCTGCGAAAAAATTATACCTCTAGGATCAAAATTGGCGAATTTATGACCGTTTTAGTTCGGGGTGGCCTATTTCACGTTTTTGAAGCAGAGTTAGGAAAAAGCCAAAACTTTGACAGGCTGCTGTTTGAAAACTATCAGAGATAGAATGCTGAAATTTGTACTGCGTGTGCACATCGATATGAAGTTATTTTGTGCCAAATTTCAACTTCCTACCGTCAACGGCCTGGGGGCTGGGGCACTTTTAGTGTAGGCAACTTCCTTTAACCACCGTTTAGTGCAGTTTTCCTCTCCAAAACTTGGTGAAACTTTAAAGCCGATTTTCTCGAAAGTTTGAAAAAACAAACTTTTTCTATTTCCGCCTGAAATGGACGTAGGAAATGTTAAATTTGTATTCTGCGCAAAAATTATACCTCTAGGATCAAAATTGGCGAATTTATGTCCGTTTTAGTTCGAGGTGGCCTATTTCACGTTTTTGAAGCAGAGTTAGGAAAAAGACAAAACTTTGACAGGCTGCTGATCGAAAACTATCAGAGATAGAATGCTGAAATTTGTACTGCGTGTGCACATCGATATGAAGTTATTTTGTGCCAAATTTCAACTTCCTACCGTCAACGGCCTGGGGGCTGGGGTACTTTTAGTGTAGGCAACTTCCTTTAACCACCGTTTAGTGCTGTTTTCCTCTCCAAAACTTGGTGAAACTTTAAAGCCGATTTTCTCGAAAGTTTGAAAAAACAAACTTTTTCTGTTTCCGCCTGAAATGGACGTAGGGAATCTTAAATTTGTATTCTGCGCAAAAATTATACCTCTAGGATCAAAATTGGCGAATTTATGACCGTTTTAGTTTGGGGTGGCCTATTTCACGTTTTTGAAGCAGAGTTAGGAAAAAGCCAAAACTTTGACAGGCTGCTGTTCGATAACTACCAGAGATAGAATGCTGAAATTTGTACTGCGTGTGCACATCGATATGAAGTTATTTTGTGCCAAATTTCAACTTCCTACCGACAACGGCCTGGGGGCTGGGGCACTTTTAGTGTAGGCAACTTCCTTTAACCACCGTTTAGTGCAGTTTTCCTCTCCAAAACTTGGTGAAACTTTAAAGCCGATTTTCTCGAAAGTTTGAAAAAACAAACTTTTTCTGTTTCCGCCTGAAATGGACGTAGGAAATGTTAAATTTGTATTCTGCGCAAAAATTATACCTCTAGGATCAAAATTGGCGAATTTATGACCGTTTTAGTTTGGGGTGGCCTATTTCACGTTTTTGAAGCAGAGTTAGGAAAAAGTCGAAACTTTGACAGGCTGCTGTTCGAAAACTATCAGAGATAGAATGCTGAAATTTTTACTGCGTGTGCACATCGATATGAAGTTATTTTGTGCCAAATTTCAACTTCCTACCGACAACGGCCTGGGGGCTGGGGCACTTTTAGTGTCGGCAACTTCCTTCAACCACCGTTTAGTGCAGTTTTCCTCTCCAAAACTTGGTGAAACTTTAAAGCCGATTTTCGCGAAAGTTTGAAAAAACAAACTTTTTCTGTTTCCGCCTGAAATGGACGTAGGGATTGTTAAATTTGTATTCTGCGCAAATATTATACCTCTAGGATCAAAATTGGCGAATTTATGACCGTTTTAGTTTGGGGTGGCCTATTTCACGTTTTTGAAGCAGAGTTAGGAAAAAGCCAAAACTTTGACAGGCTGCTGTTCGATAACTACCAGAGATAGAATGCTGAAATTTGTACTGCATGTGCACATCGATATGAAGTTATTTTGTGCCAAATTTCAACTTCCTACCGACAACGGCCTGGGGGCTGGGGCACTTTTAGTGTCGGCAACTTCCTTCAACCACCGTTTAGTGCAGTTTTCCTCTCCAAAACTTGGTGAAACTTTAAAGCCGATTTTCTCGAAAGTTTGAAAAAACAAACTTTTTCTGTTTCCGCCTGAAATGGACGTAGGGAATGTTAAATTTGTATTCTGCGCAAAATTTATACCTCTAGGATCAAAATTGGCGAATTTATGACCGTTTTAGTTTGGGGTGGCCTATTTCACGTTTTTGAAGCAGAGTTAGGAAAAAGCCAAAACTTTGACAGGCTGCTGTTCGATAACTACCAGAGATAGAATGCTGAAATTTGTACTGCGTGTGCACATTGATATGAAGTTATTTTGTGCCGAATTTCAACTTCCTACCGACAACGGCCTGGGGGCTGGGGCACTTTTAGTGTCGGCAACTTCCTTCAACCACCGTTTAGTGCAGTTTTTCTCTGCAAAACTTGGTGAAACTTTAAAGCCGATTTTCTCGAAAGTTTGAAAAAACAAACTTTTTCTGTTTCCGCCTGAAATGGACGTAGGGAATGTTAAATTTGTATTCTGCGCAAAAATTATACCTCTAGGATCAAAATTGGCGAATTTATGACCGTTTTAGTTTGGGGTGGCCTATTTCACGTTTTTGAAGCAGAGTTAGGAAAAAGCCAAAACTTTGACGGGCTGCTGTTCGATAACTACCAGAGATAGAATACTGAAATTTGTACTGCGTGTGCACATCGATATGAAGTTATTTTGTGCCAATTTTCAACTTCCTACCGACAACGGCCTGGGGGCTGGGGCACTTTTAGTGTCGGCAACTTCCTTCAACCACCGTTTAGTGCAGTTTTTCTCTCCAAAACTTGGTGAAACTTTAAAGCCGATTTTCTCGAAAGTTTGAAAAAACAAACTTTTTCTATTTCCGCCTGAAATGGACGTAGGAAAGGTTAAATTTGTATTCTGCGCAAAAATTATACCTCTAGGATCAAAATTGGCGAATTTATGACCGTTTTAGTTCGGGGTGGCCTATTTCACGTTTTTGAAGCAGAGTTAGGAAAAAGCCAAAACTTTGACAGGCTGCTGTTTGAAAACTATCAGAGATAGAATGCTGAAATTTGTACTGCGTGTGCACATCGATATGAAGTTATTTTGTGCCAAATTTCAACTTCCTACCGACAACGGCCTGGGGGCTGGGCACTTTTAGTGTAGGCAACTTCCTTTAACCACCGTTTAGTGCAGTTTTCCTCTCCAAAACTTGGTGAAACTTTAAAGCCGATTTTCTCGAAAGTTTGAAAAAACAAACTTTTTCTATTTCCGCCTGAAATGGACGTAGGGAATGTTAAATTTGTATTCTGCGCAAAAATTATACCTCTAGGATCAAAATATGGCGAATTTATGACCGTTTTAGTTTGGGGTGGCCTATTTAGGAAAAAGCCAAAACTTTGACAGGCTGCTGTTCGAAAACTATCAGAGATAGAATGCTGAAATTTGTACTGCGTGTGCACATCGATATGAAGTTATTTTGTGCCAAATTTCAACTTCCTACCGTCAACGGCCTGGGGCTGGGGCACTTTTAGTGTCGGCCAACTTCCTTCAACCACCGTTTAGTGCAGTTTTTCTCTCCAAAACTTGGTGAACTTTAAAGCCGATTTTCTCGAAAGTTTGAAAAAACACACCTTTTCTGTTTTCCGCCTGAAATGAACGTAGGGAATGTTAAATTTGTATTCTGCGCAAAAATTATACCTCTAGGATCAAAATTGGCGAATTTATGACCGTTTTAGTTTGGGGTGGCCTATTTCACGTTTTTGAAGCAGAGTTAGGAAAAAGCCAAAACTTTGACAGGCTGCTGTTCGAAAAACTATCAGAGATAGAATGCTGAATTTGTACTGCGTGTGCACATCGATATGAAGTTATTTTGTGCCAAATTTCAACTTCCTATCGTCAACGGCATGGGGGCTGGGGCACTTTTAGTGTCGGCAACTTCCTTCAACCACCGTTTAGTGCAGTTTTTCTCTCCAAAACTTGGTGAAACTTTAAAGGCCGATTTTCTCGAAAGTTTGAAAAAACAAACTTTTTCTATTTCCGCCTGAAATGGACGTAGGAAAGGTTAAATTTGTATTCTGCGCAAAAATTATACCTCTAGGATCAAAATTGGCGAATTTATGACCGTTTTAATTTGGGGTGGCCTATTTAGGAAAAAGCCAAAACTTTGACAGGCTGCTGTTCGAAAACTATCAGAGATAGAATGCTGAAATTTGTACTGCGTGTGCACATCGATATGAAGTTATTTTGTGCCAAATTTCAACTTCCTACCGTCAACGGCCTGGGGGCTGGGGCACTTTTAGTGTAGGCAACTTCCTTTAACCACCGTTTAGTGCAGTTTTCCTCTCCAAAACTTGGTGAAACTTTAAAGCCGATTTTCTCGAAAGTTTGAAAAAACAAACTTTTTCTATTTCCGCCTGAAATGGACGTAGGGAATGTTAAATTTGTATTCTGCGCAAAAATTATACCTCTAGGATCAAAATTGGCGAATTTATGACCGTTTTAGTTTGGGGTGGCCTATTTCACGTTTTTGAAGCAGAGTTAGGAAAAAGCCAAAACTTTGACAGGCTGCTGTTCGATAACTACCAGAGATAGAATGCTGAAATTTGTACTGCGTGTGCACATCGATATGAAGTTATTTTGTGCCAAATTTCAACTTCCTACCGACAACGGCCTGGGGGCTGGGGCACTTTTAGTGTCGGCAACTTCCTTCAACCACCGTTTAGTGCAGTTTTCCTCTCCAAAACTTGGTGAAACTTTAAAGCCGATTTTCTCGAAAGTTTGAAAAAACAAACTTTTTCTGTTTCCGCCTGAAATGGACGTAGGGAATGTTAAATTTGTATTCTGCTCAAAAATTATACCTCTAGGATGAAAATTGGCGAATTTATGACCGTTTTAGTTTGGGGTGGCCTATTTCACGTTTTTGAAGCAGAGTTAGGAAAAAGCCAAAACTTTGACAGGCTGCTGTTCTATAACTACCAGAGATAGAATGCTGAAATTTGTACTGCGTGTGCACATCGATATGAAGTTATTTTGTGCCAAATTTCACAACTTCCTACCGACAACGGCCTGGGGGCTGGGGCACTTTTAGTGTCGGCAACTTCCTTCAACCACCGTTTAGTGCAGTTTTTCTCTCCAAAACTTGGTGAAACTTTAAAGCCGATTTTCTCGAAAGTTTGAAAAAACAAACTTTTCTATTTCCGCCTGAAATGGACGTAGGGAATGTTAAATTTGTATTCTGCGCAAAAATTATACCTCTAGGATCAAAATTGGCGAATTTATGACCGTTTTAGTTCGGGGTGGCCTATTTCACGTTTTTGAAGCAGAGTTAGGAAAAAGTCAAAACTTTGACAGGCTGCTGTTCGAAAACTATCAGTGATAGATTGCTGAAACTTTTACTGCGTGTGCACATCGATATGAAGTTATTTTGTGCCAAATTTCAACTTCCTACCGACAACGGCCTGGGGGCTGGGGCACTTTTAGTGTCGGCAACTTCCTTCAACCACCGTTTAGTGCAGTTTTCCTCTCCAAAACTTGGTGAAACTTTAAAGCCGATTTTCTCGAAAGTTTGAAAAAACACACCTTTTCTGTTTCCGCCTGAAATGGACGTAGGGAATGTTAAATTTGTATTCTGCGCAAAAATTATACCTCTAGGATCAAAATTGGCGAATTTATGACCGTTTTAGTTTGGGGTGGCCTATTTCACGTTTTTGAAGCAGAGTTAGGAAAAAGCCAAAACTTTGACGGGCTTGCTGTTCGATAACTACCAGAGATAGAATACTGAAATTTGTACTGCGTGTGCACATCGATATGAAGTTATTTTGTGCCAATTTTCAACTTCCTACCGACAACGGCCTGGGGGCTGGGGCACTTTTAGTGTCGGCAACTTCCTTCAACCACCGTTTAGTGCAGTTTTTCTCTCCAAAACTTGGTGAAACTTTAAAGCCGATTTTCTCGAAAGTTTGAAAAAACAAACTTTTTCTATTTCCGCCTGAAATGGACGTAGGAAAGGTTAAATTTGTATTCTGCGAAAAAATTATACCTCTAGGATCAAAATTGGCGAATTTATGACCGTTTTAGTTCGGGGTGGCCTATTTCACGTTTTTGAAGCAGAGTTAGGAAAAAGCCAAAACTTTGACAGGCTGCTGTTTGAAAACTATCAGAGATAGAATGCTGAAATTTGTACTGCGTGTGCACATCGATATGAAGTTATTTTGTGCCAAATTTCAACTTCCTACCGTCAACGGCCTGGGGGCTGGGGCACTTTTAGTGTAGGCAACTTCCTTTAACCACCGTTTAGTGCAGTTTTTCCTCTCCAAAACTTGGTGAAACTTTAAAGCCGATTTTCTCGAAAGTTTGAAAAAACAAACTTTTTCTATTTCCGCCTGAAATGGACGTAGGAAATGTTAAATTTGTATTCTGCGCAAAAATTATACCTCTAGGATCAAAATTGGCGAATTTATGACCGTTTTAGTTCGGGGTGGCCTATTTCACGTTTTTGAAGCAGAGTTAGGAAAAAGCCAAAACTTTGACAGGCTGCTGATCGAAAACTATCAGAGATAGAATGCTGAAATTTGTACTGCGTGTGCACATCGATATGAAGTTATTTTGTGCCAAATTTCAACTTCCTACCGTCAACGGCCTGGGGGCTGGGGTACTTTTAGTGTAGGCAACTTCCTTTAACCACCGTTTAGTGCTGTTTTCCTCTCCAAAACTTGGTGAAACTTTAAAGCCGATTTTCTCGAAAGTTTGAAAAAACAAACTTTTTCTGTTTCCGCCTGAAATGGACGTAGGGAATGTTAAATTTGTATTCTGCGCAAAAATTATACCTCTAGGATCAAAATTGGCGAATTTATGACCGTTTTAGTTTGGGGTGGCCTATTTCACGTTTTTGAAGCAGAGTTAGGAAAAAGCCAAAACTTTGACAGGCTGCTGTACGATAACTACCAGAGATAGAATGCTGAAATTTGTACTGCGTGTGCACATCGATATGAAGTTATTTTGTGCCAAATTTCAACTTCCTACCGACAACGGCCTGGGGGCTGGGGCACTTTTAGTGTAGGCAACTTCCTTTAACCACCGTTTAGTGCAGTTTTCCTCTCCAAAACTTGGTGAAACTTTAAAGCCGATTTTCTCGAAAGTTTGAAAAAACAAACTTTTTTCTGTTTCCGCCTGAAATGGACGTAGGAAATGTTAAATTTGTATTCTGCGCAAAAATTATACCTCTAGGATCAAAATTGGCGAATTTATGACGTTTTAGTTTGGGGTGGCCTATTTCACGTTTTTGAAGCAGAGTTAGGAAAAAGTCGAAACTTTGACAGGCTGCTGTTCGAAAACTATCAGAGATAGAATGCTGAAATTTTTACTGCGTGTGCACATCGATATGAAGTTATTTTGTGCCAAATTTCAACTTCCTACCGACAACGGCCTGGGGGCTGGGGCACTTTTAGTGTCGGCAACTTCCTTTAACCACCGTTTAGTGCAGTTTTCCTCTCCAAAACTTGGTGAAACTTTAAAGCCGATTTTCGCGAAAGTTTGAAAAAACAAACTTTTTCTGTTTCCGCCTGAAATTGACGTAGGGAATGTTAAATTTGTATTCTGCTCAAAAATTATACCTCTAGGATGAAAATTGGCGAATTTATGACCGTTTTAGTTTGGGGTGGCCTATTTCACGTTTTTGAAGCAGAGTTAGGAAAAAGCCAAAACTTTGACAGGCTGCTGTTCTATAACTACCAGAGATAGAATGCTGAAATTTGTACTGCGTGTGCACATCGATATGAAGTTATTTTGTGCCAAATTTCACAACTTCCTACCGACAACGGCCTGGGGGCTGGGGCACTTTTAGTGTCGGCAACTTCCTTCAACCACCGTTTAGTGCAGTTTTCTCTCCAAAACTTGGTGAAACTTTAAAGCCGATTTTCTCGAAAGTTTGAAAAAACAAACTTTTCTATTTCCGCCTGAAATGGACGTAGGGAATGTTAAATTTGTATTCTGCGCAAAAATTATACCTCTAGGATCAAAATTGGCGAATTTATGACCGTTTTAGTTCGGGGTGGCCTATTTCACGTTTTTGAAGCAGAGTTAGGAAAAAGTCAAAACTTTGACAGGCTGCTGTTCGAAAACTATCAGTGATAGATTGCTGAAACTTTTACTGCGTGTGCACATCGATATGAAGTTATTTTGTGCCAAATTTCAACTTCCTACCGACAACGGCCTGGGGGCTGGGCACTTTTAGTGTCGGCAACTTCCTTCAACCACCGTTTAGTGCAGTTTTCCTCTCCAAAACTTGGTGAAACTTTAAAGCCGATTTTCTCGAAAGTTTGAAAAAAACACACCTTTTCTGTTTCCGCCTGAAATGGACGTAGGGAATGTTAAATTTGTATTCTGCGCAAAAATTATACCTCTAGGATCAAAATTGGCGAATTTATGACCGTTTTAGTTTGGGGTGGCCTATTTCACGTTTTGAAGCAGAGTTAGGAAAAAGCCAAAACTTTGACGGGCTGCTGTTCGATAACTACCAGAGATAGAATACTGAAATTTGTACTGCGTGTGCACATCGATATGAAGTTATTTTGTGCCAATTTTCAACTTCCTACCGACAACGGCCTGGGGGCTGGGGCACTTTTAGTGTCGGCAACTTCCTTCAACCACCGTTTAGTGCAGTTTTTCTCTCAAAACTTGGTGAAACTTTAAAGCCGATTTTCTCGAAAGTTTGAAAAAACAAACTTTTTCTATTTCCGCCTGAAATGGACGTAGGAAAGGTTAAATTTGTATTCTGCGAAAAAATTATACCTCTAGGATCAAAATTGGCGAATTTATGACCGTTTTAGTTCGGGGTGGCCTATTTCACGTTTTTGAAGCAGAGTTAGGAAAAAGCCAAAACTTTGACAGGCTGCTGTTTGAAAACTATCAGAGATAGAATGCTGAAATTTGTACTGCGTGTGCACATCGATATGAAGTTATTTTGTGCCAAATTTCAACTTCCTACCGTCAACGGCCTGGGGGCTGGGGCACTTTTAGTGTAGGCAACTTCCTTTAACCACCGTTTAGTGCAGTTTTCCTCTCCAAAACTTGGTGAAACTTTAAAGCCGATTTTTCTCGAAAGTTTGAAAAAACAAACTTTTTCTATTTCCGCCTGAAATGGACGTAGGAAATGTTAAATTTGTATTCTGCGCAAAAATTATACCTCTAGGATCAAAATTGGCGAATTTATGACCGTTTTAGTTCGGGGTGGCCTATTTCACGTTTTTGAAGCAGAGTTAGGAAAAAGCCAAAACTTTGACAGGCTGCTGATCGAAAACTATCAGAGATAGAATGCTGAAATTTGTACTGCGTGTGCACATCGATATGAAGTTATTTTGTGCCAAATTTCAACTTCCTACCGTCAACGGCCTGGGGGCTGGGGTACTTTTAGTGTAGGCAACTTCCTTTAACCACCGTTTAGTGCTGTTTTCCTCTCCAAAACTTGGTGAAACTTTAAAGCCGATTTTCTCGAAAGTTTGAAAAAACAAACTTTTTCTGTTTCCGCCTGAAATGGACGTAGGGAATGTTAAATTTGTATTCTGCGCAAAAATTATACCTCTAGGATCAAAATTGGCGAATTTATGACCGTTTTAGTTTGGGGTGGCCTATTTCACGTTTTTGAAGCAGAGTTAGGAAAAAGCCAAAACTTTGACAGGCTGCTGTACGATAACTACCAGAGATAGAATGCTGAAATTTGTACTGCGTGTGCACATCGATATGAAGTTATTTTGTGCCAAATTTCAACTTCCTACCGACAACGGCCTGGGGGCTGGGGCACTTTTAGTGTAGGCAACTTCCTTTAAACCACCGTTTAGTGCAGTTTTCCTCTCCAAAACTTGGTGAAACTTTAAAGCCGATTTTCTCGAAAGTTTGAAAAAACAAACTTTTTCTGTTTCCCGCCTGAAATGGACGTAGGAAATGTTAAATTTGTATTCTGCGCAAAAATTATACCTCTAGGATCAAAATTGGCGAATTTATGACCGTTTTAGTTTGGGGTGGCCTATTTCACGTTTTTGAAGCAGAGTTAGGAAAAAGTCGAAACTTTGACAGGCTGCTGTTCGAAAACTATCAGAGATAGAATGCTGAAATTTTTTACTGCGTGTGCACATCGATATGAAGTTATTTTGTGCCAAATTTCAACTTCCTACCGACAAACGGCCTGGGGGCTGGGGCACTTTTAGTGTCGGCAACTTCCTTTAACCACCGTTTAGTGCAGTTTTCCTCTCCAAAACTTGGTGAAACTTTAAAGCCGATTTTCGCGAAAGTTTGAAAAAACAAACTTTTTCTGTTTCCGCCTGAAATGGACGAAGGGAATGTTAAATTTGTATTCTGCGCAAAAATTATACCTCTAGGATGAAAATTGGCGAATTTATGACCGTTTTTAGTTTGGGGTGGCCTATTTCACGTTTTTGAAGCAGAGTTAGGAAAAAGCCAAAACTTTGACAGGCTGCTGTTCGATAACTACCAGAGATAGAATGCTGAAATTTGTACTGCATGTGCACATCGATATGAAGTTATTTTGTGCCAAATTTCAACTTCCTACCGACAACGGCCTGGGGGCTGGGGCACTTTTAGTGTCGGCAACTTCCTTCAACCACCGTTTAGTGCAGTTTTCCTCTCCAAAACTTGGTGAAACTTTAAAGCCGATTTTCTCGAAAGTTTGAAAAAACAAACTTTTTCTGTTTCCGCCTGAAATGGACGTAGGGAATGTTAAATTTGTATTCTGCGCAAAATTTATACCTCTAGGATCAAATTGGCGAATTTATGACCGTTTTAGTTTGGGGTGGCCTATTTCACGTTTTTGAAGCAGAGTTAGGAAAAAGCCAAAACTTTGACAGGCTGCTGTTCGATAACTACCAGAGATAGAATGCTGAAATTTGTACTGCGTGTGCACATTGATATGAAGTTATTTTGTGCCGAATTTCAACTTCCTACCGACAACGGCCTGGGGGCTGGGGCACTTTTAGTGTCGGCAACTTCCTTCAACCACCGTTTAGTGCAGTTTTTCTCTGCAAAACTTGGTGAAACTTTAAAGCCGATTTTCTCGAAAGTTTGAAAAAAACAAACTTTTTCTGTTTCCGCCTGAAATGGGCGTAGGGAATGTTAAATTTGTATTCTGCGCAAAAATTATACCTCTAGGATCAAAATTGGCGAATTATGACCGTTTTAGTTTGGGGTGGCCTAGTTCACGTTTTTGAAGCAGAGTTAGGAAAAAGCCAAAACTTTGACGGGCTGCTGTTCGATAACTACCAGAGATAGAATACTGAAATTTGTACTGCGTGTGCACATCGATATGAAGTTATTTTGTGCCAATTTTCAACTTCCTACCGACAACGGCCTGGGGGCTGGGGCACTTTTAGTGTCGGCAACTTCCTTCAACCACCGTTTAGTGCAGTTTTTCTCTCCAAAACTTGGTGAAACTTTAAAGCCGATTTTCTCGAAAGTTTGATAAAACAAACTTTTTCTATTTCCGCCTGAAATGGACGTAGGAAAGGTTAAATTTGTATTCTGCGCAAAAATTATACCTCTAGGATCAAAATTGGCGAATTTATGACCGTTTTAGTTCGGGGTGGCCTATTTCACGTTTTTGAAGCAGAGTTAGGAAAAAGCCAAAACTTTGACAGGCTGCTGTTTGAAAACTATCAGAGATAGAATGCTGAAATTTGTACTGCGTGTGCACATCGATATGAAGTTATTTTGTGCCAAATTTCAACTTCCTACCGTCAACGGCCTGGGGGCTGGGGCACTTTTAGTGTAGGCAACTTCCTTTAACCACCGTTTAGTGCAGTTTTCCTCTCCAAAACTTGGTGAAACTTTAAAGCCGATTTTCTCGAAAGTTTGAAAAAACAAACTTTTTCTATTTCCGCCTGAAATGGACGTAGGGAATGTTAAATTTGTATTCTGCGCAAAAATTATACCTCTAGGATCAAAATTGGCGAATTTATGACCGTTTTAGTTTGGGGTGGCCTATTTAGGAAAAAGCCAAAACTTTGACAGGCTGCTGTTCGAAAACTATCAGAGATAGAATGCTGAAATTTGTACTGCGTGTGCACATCGATATGAAGTTATTTTGTGCCAAATTTCAACTTCCTACCGTCAACGGCCTGGGGGCTGGGGCACTTTTAGTGTCGGCAACTTCCTTCAACCACCGTTTAGTGCAGTTTTTCTCTCCAAAACTTGGTGAACTTTAAAGCCGATTTTCTCGAAAGTTTGAAAAAACACACCTTTTCTGTTTCCGCCTGAAATGGACGTAGGGAATGTTAAATTTGTATTCTGCGCAAAAATTATACCTCTAGGATCAAAATTGGCGAATTTATGACCGTTTTAGTTTGGGGTGGCCTATTTCACGTTTTTGAAGCAGAGTTAGGAAAAAGCCAAAACTTTGACAGGCTGCTGTTCGAAAACTATCAGAGATAGAATGCTGAAATTTGTACTGCGTGTGCACATCGATATGAAGTTATTTTGTGCCAAATTTCAACTTCCTATCGTCAACGGCATGGGGGCTGGGGCACTTTTAGTGTCGGCAACTTCCTTCAACCACCGTTTAGTGCAGTTTTTCTCTCCAAAACTTGGTGAAACTTTAAAGCCGATTTTCTCGAAAGTTTGAAAAAACAAACTTTTTCTATTTCCGCCTGAAATGGACGTAGGAAAGGTTAAATTTGTATTCTGCGCAAAAATTATACCTCTAGGATCAAAATTGGCGAATTTATGACCGTTTTAATTTGGGGTGGCCTATTTAGGAAAAAGCCAAAACTTTGACAGGCTGCTGTTCGAAAACTATCAGAGATAGAATGCTGAAATTTGTACTGCGTGTGCACATCGATATGAAGTTATTTTGTGCCAAATTTCAACTTCCTACCGTCAACGGCCTGGGGGCTGGGGCACTTTTAGTGTAGGCAACTTCCTTTAACCACCGTTTAGTGCAGTTTTCCTCTCCAAAACTTGGTGAAACTTTAAAGCCGATTTTCTCGAAAGTTTGAAAAAACAAACTTTTTCTATTTCCGCCTGAAATGGACGTAGGGAATGTTAAATTTGTATTCTGCGCAAAAATTATACCTCTAGGATCAAAAGTGGCGAATTTATGACCGTTTTAGTTTGGGGTGGCCTATTTAGGAAAAAGCCAAAACTTTGACAGGCTGCTGTTCGAAAACTATCAGAGATAGAATGCTGAAATTTGTACTGCGTGTGCACATCGATATGAAGTTATTTTGTGCCAAATTTCAACTTCCTACCGTCAACGGCCTGGGGGCTGGGGCACTTTTAGTGTCGGCAACTTCCTTCAACCACCGTTTAGTGCAGTTTTTCTCTCCAAAACTTGGTGAACTTTAAAGCCGATTTTCTCGAAAGTTTGAAAAAACACACCTTTTCTGTTTCCGCCTGAAATGGACGTAGGGAATGTTAAATTTGTATTCTGCGCAAAAATTATACCTCTAGGATCAAAATTGGCGAATTTATGACCGTTTTAGTTTGGGGTGGCCTATTTCACGTTTTTGAAGCAGAGTTAGGAAAAAGCCAAAACTTTGACAGGCTGCTGTTCGAAAACTATCAGAGATAGAATGCTGAAATTTGTACTGCGTGTGCACATCGATATGAAGTTATTTTGTGCCTAATTTCAACTTCCTATCGTCAACGGCATGGGGGCTGGGGCACTTTTAGTGTCGGCAACTTCCTTCAACCACCGTTTAGTGCAGTTTTTCTCTCCAAAACTTGGTGAAACTTTAAAGCCGATTTTCTCGAAAGTTTGAAAAAACAAACTTTTTCTATTTCCGCCTGAAATGGACGTAGGGAATGTTAAATTTGTATTCTGCGCAAAAATTATACCTCTAGGATCAAAATTGGCGAATTTATGACCGTTTTAGTTTGGGGTGGCCTATTTCACGTTTTTGAAGCAGAGTTAGGAAAAAGCCAAAACTTTGACAGGCTGCTGTTCGATAACTACCAGAGATAGAATGCTGAAATTTGTATTGCGTGTGCACATCGATATGAAGTTATTTTGTGCCAAATTTCAACTTCCTACCGACAACGGCCTGGGGGCTGGGGCACTTTTAGTGTCAGCAACTTCCTTCAACCACCGTTTAGTGCAGTTTTTCTCTCTCCAAAACTTGGTGAAACTTTAAAGCCGATTTTCTCGAAAGTTTGAAAAAACAATCTTTTTCTATTTCCGCTTGAAATGGACGTAGGAAAGGTTAAATTTGTATTCTGCGCAAAAATTATACCTCTAGGATCAAAATTGGCGAATTTATGACCGTTTTAGTTCGGGGTGGCCTATTTCACGTTTTTGAAGCAGAGTTAGGAAAAAGCCAAAACTTTGACAGGCTGCTGTTCGAAAACTATCAGAGATAGAATGCTGAAATTTGTACTGCGTGTGCACATCAATATGAAGTTATTTTGTGCCAAATTTCAACTTCCTACCGTCAACGGCCTGGGGGATGGGGCACTTTTAGTGTAGGCAACTTCCTTTAACCACCGTTTAGTGCAGTTTTCCTCTCCAAAACTTGGTGAAACTTTAAAGCCGATTTTCTCGAAAGTTTGAAAAAACAAACTTTTTCTATTTCCGCCTGAAATGGACGTAGGAAATGTTAAATTTGTATTCTGCGCAAAAATTATACCTCTAAGATCAAAATTGGCGAATTTATGACCGTTTTAGTTTGGGGTGGCCTATTTCACGTTTTTGAAGCAGAGTTAGGAAAAAGCCAAAACTTTGACAGGCTGCTGTTCGATAACTACCAGAGATAGAATGCTGAAATTTGTACTGCGTGTGCACATCAATATGAAGTTATTTTGTGCCAAATTTCAACTTCCTACCGTCAACGGCCTGGGGGCTGGGGCACTTTTAGTGTAGGCAACTTCCTTTAACCACCGTTTAGTGCAGTTTTCCTCTCCAAAACTTGGTGAAACTTTAAAGCCGATTTTCTCGAAAGTTTGAAAAAACAAACTTTTTCTATTTCCGCCTGAAATGGACGTAGGAAATGTTAAATTTGTATTCTGCGCAAAAATTATACCTCTAGGATCAAAATTGGCGAATTTATGACCGTTTTAGTTTGGGGTGGCCTATTTAGGAAAAAGCCAAAACTTTGACAGGCTGCTGTTCGAAAACTATCAGAGATAGAATGCTGAAATTTGTACTGCGTGTGCACATCGATATGAAGTTATTTTGTGCCAAATTTCAACTTCCTACCGTCAACGGCCTGGGGGCTGGGGCACTTTTAGTGTCGGCAACTTCCTTCAACCACCGTTTAGTGCAGTTTTTCTCTCCAAAACTTGGTGAAACTTTAAAGCCGATTTTCTCGAAAGTTTGAAAAAACACACTTTTTCTGTTTCCGCCTGAAATGGACGTAGGGAATGTTAAATTTGTATTCTGCGCAAAAATTATACCTCTAGGATCAAAATTGGCGAATTTATGACCGTTTTAGTTTGGGGTGGCCTATTTCACGTTTTTGAAGCAGAGTTAGGAAAAAGCCAAAACTTTGACAGGCTGCTGTTCGAAAACTATCAGAGATAGAATGCTGAAATTTGTACTGCGTGTGCACATCGATATGAAGTTATTTTGTGCCAAATTTCAACTTCCTATCGTCAACGGCCTGGGGGCTGGGGCACTTTTAGTGTCGGCAACTTCCTTCAACCACCGTTTAGTGCAGTTTTTCTCTCCAAAACTTGGTGAAACTTTAAAGCCGATTTTCTCGAAAGTTTGAAAAACCAAACTTTTTCTGTTTCCGCCTGAAATGGACGTAGGGAATGTTAAATTTGTATTCTGCGCAAAAATTATACCTCTAGGATCAAAATTGGCGAATTTATGACCGTTTTAGTTTGGGGTGGCCTATTTCACGTTTTTGAAGCAGAGTTAGGAAAAAGCCAAAACTTTTACAGGCTGCTGTTCGATAACTACCAGAGATAGAATGCTGAAATTTGTACTGCGTGTGCACATCAATATGAAGTTATTTTGTGCCAAATTTCAACTTCCTACCGTCAACGGCCTGGGGGCTGGGGCACTTTTAGTGTAGGCAACTTCCTTTAACCACCGTTTAGTGCAGTTTTCCTCTCCAAAACTTGGTGAAACTTTAAAGCCGATTTCTCGAAAGTTTGAAAAAACAAACTTTTTCTATTTCCGCCTGAAATGGACGTAGGAAATGTTAAATTTGTATTCTGCGCAAAAATTATACCTCTAGGATCAAAATTGGCGAATTTATGACCGTTTTAGTTTGGGGTGGCCTATTTAGGAAAAAGCCAAAACTTTGACAGGCTGCTGTTCGAAAACTATCAGAGATAGAATGCTGAAATTTGTACTGCGTGTGCACATCGATATGAAGTTATTTTGTGCCAAATTTCAACTTCCTACCGTCAACGGCCTGGGGGCTGGGGCACTTTTAGTGTCGGCAACTTCCTTCAACCACCGTTTAGTGCAGTTTTTCTCTCCAAAACTTGGTGAAACTTTAAAGCCGATTTTCTCGAAAGTTTGAAAAAACACACTTTTTCTGTTTCCGCCTGAAATGGACGTAGGGAATGTTAAATTTGTATTCTGCGCAAAAATTATACCTCTAGGATCAAAATTGGCGAATTTATGACCGTTTTAGTTTGGGGTGGCCTATTTCACGTTTTTGAAGCAGAGTTAGGAAAAAGCCAAAACTTTGACAGGCTGCTGTTCGAAAACTATCAGAGATAGAATGCTGAAATTTGTACTGCGTGTGCACATCGATATGAAGTTATTTTGTGCCAAATTTCAACTTCCTATCGTCAACGGCCTGGGGGCTGGGGCACTTTTAGTGTCGGCAACTTCCTTCAACCACCGTTTAGTGCAGTTTTTCTCTCCAAAACTTGGTGAAACTTTAAAGCCGATTTTCTCGAAAGTTTGAAAAACCAAACTTTTTCTGTTTCCGCCTGAAATGGACGTAGGGAATGTTAAATTTGTATTCTGCGCAAAAATTATACCTCTAGGATCAAAATTGGCGAATTTATGACCGTTTTAGTTTGGGTGGCCTATTTCACGTTTTTGAAGCAGAGTTAGGAAAAAGTCAAAACTTTGACAGGCTGCTGTTCGAAAACTATCAGAGATAGATTGCTGAAATTTTTACTGCGTGTGCACATCGATATGAAGTTATTTTGTGCCAAATTTCAACTTCCTACCGACAACGGCCTGGGGGCTGGGGCACTTTTAGTGTCGGCAACTTCCTTCAACCACCGTTTAGTGCAGTTTTCCTCTCCAAAACTTGGTGAAACTTTAAAGCCGATTTTCTCGAAAGTTTAAAAAAAACAAACTTTTTCTGTTTCCGCCTGAAATGGACGTAGGGAATGTTAAATTTGTATTCTGCGCAAAAATTATACCTCTAGGATCAAAATTGGCGAATTTATGACCGTTTTAGTTTGGGGTGGCCTATTTCACGTTTTTGAAGCAGAGTTAGGAAAAAGCCAAAACTTTGACAGGCTGCTGTTCGAAAACTATCAGAGATAGAATGCTGAAATTTGTACTGCGTGTGCACATCGATATGAAGTTATTTTGTGCCAAATTTCAACTTCCTACCGACAACGGCCGCCTGGGGGCTGGGCCACTTTTAGTGTCGGCAACTTCCTTCAACCACCGTTTAGTGCAGTTTTTCTCTCCAAAACTTGGTGAAACTTTAAAGCCGATTTTCTCGAAAGTTTGAAAAACCAAACTTTTTCTGTTTCCGCCTGAAATGGACGTAGGGAATGTTAAATTTGTATTCTGCGCAAAAATTATACCTCTAGGATCAAAATTGGCGAATTTATGACCGTTTTAGTTTGGGGTGGCCTATTTCACGTTTTTGAAGCAGAGTTAGGAAAAAGCCAAAACTTTGACAGGCTGCTGTTCGATAACTACCAGAGATAGAATGCTGAAATTTGTACTGCGTGTGCACATCAATATGAAGTTATTTTGTGCCAAATTTCAACTTCCTACCGTCAACGGCCTGGGGGCTGGGGCACTTTTAGTGTAGGCAACTTCCTTTAACCACCGTTTAGTGCAGTTTTCCTCTCCAAAACTTGGTGAAACTTTAAAGCCGATTTTCTCGAAAGTTTGAAAAAACAAACTTTTTCTATTTCCGCCTGAAATGGACGTAGGAAATGTTAAATTTGTATTCTGCGCAAAAATTATACCTCTAGGATCAAAATTGGCGAATTTATGACCGTTTTAGTTTGGGGTGGCCTATTTAGGAAAAAGCCAAAACTTTGACAGGCTGCTGTTCGAAAACTATCAGAGATAGAATGCTGAAATTTGTACTGCGTGTGCACATCGATATGAAGTTATTTTGTGCCAAATTTCAACTTCCTACCGTCAACGGCCTGGGGGCTGGGGCACTTTTAGTGTCGGCAACTTCCTTCAACCACCGTTTAGTGCAGTTTTTCTCTCCAAAACTTGGTGAAACTTTAAAGCCGATTTTCTCGAAAGTTTGAAAAAACACACTTTTTCTGTTTCCGCCTGAAATGGACGTAGGGAATGTTAAATTTGTATTCTGCGCAAAAATTATACCTCTAGGATCAAAATTGGCGAATTTATGACCGTTTTAGTTTGGGGTGGCCTATTTCACGTTTTTGAAGCAGAGTTAGGAAAAAGCCAAAACTTTGACAGGCTGCTGTTCGAAAACTATCAGAGATAGAATGCTGAAATTTGTACTGCGTGTGCACATCGATATGAAGTTATTTTGTGCCAAATTTCAACTTCCTATCGTCAACGGCCTGGGGGCTGGGGCACTTTTAGTGTCGGCAACTTCCTTCAACCACCGTTTAGTGCAGTTTTTCTCTCCAAAACTTGGTGAAACTTTAAAGCCGATTTTCTCGAAAGTTTGAAAAACCAAACTTTTTCTGTTTCCGCCTGAAATGGACGTAGGGAATGTTAAATTTGTATTCTGCGCAAAAATTATACCTCTAGGATCAAAATTGGCGAATTTATGACCGTTTTAGTTTGGGGTGGCCTATTTCACGTTTTTGAAGCAGAGTTAGGAAAAAGCCAAAACTTTTACAGGCTGCTGTTCGATAACTACCAGAGATAGAATGCTGAAATTTGTACTGCGTGTGCACATCAATATGAAGTTATTTTGTGCCAAATTTCAACTTCCTACCGTCAACGGCCTGGGGGCTGGGGCACTTTTAGTGTAGGCAACTTCCTTTAACCACCGTTTAGTGCAGTTTTCCTCTCCAAAACTTGGTGAAACTTTAAAGCCGATTTTCTCGAAAGTTTGAAAAAACAAACTTTTTCTATTTCCGCCTGAAATGGACGTAGGAAATGTTAAATTTGTATTCTGCGCAAAAATTATACCTCTAGGATCAAAATTGGCGAATTTATGACCGTTTTAGTTTGGGGTGGCCTATTTAGGAAAAAGCCAAAACTTTGACAGGCTGCTGTTCGAAAACTATCAGAGATAGAATGCTGAAATTTGTACTGCGTGTGCACATCGATATGAAGTTATTTTGTGCCAAATTTCAACTTCCTACCGTCAACGGCCTGGGGGCTGGGGCACTTTTAGTGTCGGCAACTTCCTTCAACCACCGTTTAGTGCAGTTTTTCTCTCCAAAACTTGGTGAAACTTTAAAGCCGATTTTCTCGAAAGTTTGAAAAAACACACTTTTTCTGTTTCCGCCTGAAATGGACGTAGGGAATGTTAAATTTGTATTCTGCGCAAAAATTATACCTCTAGGATCAAAATTGGCGAATTTATGACCGTTTTAGTTTGGGGTGGCCTATTTCACGTTTTTGAAGCAGAGTTAGGAAAAAGCCAAAACTTTGACAGGCTGCTGTTCGAAAACTATCAGAGATAGAATGCTGAAATTTGTACTGCGTGTGCACATCGATATGAAGTTATTTTGTGCCAAATTTCAACTTCCTATCGTCAACGGCCTGGGGGCTGGGGCACTTTTAGTGTCGGCAACTTCCTTCAACCACCGTTTAGTGCAGTTTTTCTCTCCAAAACTTGGTGAAACTTTAAAGCCGATTTTCTCGAAAGTTTGAAAAACCAAACTTTTTCTGTTTCCGCCTGAAATGGACGTAGGGAATGTTAAATTTGTATTCTGCGCAAAAATTATACCTCTAGGATCAAAATTGGCGAATTTATGACCGTTTTAGTTTGGGTGGCCTATTTCACGTTTTTGAAGCAGAGTTAGGAAAAAGTCAAAACTTTGACAGGCTGCTGTTCGAAAACTATCAGAGATAGATTGCTGAAATTTTTACTGCGTGTGCACATCGATATGAAGTTATTTTGTGCCAAATTTCAACTTCCTACCGACAACGGCCTGGGGGCTGGGGCACTTTTAGTGTCGGCAACTTCCTTCAACCACCGTTTAGTGCAGTTTTCCTCTCCAAAACTTGGTGAAACTTTAAAGCCGATTTTCTCGAAAGTTTAAAAAAAACAAACTTTTTCTGTTTCCGCCTGAAATGGACGTAGGGAATGTTAAATTTGTATTCTGCGCAAAAATTATACCTCTAGGATCAAAATTGGCGAATTTATGACCGTTTTAGTTTGGGGTGGCCTATTTCACGTTTTTGAAGCAGAGTTAGGAAAAAGCCAAAACTTTGACAGGCTGCTGTTCGAAAACTATCAGAGATAGAATGCTGAAATTTGTACTGCGTGTGCACATCGATATGAAGTTATTTTGTGCCAAATTTCAACTTCCTACCGACAACGGCCGCCTGGGGGCTGGGCCACTTTTAGTGTCGGCAACTTCCTTCAACCACCGTTTAGTGCAGTTTTTCTCTCCAAAACTTGGTGAAACTTTAAAGCCGATTTTCTCGAAAGTTTGAAAAACCAAACTTTTTCTGTTTCCGCCTGAAATGGACGTAGGGAATGTTAAATTTGTATTCTGCGCAAAAATTATACCTCTAGGATCAAAATTGGCGAATTTATGACCGTTTTAGTTTGGGGTGGCCTATTTAGGAAAAAGCCAAAACTTTGACAGGCTGCTGTTCGAAAACTACCAGAGATAGAATGCTGAAATTTGTACTGCGTGTGCACATCAATATGAAGTTATTTTGTGCCAAATTTCAACTTCCTACCGTCAACGGCCTGGGGGCTGGGGCACTTTTAGTGTAGGCAACTTCCTTTAACCACCGTTTAGTGCAATTTTCCTCTCCAAAACTTGGTGAAACTTTAAAGTCGATTTTCTCGAAAGTTTGAAAAAACAAACTTTTTCTATTTCCGCCTGAAATGGACGTAGGGAATGTTAAATTTGTATTCTGCGCAAAAATTATACCTCTAGGATCAAAATTGGCGAATTTATGACCGTTTTAGTTTGGGGTGGCCTATTTCACGTTTTTGAAGCAGAGTTAGGAAAAAGCCAAAACTTTGACAGGCTGCTGTTCGAAAACTATCAGAGATAGAATGCTGAAATTTGTACTGCGTGTGCACATCGATATGAAGTTATTTTGTGCCAAATTTCAACTTCCTATCGTCAACGGCCTGGGGGCTGGGCACTTTTAGTGTCGGCAACTTCCTTCAACCACCGTTTAGTGCAGTTTTTCTCTCCAAAACTTGGTGAAACTTTAAAGCCGATTTTCTCGAAAGTTTGAAAAACCAAACTTTTTCTGTTTCCGCCTGAAATGGACGTAGGGAATGTTAAATTTGTATTCTGCGCAAAAATTATACCTCTAGGATCAAAATTGGCGAATTTATGACCGTTTTAGTTTGGGTGGCCTATTTCACGTTTTTGAAGCAGAGTTAGGAAAAAGCCAAAACTTTGACAGGCTGCTGTTCGATAACTACCAGAGATAGAATGCTGAAATTTGTACTGCGTGTGCACATCGATATGAAGTTATTTTGTGCCAAATTTCAACTTCCTACCGACAACGGCCTGGGGGCTGGGGCACTTTTAGTGTAGGCAACTTCCTTTAACCACCGTTTAGTGCAGTTTTCCTCTCCACAACTTGGTGAAACTTTAAAGCCGATTTTCTCGAAAGTTTGAAAAAACAAACTTTTTCTGTTTCCGCCTGAAATGGACGTAGGAAATGTTAAATTTGTATTCTGCGCAAAAATTATACCTCTAGGATCAAAATTGGCGAATTTATGACCGTTTTAGTTTGGGGTGGCCTATTTCACGTTTTTGAAGCAGAGTTAGGAAAAAGTCGAAACTTTGACAGGCTGCTGTTCAAAAACTATCAGAGATAAAATGCTGAAATTTTTACTGCGTGTGCACATCGATATGAAGTTATTTTGTGCCAAATTTCAACTTCCTACCGACAACGGCCTGGGGGCTGGGGCACTTTTAGTGTCGGCAACTTCCTTCAACCACCGTTTAGTGCAGTTTTCCTCTCCAAAACTTGGTGAAACTTTAAAGCCGATTTTCTCGAAAGTTTGAAAAAACAAACTTTTTCTGTTTCCGCCTGAAATGGACGTAGGGAATGTTAAATTTGTATTCTGCGCAAAAATTATACCTCTAGGGTGAAAATTGGCGAATTTATGACCGTTTTAGTTTGGGGTGGCCTATTTCACGTTTTTGAAGCAGAGTTAGGAAAAAGCCAAAACTTTGACAGGCTGCTGTTCGATAACTACCAGAGATAGAATGCTGAAATTTGTACTGCATGTGCACATCGATATGAAGTTATTTTGTGCCAAATTTCAACTTCCTACCGACAACGGCCTGGGGGCTGGGGCACTTTTAGTGTCGGCAACTTCCTTCAACCACCGTTTAGTGCAGTTTTCCTCTCCAAAACTTGGTGAAACTTTAAAGCCGATTTTCTCGAAAGTTTGAAAAAACAAACTTTTTCTGTTTCCGCCTGAAATGGACGTAGGGAATGTTAAATTTGTATTCTGCGCAAAATTTATACCTCTAGGATCAAAATTGGCGAATTTATGACCGTTTTAGTTTGGGGTGGCCTATTTCACGTTTTTGAAGCAGAGTTAGGAAAAAGCCAAAACTTTGACAGGCTGCTGTTCGAAAACTATCAGAGATAGAATGCTGAAATTTGTACTGCGTGTGCACATCGATATGAAGTTATTTTGTGCCAAATTTCAACTTCCTATCGTCAACGGCCTGGGGGCTGGGCACTTTTAGTGTCGGCAACTTCCTTCAACCACCGTTTAGTGCAGTTTTTCTCTCCAAAACTTGGTGAAACTTTAAAGCCGATTTTCTCGAAAGTTTGAAAAAACAAACTTTTTCTATTTCCGCCTGAAATGGACGTAGGGAATGTTAAATTTGTATTCTGCGCAAAAATTTTACCTCTAGGATCAACATTGGCGAATTTATGACCGTTTTAGTTCGGGGTGGCTTATTTCACGTTTTTGAAGCAGAGTTAGGAAAAAGTCAAAACTTTGACAGGCTGCTGTTCGAAAACTACCAGAGATAGAATGCTGAAATTTGTACTGCGTGTGCACATCAATATGAAGTTATTTTGTGCCAAATTTCAACTTCCTACCGTCAACGGCCTGGGGGCTGGGGCACTTTTAGTGTAGGCAACTTCCTTTAACCACCGTTTAGTGCAATTTTCCTCTCCAAAACTTGGTGAAACTTTAAAGTCGATTTTCTCGAAAGTTTGAAAAAACAAACTTTTTCTATTTCCGCCTGAAATGGACGTAGGGAATGTTAAATTTGTATTCTGCGCAAAAATTATACCTCTAGGATCAAAATTGGCGAATTTATGACCGTTTTAGTTTGGGGTGGCCTATTTCACGTTTTTGAAGCAGAGTTAGGAAAAAGCCAAAACTTTGACAGGCTGCTGTTCGAAAACTATCAGAGATAGAATGCTGAAATTTGTACTGCGTGTGCACATCGATATGAAGTTATTTTGTGCCAAATTTCAACTTCCTATCGTCAACGGCCTGGGGGCTGGGCACTTTTAGTGTCGGCAACTTCCTTCAACCACCGTTTAGTGCAGTTTTTCTCTCCAAAACTTGGTGAAACTTTAAAGCCGATTTTCTCGAAAGTTTGAAAAACCAAACTTTTTCTGTTTCCGCCTGAAATGGACGTAGGGAATGTTAAATTTGTATTCTGCGCAAAAATTATACCTCTAGGATCAAAATTGGCGAATTTATGACCGTTTTAGTTTGGGTGGCCTATTTCACGTTTTTGAAGCAGAGTTAGGAAAAAGCCAAAACTTTGACAGGCTGCTGTTCGATAACTACCAGAGATAGAATGCTGAAATTTGTACTGCGTGTGCACATCGATATGAAGTTATTTTGTGCCAAATTTCAACTTCCTACCGACAACGGCCTGGGGGCTGGGGCACTTTTAGTGTAGGCAACTTCCTTTAACCACCGTTTAGTGCAGTTTTCCTCTCCACAACTTGGTGAAACTTTAAAGCCGATTTTCTCGAAAGTTTGAAAAAAATAAATTTTTCTGTTTCCGCCTGAAATGGACGTAGGAAATGTTAAATTTGTATTCTGCGCAAAAATTATACCTCTAGGATCAAAATTGGCGAATTTATGACCGTTTTAGTTTGGGGTGGCCTATTTCACGTTTTTGAAGCAGAGTTAGGAAAAAGTCGAAACTTTGACAGGCTGCTGTTCAAAAACTATCAGAGATAAAATGCTGAAATTTTTACTGCGTGTGCACATCGATATGAAGTTATTTTGTGCCAAATTTCAACTTCCTACCGACAACGGCCTGGGGGCTGGGGCACTTTTAGTGTCGGCAACTTCCTTCAACCACCGTTTAGTGCAGTTTTCCTCTCCAAAACTTGGTGAAACTTTAAAGCCGATTTTCTCGAAAGTTTGAAAAAACAAACTTTTTCTGTTTCCGCCTGAAATGGACGTAGGGAATGTTAAATTTGTATTCTGCGCAAAAATTATACCTCTAGGGTGAAAATTGGCGAATTTATGACCGTTTTAGTTTGGGGTGGCCTATTTCACGTTTTTGAAGCAGAGTTAGGAAAAAGCCAAAATTTGACAGGCTGCTGTTCGATAACTACCAGAGATAGAATGCTGAAATTTGTACTGCATGTGCACATCGATATGAAGTTATTTTGTGCCAAATTTCAACTTCCTACCGACAACGGCCTGGGGGCTGGGGCACTTTTAGTGTCGGCAACTTCCTTCAACCACCGTTTAGTGCAGTTTTCCTCTCCAAAACTTGGTGAAACTTTAAAGCCGATTTTCTCGAAAGTTTGAAAAAACAAACTTTTTCTGTTTCCGCCTGAAATGGACGTAGGGAATGTTAAATTTGTATTCTGCGCAAAATTTATACCTCTAGGATCAAAATTGGCGAATTTATGACCGTTTTAGTTTGGGGTGGCCTATTTCACGTTTTTGAAGCAGAGTTAGGAAAAAGCCAAAACTTTGACAGGCTGCTGTTCGATAACTACCAGAGATAGAATGCTGAAATTTGTACTGCGTGTGCACATCGATATGAAGTTATTTTGTGCCAAATTTCAACTTCCTACCGACAACGGCCTGGGGGCTGGGGCACTTTTAGTGTCGGCAACTTCCTTCAACCACCGTTTAGTGCAGTTTTTCTCTGCAAAACTTGGTGAAACTTTAAAGCCGATTTTCTCGAAAGTTTGAAAAAACAAACTTTTTCTATTTCCGCCTGAAATGGACGTAGGGAATGTTAAATTTGTATTCTGCGCAAAAATTTTACCTCTAGGATCAACATTGGCGAATTTATGACCGTTTTAGTTCGGGGTGGCTTATTTCACGTTTTTGAAGCAGAGTTAGGAAAAAGTCAAAACTTTGACAGGCTGCTGTTCGAAAACTATCAGAGATAGATTGCTGAAATTTTTACTGCGTGTGCACATCGATATGAAGTTATTTTGTGCCAAATTTCAACTTCCTACCGACAACGGCCTGGGGGCTGGGGCACTTTTAGTGTCGGCAACTTCCTTCAACCACCGTTTAGTGCAGTTTTCCTCTCCAAAACTTGGTGAAACTTTAAAGCCGATTTTCTCGAAAGTTTAAAAAAAACAAACTTTTTCTGTTTCCGCCTGAAATGGACGTAGGGAATGTTAAATTTGAATTCTGCGCAAAAATTATACCTCTAGGATCAAAATTGGCGAATTTATGACCGTTTTAGTTTGGGGTGGCCTATTTCACGTTTTTGAAGCAGAGTTAGGAAAAAGCCAAAACTTTGACAGGCTGCTGTTCGAAAACTATCAGAGATAGAATGCTGAAATTTGTACTGCGTGTGCACATCGATATGAAGTTATTTTGTGCCAAATTTCAACTTCCTACCGACAACGGCCTGGGGGCTGGGCCACTTTTAGTGTCGGCAACTTCCTTCAACCACCGTTTAGTGCAGTTTTTCTCTCCAAAACTTGGTGAAACTTTAAAGCCGATTTTCTCGAAAGTTTGAAAAACCAAACTTTTTCTGTTTCCGCCTGAAATGGACGTAGGGAATGTTAAATTTGTATTCTGCGCAAAAATTATACCTCTAGGATCAAAATTGGCGAATTTATGACCGTTTTAGTTTGGGGTGGCCTATTTAGGAAAAAGCCAAAACTTTGACAGGCTGCTGTTCGAAAACTACCAGAGATAGAATGCTGAAATTTGTACTGCGTGTGCACATCAATATGAAGTTATTTTGTGCCAAATTTCAACTTCCTACCGTCAACGGCCTGGGGGCCGGGGCACTTTTAGTGTAGGCAACTTCCTTTAACCACCGTTTAGTGCAATTTTCCTCTCCAAAACTTGGTGAAACTTTAAAGCCGATTTTCTCGAAAGTTTGAAAAAACAAACTTTTTCTATTTCCGCCTGAAATGGACGTAGGGAATGTTAAATTTGTATTCTGCGCAAAAATTATACCTCTAGGATCAAAATTGGCGAATTTATGACCGTTTTAGTTTGGGGTGGCCTATTTCACGTTTTTGAAGCAGAGTTAGGAAAAAGCCAAAACTTTGACAGGCTGCTGTTCGAAAACTATCAGAGATAGAATGCTGAAATTTGTACTGCGTGTGCACATCGATATGAAGTTATTTTGTGCCAAATTTCAACTTCCTATCGTCAACGGCCTGGGGGCTGGGGCACTTTTAGTGTCGGCAACTTCCTTCAACCACCGTTTAGTGCAGTTTTTCTCTCCAAAACTTGGTGAAACTTTAAAGCCGATTTTCTCGAAAGTTTGAAAAACCAAACTTTTTCTGTTTCCGCCTGAAATGGACGTAGGGAATGTTAAATTTGTATTCTGCGCAAAAATTATACCTCTAGGATCAAAATTGGCGAATTTATGACCGTTTTAGTTTGGGGTGGCCTATTTAGGAAAAAGCCAAAACTTTGACAGGCTGCCGTTCGAAAACTATCAGAGATAGAATGCTGAAATTTGTACTGCGTGTGCACATCGATATGAAGTTATTTTGTGCCAAATTTCAACTTCCTACCGTCAACGGCCTGGGGGCTGGGGCACTTTTAGTGTCGGCAACTTCCTTCAACCACCGTTTAGTGCAGTTTTTCTCCCCAAAACTTGGTGAACTTTAAAGCCGATTTTCTCGAAAGTTTGAAAAAACACACCTTTTCTGTTTCCGCCTGAAATGGACGTAGGGAATGTTAAATTTGTATTCTGCGCAAAAATTATACCTCTAGGATCAAAATTGGCGAATTTATGACCGTTTTAGTTTGGGGTGGCCTATTTCACGTTTTTGAAGCAGAGTTAGGAAAAAGCCAAAACTTTGACAGGCTGCTGTTCGAAAACTATCAGAGATAGAACGCTGAAATTTGTACTGCGTGTGCACATCGATATGAAGTTATTTTGTGCCAAATTTCAACTTCCTATCGTCAACGGCCTGGGGGCTGGGGCACTTTTATTGTCGGCAACTTCCTTTAACCACCGTTTAGTGCAGTTTTCCTCTCCAAAACTTGGTGAAACTTTAAAGCCGATTTTCTCGAAAGTTTGAAAAAACAAACTTTTTCTATTTCCGCCTGAAATGGACGTAGGAAATGTTAAATTTGTATTCTGCGCAAAAATTATACCTCTAGGATCAAAATTGGCGAATTTATGACCGTTTTAGTTTGGGGTGGCCTATTTAGGAAAAAGCCAAAACTTTGACAGGCTGCTGTTCGAAAACTATCAGAGATAGAATGCTGAAATTTGTACTGCGTGTGCACATCGATATGAAGTTATTTTGTGCCAAATTTCAACTTCCTACCGTCAACGGCCTGGGGGCTGGGGCACTTTTAGTGTCGGCAACTTCCTTCAACCACCGTTTAGTGCAGTTTTTCTCTCCAAAACTTGGTGAAACTTTAAAGCCGATTTTCTCGAAAGTTTGAAAAAACACACTTTTTCTGTTTCCGCCTGAAATGGACGTAGGGAATGTTAAATTTGTATTCTGCGCAAAAATTATACCTCTAGGATCAAAATTGGCGAATTTATGACCGTTTTAGTTTGGGGTGGCCTATTTCACGTTTTTGAAGCAGAGTTAGGAAAAAGCCAAAACTTTGACAGGCTGCTGTTCGAAAACTATCAGAGATAGAATGCTGAAATTTGTACTGCGTGTGCACATCGATATGAAGTTATTTTGTGCCAAATTTCAACTTCCTATCGTCAACGGCCTGGGGGCTGGGGCACTTTTAGTGTCGGCAACTTCCTTCAACCACCGTTTAGTGCAGTTTTTCTCTCCAAAACTTGGTGAAACTTTAAAGCCGATTTTCTCGAAAGTTTGAAAAACCAAACTTTTTCTGTTTCCGCCTGAAATGGACGTAGGGAATGTTAAATTTGTATTCTGCGCAAAAATTATACCTCTAGGATCAAAATTGGCGAATTTATGACCGTTTTAGTTTGGGTGGCCTATTTCACGTTTTTGAAGCAGAGTTAGGAAAAAGTCAAAACTTTGACAGGCTGCTGTTCGAAAACTATCAGAGATAGATTGCTGAAATTTTTACTGCGTGTGCACATCGATATGAAGTTATTTTGTGCCAAATTTCAACTTCCTACCGACAACGGCCTGGGGGCTGGGGCACTTTTAGTGTCGGCAACTTCCTTCAACCACCGTTTAGTGCAGTTTTCCTCTCCAAAACTTGGTGAAACTTTAAAGCCGATTTTCTCGAAAGTTTAAAAAAAACAAACTTTTTCTGTTTCCGCCTGAAATGGACGTAGGGAATGTTAAATTTGTATTCTGCGCAAAAATTATACCTCTAGGATCAAAATTGGCGAATTTATGACCGTTTTAGTTTGGGGTGGCCTATTTCACGTTTTTGAAGCAGAGTTAGGAAAAAGCCAAAACTTTGACAGGCTGCTGTTCGAAAACTATCAGAGATAGAATGCTGAAATTTGTACTGCGTGTGCACATCGATATGAAGTTATTTTGTGCCAAATTTCAACTTCCTACCGACAACGGCCGCCTGGGGGCTGGGCCACTTTTAGTGTCGGCAACTTCCTTCAACCACCGTTTAGTGCAGTTTTTCTCTCCAAAACTTGGTGAAACTTTAAAGCCGATTTTCTCGAAAGTTTGAAAAACCAAACTTTTTCTGTTTCCGCCTGAAATGGACGTAGGGAATGTTAAATTTGTATTCTGCGCAAAAATTATACCTCTAGGATCAAAATTGGCGAATTTATGACCGTTTTAGTTTGGGGTGGCCTATTTAGGAAAAAGCCAAAACTTTGACAGGCTGCTGTTCGAAAACTACCAGAGATAGAATGCTGAAATTTGTACTGCGTGTGCACATCAATATGAAGTTATTTTGTGCCAAATTTCAACTTCCTACCGTCAACGGCCTGGGGGCTGGGGCACTTTTAGTGTAGGCAACTTCCTTTAACCACCGTTTAGTGCAATTTTCCTCTCCAAAACTTGGTGAAACTTTAAAGTCGATTTTCTCGAAAGTTTGAAAAAACAAACTTTTTCTATTTCCGCCTGAAATGGACGTAGGGAATGTTAAATTTGTATTCTGCGCAAAAATTATACCTCTAGGATCAAAATTGGCGAATTTATGACCGTTTTAGTTTGGGGTGGCCTATTTCACGTTTTTGAAGCAGAGTTAGGAAAAAGCCAAAACTTTGACAGGCTGCTGTTCGAAAACTATCAGAGATAGAATGCTGAAATTTGTACTGCGTGTGCACATCGATATGAAGTTATTTTGTGCCAAATTTCAACTTCCTATCGTCAACGGCCTGGGGGCTGGGCACTTTTAGTGTCGGCAACTTCCTTCAACCACCGTTTAGTGCAGTTTTTCTCTCCAAAACTTGGTGAAACTTTAAAGCCGATTTTCTCGAAAGTTTGAAAAACCAAACTTTTTCTGTTTCCGCCTGAAATGGACGTAGGGAATGTTAAATTTGTATTCTGCGCAAAAATTATACCTCTAGGATCAAAATTGGCGAATTTATGACCGTTTTAGTTTGGGTGGCCTATTTCACGTTTTTGAAGCAGAGTTAGGAAAAAGCCAAAACTTTGACAGGCTGCTGTTCGATAACTACCAGAGATAGAATGCTGAAATTTGTACTGCGTGTGCACATCGATATGAAGTTATTTTGTGCCAAATTTCAACTTCCTACCGACAACGGCCTGGGGGCTGGGGCACTTTTAGTGTAGGCAACTTCCTTTAACCACCGTTTAGTGCAGTTTTCCTCTCCACAACTTGGTGAAACTTTAAAGCCGATTTTCTCGAAAGTTTGAAAAAACAAACTTTTTCTGTTTCCGCCTGAAATGGACGTAGGAAATGTTAAATTTGTATTCTGCGCAAAAATTATACCTCTAGGATCAAAATTGGCGAATTTATGACCGTTTTAGTTTGGGGTGGCCTATTTCACGTTTTTGAAGCAGAGTTAGGAAAAAGTCGAAACTTTGACAGGCTGCTGTTCAAAAACTATCAGAGATAAAATGCTGAAATTTTTACTGCGTGTGCACATCGATATGAAGTTATTTTGTGCCAAATTTCAACTTCCTACCGACAACGGCCTGGGGGCTGGGGCACTTTTAGTGTCGGCAACTTCCTTCAACCACCGTTTAGTGCAGTTTTCCTCTCCAAAACTTGGTGAAACTTTAAAGCCGATTTTCTCGAAAGTTTGAAAAAACAAACTTTTTCTGTTTCCGCCTGAAATGGACGTAGGGAATGTTAAATTTGTATTCTGCGCAAAAATTATACCTCTAGGGTGAAAATTGGCGAATTTATGACCGTTTTAGTTTGGGGTGGCCTATTTCACGTTTTTGAAGCAGAGTTAGGAAAAAGCCAAAACTTTGACAGGCTGCTGTTCGATAACTACCAGAGATAGAATGCTGAAATTTGTACTGCATGTGCACATCGATATGAAGTTATTTTGTGCCAAATTTCAACTTCCTACCGACAACGGCCTGGGGGCTGGGGCACTTTTAGTGTCGGCAACTTCCTTCAACCACCGTTTAGTGCAGTTTTCCTCTCCAAAACTTGGTGAAACTTTAAAGCCGATTTTCTCGAAAGTTTGAAAAAACAAACTTTTTCTGTTTCCGCCTGAAATGGACGTAGGGAATGTTAAATTTGTATTCTGCGCAAAATTTATACCTCTAGGATCAAAATTGGCGAATTTATGACCGTTTTAGTTTGGGGTGGCCTATTTCACGTTTTTGAAGCAGAGTTAGGAAAAAGCCAAAACTTTGACAGGCTGCTGTTCGAAAACTATCAGAGATAGAATGCTGAAATTTGTACTGCGTGTGCACATCGATATGAAGTTATTTTGTGCCAAATTTCAACTTCCTATCGTCAACGGCCTGGGGGCTGGGCACTTTTAGTGTCGGCAACTTCCTTCAACCACCGTTTAGTGCAGTTTTTCTCTCCAAAACTTGGTGAAACTTTAAAGCCGATTTTCTCGAAAGTTTGAAAAAACAAACTTTTTCTATTTCCGCCTGAAATGGACGTAGGGAATGTTAAATTTGTATTCTGCGCAAAAATTTTACCTCTAGGATCAACATTGGCGAATTTATGACCGTTTTAGTTCGGGGTGGCTTATTTCACGTTTTTGAAGCAGAGTTAGGAAAAAGTCAAAACTTTGACAGGCTGCTGTTCGAAAACTACCAGAGATAGAATGCTGAAATTTGTACTGCGTGTGCACATCAATATGAAGTTATTTTGTGCCAAATTTCAACTTCCTACCGTCAACGGCCTGGGGGCTGGGGCACTTTTAGTGTAGGCAACTTCCTTTAACCACCGTTTAGTGCAATTTTCCTCTCCAAAACTTGGTGAAACTTTAAAGTCGATTTTCTCGAAAGTTTGAAAAAACAAACTTTTTCTATTTCCGCCTGAAATGGACGTAGGGAATGTTAAATTTGTATTCTGCGCAAAAATTATACCTCTAGGATCAAAATTGGCGAATTTATGACCGTTTTAGTTTGGGGTGGCCTATTTCACGTTTTTGAAGCAGAGTTAGGAAAAAGCCAAAACTTTGACAGGCTGCTGTTCGAAAACTATCAGAGATAGAATGCTGAAATTTGTACTGCGTGTGCACATCGATATGAAGTTATTTTGTGCCAAATTTCAACTTCCTATCGTCAACGGCCTGGGGGCTGGGCACTTTTAGTGTCGGCAACTTCCTTCAACCACCGTTTAGTGCAGTTTTTCTCTCCAAAACTTGGTGAAACTTTAAAGCCGATTTTCTCGAAAGTTTGAAAAACCAAACTTTTTCTGTTTCCGCCTGAAATGGACGTAGGGAATGTTAAATTTGTATTCTGCGCAAAAATTATACCTCTAGGATCAAAATTGGCGAATTTATGACCGTTTTAGTTTGGGTGGCCTATTTCACGTTTTTGAAGCAGAGTTAGGAAAAAGCCAAAACTTTGACAGGCTGCTGTTCGATAACTACCAGAGATAGAATGCTGAAATTTGTACTGCGTGTGCACATCGATATGAAGTTATTTTGTGCCAAATTTCAACTTCCTACCGACAACGGCCTGGGGGCTGGGGCACTTTTAGTGTAGGCAACTTCCTTTAACCACCGTTTAGTGCAGTTTTCCTCTCCACAACTTGGTGAAACTTTAAAGCCGATTTTCTCGAAAGTTTGAAAAAAATAAATTTTTCTGTTTCCGCCTGAAATGGACGTAGGAAATGTTAAATTTGTATTCTGCGCAAAAATTATACCTCTAGGATCAAAATTGGCGAATTTATGACCGTTTTAGTTTGGGGTGGCCTATTTCACGTTTTTGAAGCAGAGTTAGGAAAAAGTCGAAACTTTGACAGGCTGCTGTTCAAAAACTATCAGAGATAAAATGCTGAAATTTTTACTGCGTGTGCACATCGATATGAAGTTATTTTGTGCCAAATTTCAACTTCCTACCGACAACGGCCTGGGGGCTGGGGCACTTTTAGTGTCGGCAACTTCCTTCAACCACCGTTTAGTGCAGTTTTCCTCTCCAAAACTTGGTGAAACTTTAAAGCCGATTTTCTCGAAAGTTTGAAAAAACAAACTTTTTCTGTTTCCGCCTGAAATGGACGTAGGGAATGTTAAATTTGTATTCTGCGCAAAAATTATACCTCTAGGGTGAAAATTGGCGAATTTATGACCGTTTTAGTTTGGGGTGGCCTATTTCACGTTTTTGAAGCAGAGTTAGGAAAAAGCCAAAATTTGACAGGCTGCTGTTCGATAACTACCAGAGATAGAATGCTGAAATTTGTACTGCGTGTGCACATCGATATGAAGTTATTTTGTGCCAAATTTCAACTTCCTATCGTCAACGGCCTGGGGGCTGGGCACTTTTAGTGTCGGCAACTTCCTTCAACCACCGTTTAGTGCAGTTTTTCTCTCCAAAACTTGGTGAAACTTTAAAGCCGATTTTCTCGAAAGTTTGAAAAACCAAACTTTTTCTGTTTCCGCCTGAAATGGACGTAGGGAATGTTAAATTTGTATTCTGCGCAAAAATTATACCTCTAGGATCAAAATTGGCGAATTTATGACCGTTTTAGTTTGGGTGGCCTATTTCACGTTTTTGAAGCAGAGTTAGGAAAAAGCCAAAACTTTGACAGGCTGCTGTTCGATAACTACCAGAGATAGAATGCTGAAATTTGTACTGCGTGTGCACATCGATATGAAGTTATTTTGTGCCAAATTTCAACTTCCTACCGACAACGGCCTGGGGGCTGGGGCACTTTTAGTGTAGGCAACTTCCTTTAACCACCGTTTAGTGCAGTTTTCCTCTCCACAACTTGGTGAAACTTTAAAGCCGATTTTCTCGAAAGTTTGAAAAAAATAAATTTTTCTGTTTCCGCCTGAAATGGACGTAGGAAATGTTAAATTTGTATTCTGCGCAAAAATTATACCTCTAGGATCAAAATTGGCGAATTTATGACCGTTTTAGTTTGGGGTGGCCTATTTCACGTTTTTGAAGCAGAGTTAGGAAAAAGTCGAAACTTTGACAGGCTGCTGTTCAAAAACTATCAGAGATAAAATGCTGAAATTTTTACTGCGTGTGCACATCGATATGAAGTTATTTTGTGCCAAATTTCAACTTCCTACCGACAACGGCCTGGGGGCTGGGGCACTTTTAGTGTCGGCAACTTCCTTCAACCACCGTTTAGTGCAGTTTTCCTCTCCAAAACTTGGTGAAACTTTAAAGCCGATTTTCTCGAAAGTTTGAAAAAACAAACTTTTTCTATTTCCGCCTGAAATGGACGTAGGGAATGTTAAATTTGTATTCTGCGCAAAAATTATACCTCTAGGATCAAAATTGGCGAATTTATGACCGTTTTAGTTTGGGGTGGCCTATTTCACGTTTTTGAAGCAGAGTTAGGAAAAAGCCAAAACTTTGACAGGCTGCTGTTCGAAAACTATCAGAGATAGAATGCTGAAATTTGTACTGCGTGTGCACATCGATATGAAGTTATTTTGTGCCAAATTTCAACTTCCTATCGTCAACGGCCTGGGGGCTGGGCACTTTTAGTGTCGGCAACTTCCTTCAACCACCGTTTAGTGCAGTTTTTCTCTCCAAAACTTGGTGAAACTTTAAAGCCGATTTTCTCGAAAGTTTGAAAAACCAAACTTTTTCTGTTTCCGCCTGAAATGGACGTAGGGAATGTTAAATTTGTATTCTGCGCAAAAATTATACCTCTAGGATCAAAATTGGCGAATTTATGACCGTTTTAGTTTGGGTGGCCTATTTCACGTTTTTGAAGCAGAGTTAGGAAAAAGCCAAAACTTTGACAGGCTGCTGTTCGATAACTACCAGAGATAGAATGCTGAAATTTGTACTGCGTGTGCACATCGATATGAAGTTATTTTGTGCCAAATTTCAACTTCCTACCGACAACGGCCTGGGGGCTGGGGCACTTTTAGTGTAGGCAACTTCCTTTAACCACCGTTTAGTGCAGTTTTCCTCTCCACAACTTGGTGAAACTTTAAAGCCGATTTTCTCGAAAGTTTGAAAAAACAAACTTTTTCTGTTTCCGCCTGAAATGGACGTAGGAAATGTTAAATTTGTATTCTGCGCAAAAATTATACCTCTAGGATCAAAATTGGCGAATTTATGACCGTTTTAGTTTGGGGTGGCCTATTTCACGTTTTTGAAGCAGAGTTAGGAAAAAGTCGAAACTTTGACAGGCTGCTGTTCAAAAACTATCAGAGATAAAATGCTGAAATTTTTACTGCGTGTGCACATCGATATGAAGTTATTTTGTGCCAAATTTCAACTTCCTACCGACAACGGCCTGGGGGCTGGGGCACTTTTAGTGTCGGCAACTTCCTTCAACCACCGTTTAGTGCAGTTTTCCTCTCCAAAACTTGGTGAAACTTTAAAGCCGATTTTCTCGAAAGTTTGAAAAAACAAACTTTTTCTGTTTCCGCCTGAAATGGACGTAGGGAATGTTAAATTTGTATTCTGCGCAAAAATTATACCTCTAGGGTGAAAATTGGCGAATTTATGACCGTTTTAGTTTGGGGTGGCCTATTTCACGTTTTTGAAGCAGAGTTAGGAAAAAGCCAAAACTTTGACAGGCTGCTGTTCGATAACTACCAGAGATAGAATGCTGAAATTTGTACTGCATGTGCACATCGATATGAAGTTATTTTGTGCCAAATTTCAACTTCCTACCGACAACGGCCTGGGGGCTGGGGCACTTTTAGTGTCGGCAACTTCCTTCAACCACCGTTTAGTGCAGTTTTCCTCTCCAAAACTTGGTGAAACTTTAAAGCCGATTTTCTCGAAAGTTTGAAAAAACAAACTTTTTCTGTTTCCGCCTGAAATGGACGTAGGGAATGTTAAATTTGTATTCTGCGCAAAATTTATACCTCTAGGATCAAAATTGGCGAATTTATGACCGTTTTAGTTTGGGGTGGCCTATTTCACGTTTTTGAAGCAGAGTTAGGAAAAAGCCAAAACTTTGACAGGCTGCTGTTCGAAAACTATCAGAGATAGAATGCTGAAATTTGTACTGCGTGTGCACATCGATATGAAGTTATTTTGTGCCAAATTTCAACTTCCTATCGTCAACGGCCTGGGGGCTGGGCACTTTTAGTGTCGGCAACTTCCTTCAACCACCGTTTAGTGCAGTTTTTCTCTCCAAAACTTGGTGAAACTTTAAAGCCGATTTTCTCGAAAGTTTGAAAAAACAAACTTTTTCTATTTCCGCCTGAAATGGACGTAGGGAATGTTAAATTTGTATTCTGCGCAAAAATTTTACCTCTAGGATCAACATTGGCGAATTTATGACCGTTTTAGTTCGGGGTGGCTTATTTCACGTTTTTGAAGCAGAGTTAGGAAAAAGTCAAAACTTTGACAGGCTGCTGTTCGAAAACTACCAGAGATAGAATGCTGAAATTTGTACTGCGTGTGCACATCAATATGAAGTTATTTTGTGCCAAATTTCAACTTCCTACCGTCAACGGCCTGGGGGCTGGGGCACTTTTAGTGTAGGCAACTTCCTTTAACCACCGTTTAGTGCAATTTTCCTCTCCAAAACTTGGTGAAACTTTAAAGTCGATTTTCTCGAAAGTTTGAAAAAACAAACTTTTTCTATTTCCGCCTGAAATGGACGTAGGGAATGTTAAATTTGTATTCTGCGCAAAAATTATACCTCTAGGATCAAAATTGGCGAATTTATGACCGTTTTAGTTTGGGGTGGCCTATTTCACGTTTTTGAAGCAGAGTTAGGAAAAAGCCAAAACTTTGACAGGCTGCTGTTCGAAAACTATCAGAGATAGAATGCTGAAATTTGTACTGCGTGTGCACATCGATATGAAGTTATTTTGTGCCAAATTTCAACTTCCTATCGTCAACGGCCTGGGGGCTGGGGCACTTTTAGTGTCGGCAACTTCCTTCAACCACCGTTTAGTGCAGTTTTTCTCTCCAAAACTTGGTGAAACTTTAAAGCCGATTTTCTCGAAAGTTTGAAAAACCAAACTTTTTCTGTTTCCGCCTGAAATGGACGTAGGGAATGTTAAATTTGTATTCTGCGCAAAAATTATACCTCTAGGATCAAAATTGGCGAATTTATGACCGTTTTAGTTTGGGTGGCCTATTTCACGTTTTTGAAGCAGAGTTAGGAAAAAGCCAAAACTTTGACAGGCTGCTGTTCGATAACTACCAGAGATAGAATGCTGAAATTTGTACTGCGTGTGCACATCGATATGAAGTTATTTTGTGCCAAATTTCAACTTCCTACCGACAACGGCCTGGGGGCTGGGGCACTTTTAGTGTAGGCAACTTCCTTTAACCACCGTTTAGTGCAGTTTTCCTCTCCACAACTTGGTGAAACTTTAAAGCCGATTTTCTCGAAAGTTTGAAAAAAATAAATTTTTCTGTTTCCGCCTGAAATGGACGTAGGAAATGTTAAATTTGTATTCTGCGCAAAAATTATACCTCTAGGATCAAAATTGGCGAATTTATGACCGTTTTAGTTTGGGGTGGCCTATTTCACGTTTTTGAAGCAGAGTTAGGAAAAAGTCGAAACTTTGACAGGCTGCTGTTCAAAAACTATCAGAGATAAAATGCTGAAATTTTTACTGCGTGTGCACATCGATATGAAGTTATTTTGTGCCAAATTTCAACTTCCTACCGACAACGGCCTGGGGGCTGGGGCACTTTTAGTGTCGGCAACTTCCTTCAACCACCGTTTAGTGCAGTTTTCCTCTCCAAAACTTGGTGAAACTTTAAAGCCGATTTTCTCGAAAGTTTGAAAAAACAAACTTTTTCTGTTTCCGCCTGAAATGGACGTAGGGAATGTTAAATTTGTATTCTGCGCAAAAATTATACCTCTAGGGTGAAAATTGGCGAATTTATGACCGTTTTAGTTTGGGGTGGCCTATTTCACGTTTTTGAAGCAGAGTTAGGAAAAAGCCAAAATTTGACAGGCTGCTGTTCGATAACTACCAGAGATAGAATGCTGAAATTTGTACTGCGTGTGCACATCGATATGAAGTTATTTTGTGCCAAATTTCAACTTCCTATCGTCAACGGCCTGGGGGCTGGGCACTTTTAGTGTCGGCAACTTCCTTCAACCACCGTTTAGTGCAGTTTTTCTCTCCAAAACTTGGTGAAACTTTAAAGCCGATTTTCTCGAAAGTTTGAAAAACCAAACTTTTTCTGTTTCCGCCTGAAATGGACGTAGGGAATGTTAAATTTGTATTCTGCGCAAAAATTATACCTCTAGGATCAAAATTGGCGAATTTATGACCGTTTTAGTTTGGGTGGCCTATTTCACGTTTTTGAAGCAGAGTTAGGAAAAAGCCAAAACTTTGACAGGCTGCTGTTCGATAACTACCAGAGATAGAATGCTGAAATTTGTACTGCGTGTGCACATCGATATGAAGTTATTTTGTGCCAAATTTCAACTTCCTACCGACAACGGCCTGGGGGCTGGGGCACTTTTAGTGTAGGCAACTTCCTTTAACCACCGTTTAGTGCAGTTTTCCTCTCCACAACTTGGTGAAACTTTAAAGCCGATTTTCTCGAAAGTTTGAAAAAAATAAATTTTTCTGTTTCCGCCTGAAATGGACGTAGGAAATGTTAAATTTGTATTCTGCGCAAAAATTATACCTCTAGGATCAAAATTGGCGAATTTATGACCGTTTTAGTTTGGGGTGGCCTATTTCACGTTTTTGAAGCAGAGTTAGGAAAAAGTCGAAACTTTGACAGGCTGCTGTTCAAAAACTATCAGAGATAAAATGCTGAAATTTTTACTGCGTGTGCACATCGATATGAAGTTATTTTGTGCCAAATTTCAACTTCCTACCGACAACGGCCTGGGGGCTGGGGCACTTTTAGTGTCGGCAACTTCCTTCAACCACCGTTTAGTGCAGTTTTCCTCTCCAAAACTTGGTGAAACTTTAAAGCCGATTTTCTCGAAAGTTTGAAAAAACAAACTTTTTCTGTTTCCGCCTGAAATGGACGTAGGGAATGTTAAATTTGTATTCTGCGCAAAAATTATACCTCTAGGGTGAAAATTGGCGAATTTATGACCGTTTTAGTTTGGGGTGGCCTATTTCACGTTTTTGAAGCAGAGTTAGGAAAAAGCCAAAATTTGACAGGCTGCTGTTCGATAACTACCAGAGATAGAATGCTGAAATTTGTACTGCATGTGCACATCGATATGAAGTTATTTTGTGCCAAATTTCAACTTCCTACCGACAACGGCCTGGGGGCTGGGGCACTTTTAGTGTCGGCAACTTCCTTCAACCACCGTTTAGTGCAGTTTTCCTCTCCAAAACTTGGTGAAACTTTAAAGCCGATTTTCTCGAAAGTTTGAAAAAACAAACTTTTTCTGTTTCCGCCTGAAATGGACGTAGGGAATGTTAAATTTGTATTCTGCGCAAAATTTATACCTCTAGGATCAAAATTGGCGAATTTATGACCGTTTTAGTTTGGGGTGGCCTATTTCACGTTTTTGAAGCAGAGTTAGGAAAAAGCCAAAACTTTGACAGGCTGCTGTTCGATAACTACCAGAGATAGAATGCTGAAATTTGTACTGCGTGTGCACATCGATATGAAGTTATTTTGTGCCAAATTTCAACTTCCTACCGACAACGGCCTGGGGGCTGGGGCACTTTTAGTGTCGGCAACTTCCTTCAACCACCGTTTAGTGCAGTTTTTCTCTGCAAAACTTGGTGAAACTTTAAAGCCGATTTTCTCGAAAGTTTGAAAAAACAAACTTTTTCTATTTCCGCCTGAAATGGACGTAGGGAATGTTAAATTTGTATTCTGCGCAAAAATTTTACCTCTAGGATCAACATTGGCGAATTTATGACCGTTTTAGTTCGGGGTGGCTTATTTCACGTTTTTGAAGCAGAGTTAGGAAAAAGTCAAAACTTTGACAGGCTGCTGTTCGAAAACTATCAGAGATAGATTGCTGAAATTTTTACTGCGTGTGCACATCGATATGAAGTTATTTTGTGCCAAATTTCAACTTCCTACCGACAACGGCCTGGGGGCTGGGGCACTTTTAGTGTCGGCAACTTCCTTCAACCACCGTTTAGTGCAGTTTTCCTCTCCAAAACTTGGTGAAACTTTAAAGCCGATTTTCTCGAAAGTTTAAAAAAAACAAACTTTTTCTGTTTCCGCCTGAAATGGACGTAGGGAATGTTAAATTTGAATTCTGCGCAAAAATTATACCTCTAGGATCAAAATTGGCGAATTTATGACCGTTTTAGTTTGGGGTGGCCTATTTCACGTTTTTGAAGCAGAGTTAGGAAAAAGCCAAAACTTTGACAGGCTGCTGTTCGAAAACTATCAGAGATAGAATGCTGAAATTTGTACTGCGTGTGCACATCGATATGAAGTTATTTTGTGCCAAATTTCAACTTCCTACCGACAACGGCCTGGGGGCTGGGCCACTTTTAGTGTCGGCAACTTCCTTCAACCACCGTTTAGTGCAGTTTTTCTCTCCAAAACTTGGTGAAACTTTAAAGCCGATTTTCTCGAAAGTTTGAAAAACCAAACTTTTTCTGTTTCCGCCTGAAATGGACGTAGGGAATGTTAAATTTGTATTCTGCGCAAAAATTATACCTCTAGGATCAAAATTGGCGAATTTATGACCGTTTTAGTTTGGGGTGGCCTATTTAGGAAAAAGCCAAAACTTTGACAGGCTGCTGTTCGAAAACTACCAGAGATAGAATGCTGAAATTTGTACTGCGTGTGCACATCAATATGAAGTTATTTTGTGCCAAATTTCAACTTCCTACCGTCAACGGCCTGGGGGCCGGGGCACTTTTAGTGTAGGCAACTTCCTTTAACCACCGTTTAGTGCAATTTTCCTCTCCAAAACTTGGTGAAACTTTAAAGCCGATTTTCTCGAAAGTTTGAAAAAACAAACTTTTTCTATTTCCGCCTGAAATGGACGTAGGGAATGTTAAATTTGTATTCTGCGCAAAAATTATACCTCTAGGATCAAAATTGGCGAATTTATGACCGTTTTAGTTTGGGGTGGCCTATTTCACGTTTTTGAAGCAGAGTTAGGAAAAAGCCAAAACTTTGACAGGCTGCTGTTCGAAAACTATCAGAGATAGAATGCTGAAATTTGTACTGCGTGTGCACATCGATATGAAGTTATTTTGTGCCAAATTTCAACTTCCTATCGTCAACGGCCTGGGGGCTGGGGCACTTTTAGTGTCGGCAACTTCCTTCAACCACCGTTTAGTGCAGTTTTTTCTCTCCAAAACTTGGTGAAACTTTAAAGCCGATTTTCTCGAAAGTTTGAAAAACCAAACTTTTTCTGTTTCCGCCTGAAATGGACGTAGGGAATGTTAAATTTGTATTCTGCGCAAAAATTATACCTCTAGGATCAAAATTGGCGAATTTATGACCGTTTTAGTTTGGGGTGGCCTATTTAGGAAAAAGCCAAAACTTTGACAGGCTGCCGTTCGAAAACTATCAGAGATAGAATGCTGAAATTTGTACTGCGTGTGCACATCGATATGAAGTTATTTTGTGCCAAATTTCAACTTCCTACCGTCAACGGCCTGGGGGCTGGGGCACTTTTAGTGTCGGCAACTTCCTTCAACCACCGTTTAGTGCAGTTTTTCTCCCCAAAACTTGGTGAACTTTAAAGCCGATTTTCTCGAAAGTTTGAAAAAACACACCTTTTCTGTTTCCGCCTGAAATGGACGTAGGGAATGTTAAATTTGTATTCTGCGCAAAAATTATACCTCTAGGATCAAAATTGGCGAATTTATGACCGTTTTAGTTTGGGGTGGCCTATTTCACGTTTTTGAAGCAGAGTTAGGAAAAAGCCAAAACTTTGACAGGCTGCTGTTCGAAAACTATCAGAGATAGAACGCTGAAATTTGTACTGCGTGTGCACATCGATATGAAGTTATTTTGTGCCAAATTTCAACTTCCTATCGTCAACGGCCTGGGGGCTGGGGCACTTTTATTGTCGGCAACTTCCTTTAACCACCGTTTAGTGCAGTTTTTCTCTCCAAAACTTGGTGAAACTTTAAAGCCGATTTTCTCGAAAGTTTGAAAAACCAAACTTTTTCTGTTTCCGCCTGAAATGGACGTAGGGAATGTTTAATTTGTATTCTGCGCAAAAATTATACCTCTAGGATCAAAATTGGCGAATTTATGACCGTTTTAGTTTGGGGTGGCCTATTTAGGAAAAAGCCAAAACTTTGACAGGCTGCTGTTCGAAAACTATCAGAGATAGAATGCTGAAATTTGTACTGCGTGTGCACATCGATATGAAGTTATTTTGTGCCCAATTTCAACTTCCTACCGTCAACGGCCTGGGGGCTGGGGCACTTTTAGTGTCGGCAACTTCCTTCAACCACCGTTATTGCAGTTTTTCTCTCCAAAACTTGGTGAACTTTAAAGCCGATTTTCTCGAAAGTTTGAAAAAACACACCTTTTCTGTTTCCGCCTGAAATGGACGTAGGGAATGTTAAATTTGTATTCTGCGCAAAAATTATACCTCTAGGATCAAAATTGGCGAATTTATGACCGTTTTAGTTCGGGGTGGCTATTTCACGTTCTTGAAGCAGAGTTAGGAAAAAGCCAAAACTTTGACAGGCTGCTGTTCGAAATCTATCAGAGATAGAATGCTGAAATTTGTACTGCGTGTGCACATCGATATGAAGTTATTTTGTGCCAAATTTCAACTTCCTACCGCCAACGGCCTGGGGGCTGGGGCACTTTTAGTGTCGGCAACTTCCTTCAACCACCGTTTAGTGCAGTTTTTCTCTCCAAAACTTGGTGAAACTTTAAAGCCGATTTTCTCGAAAGTTTGAAAAAACACACCTTTTCTGTTTCCGCCTGAAATGGACGTAGGGAATGTTAAATTTGTATTCTGCGCAAAAATTATACCTCTAGGATCAAAATTGGCGAATTTATGACCGTTTTAGTTTGGGGTGGCCTATTTCACGTTTTTGAAGCAGAGTTAGGAAAAAGCCAAAACTTTCACAGGCTGCTGTTCGAAAACTATCAGAAATAGAATGCTGAAATATGTACTGCGTGTGCACATCGATATGAAGTTATTTTGTGCTAAATTTCAACTTCCTACCGACAACGGCCTGGGGGCTGGGGCACTTTTAGTGTCGGCAACTTCCTTCAACCACCGTTTAGTGCAGTTTTCCTCTCCAAAACTTGGTGAAACTTTAAAGCCGATTTTCTCGAAAGTTTGAAAAAACAAACCTTTTCTATTTCCGCCTGAAATGGACGTAGGAAATGTTAAATTTGTATTCTGCGCAAAAATTATACCTCTAGGATCAAAATTGGCGAATTTATGACCGTTTTAGTTTGGGGTGGCCTATTTCATGTTTTTGAAGCAGAGTTAGGAAAAAGCTAAAACTTTGACAGGCTGCTGTTCGAAAACTATCAGAGATAGAATGCTGAAATTTGTACTGCGTGTGCACATCGATATGAAGTTATTTTGTGCCAAATTTCAACTTCCTACCGACAACGGCCTGGGGGCTGGGGTACTTTTAGTGTCGGCAACTTCCTTCAACCACCGTTTAGTGCAGTTTTCCTCTCCAAAACTTGGTGAAACTTTAAAGCCGATTTTCTCGAAAGTTTGAAAAAACAAACTTTTTCTGTTTCCACCTGAAATGGACGTAGGGAATGTTAAATTTGTATTCTGCGCAAAAAAAATTATACCTCTAGGATCAAAATTGGCGAATTTATGACCGTTTTAGTTTGGGGTGGCCTATTTAGGAAAAAGCCAAAACTTTGACAGGCTGCTGTTCGAAAACTACCAGAGATAGAATGCTGAAATTTGTACTGCGTGTGCACATCAATATGAAGTTATTTTGTGCCAAATTTCAACTTCCTACCGTCAACGGCCTGGGGGCTGGGGCACTTTTAGTGTAGGCAACTTCCTTTAACCACCGTTTAGTGCAATTTTCCTCTCCAAAACTTGGTGAAACTTTAAAGCCGATTTTCTTGAAAGTTTGAAAAAACAAACTTTTTCTATTTCCGCCTGAAATGGACGTAGGGAATGTTAAATTTGTATTCTGCGCAAAAATTATACCTCTAGGATCAAAATTGGCGAATTTATGACCGTTTTAGTTTGGGGTGGCCTATTTCACGTTTTTGAAGCAGAGTTAGGAAAAAGCCAAAACTTTGACAGGCTGCTGTTCGAAAACTATCAGAGATAGAATGCTGAAATTTGTACTGCGTGTGCACATCGATATGAAGTTATTTTGTGCCAAATTTCAACTTCCTATCGTCAACGGCCTGGGGGCTGGGGCACTTTTAGTGTCGGCAACTTCCTTCAACCACCGTTTAGTGCAGTTTTTCTCTCCAAAACTTGGTGAAACTTTAAAGCCGATTTTCTCGAAAGTTTGAAAAACCAAACTTTTTCTGTTTCCGCCTGAAATGGACGTAGGGAATGTTAAATTTGTATTCTGCGCAAAAATTATACCTCTAGGATCAAAATTGGCGAATTTATGACCGTTTTAGTTTGGGGTGGCCTATTTAGGAAAAAGCCAAAACTTTGACAGGCTGCTGTTCGAAAACTATCAGAGATAGAATGCTGAAATTTGTACTGCGTGTGCACATCGATATGAAGTTATTTTGTGCCAAATTTCAACTTCCTACCGTCAACGGCCTGGGGGCTGGGGCACTTTTAGTGTCGGCAACTTCCTTCAACCACCGTTTAGTGCAGTTTTTCTCCCCAAAACTTGGTGAACTTTAAAGCCGATTTTCTCGAAAGTTTGAAAAAACACACCTTTTCTGTTTCCGCCTGAAATGGACGTAGGGAATGTTAAATTTGTATTCTGCGCAAAAATTATACCTCTAGGATCAAAATTGGCGAATTTATGACCGTTTTAGTTTGGGGTGGCCTATTTCACGTTTTTGAAGCAGAGTTAGGAAAAAGCCAAAACTTTGACAGGCTGCTGTTCGAAAACTATTAGAGATAGAACGCTGAAATTTGTAGTGCGTGTGCACATCGATATGAAGTTATTTTGTGCCAAATTTCAACTTCCTATCGTCAACGGCCTGGGGGCTGGGGCACTTTTATTGTCGGCAACTTCCTTTAACCACCGTTTAGTGCAGTTTTTCTCTCCAAAACTTGGTGAAACTTTAAAGCCGATTTTCTCGAAAGTTTGAAAAACCAAACTTTTTCTGTTTCCGCCTGAAATGGACGTAGGGAATGTTTAATTTGTATTCTGCGCAAAAATTATACCTCTAGGATCAAAATTGGCGAATTTATGACCGTTTTAGTTTGGGGTGGCCTATTTAGGAAAAAGCCAAAACTTTGACAGGCTGCTGTTCGAAAACTATCAGAGATAGAATGCTGAAATTTGTACTGCGTGTGCACATCGATATGAAGTTATTTTGTGCCCAATTTCAACTTCCTACCGTCAACGGCCTGGGGGCTGGGGCACTTTTAGTGTCGGCAACTTCCTTCAACCACCGTTATTGCAGTTTTTCTCTCCAAAACTTGGTGAACTTTAAAGCCGATTTTCTCGAAAGTTTGAAAAAACACACCTTTTCTGTTTCCGCCTGAAATGGACGTAGGGAATGTTAAATTTGTATTCTGCGCAAAAATTATACCTCTAGGATCAAAATTGGCGAATTTATGACCGTTTTAGTTCGGGGTGGCTATTTCACGTTCTTGAAGCAGAGTTAGGAAAAAGCCAAAACTTTGACAGGCTGCTGTTCGAAAACTATCAGAGATAGAATGCTGAAATTTGTACTGAAAATTTGTACTGCGTGTGCACATCGATATGAAGTTATTTTGTGCCAAATTTCAACTTCCTACCGCCAACGGCCTGGGGGGCTGGGGCACTTTTAGTGTCGGCAACTTCCTTCAACCACCGTTTAGTGCAGTTTTTCTCTCCAAAACTTGGTGAAACTTTAAAGCCGATTTTCTCGAAAGTTCGAAAAAACAAACTTTTTCTGTTTCCGCCTGAAATGGACGTAGGGAATGTTAAATTTGTATTCTGCGCAAAAATTATACCTCTAGGATCAAAATTGGCGAATTTATGACCGTTTTAGTTTGGGGTGGCCTATTTCACGTTTTTGAAGCAGAGTTAGGAAAAAGCCAAAACTTTCACAGGCTGCTGTTCGAAAACTATCAGAGATAGAATGCTGAAATATGTACTGCGTGTGCACATCGATATGAAGTTATTTTGTGCTAAATTTCAACTTCCTACCGACAACGGCCTGGGGGCTGGGGCACTTTTAGTGTCGGCAACTTCCTTCAACCACCGTTTAGTGCAGTTTTCCTCTCCAAAACTTGGTGAAACTTTAAAGCCGATTTTCTCGAAAGTTTGAAAAAACAAACCTTTTCTATTTCCGCCTGAAATGGACGTAGGAAATGTTAAATTTGTATTCTGCGCAAAAATTATACCTCTAGGATCAAAATTGGCGAATTTATGACCGTTTTAGTTTGGGGTGGCCTATTTCATGTTTTTGAAGCAGAGTTAGGAAAAAGCTAAAACTTTGACAGGCTGCTGTTCGAAAACTATCAGAGATAGAATGCTGAAATTTGTACTGCGTGTGCACATCGATATGAAGTTATTTTGTGCCAAATTTCAACTTCCTACCGACAACGGCCTGGGGGCTGGGGTACTTTTAGTGTCGGCAACTTCCTTCAACCACCGTTTAGTGCAGTTTTCCTCTCCAAAACTTGGTGAAACTTTAAAGCCGATTTTCTCGAAAGTTTGAAAAAACAAACTTTTTCTGTTTCCACCTGAAATGGACGTAGGGAATGTTAAATTTGTATTCTGCGCAAAAAAAATTATACCTCTAGGATCAAAATTGGCGAATTTATGACCGTTTTAGTTTGGGGTGGCCTATTTAGGAAAAAGCCAAAACTTTGACAGGCTGCTGTTCGAAAACTACCAGAGATAGAATGCTGAAATTTGTACTGCGTGTGCACATCAATATGAAGTTATTTTGTGCCAAATTTCAACTTCCTACCGTCAACGGCCTGGGGGCTGGGGCACTTTTAGTGTAGGCAACTTCCTTTAACCACCGTTTAGTGCAATTTTCCTCTCCAAAACTTGGTGAAACTTTAAAGCCGATTTTCTTGAAAGTTTGAAAAAACAAACTTTTTCTATTTCCGCCTGAAATGGACGTAGGGAATGTTAAATTTGTATTCTGCGCAAAAATTATACCTCTAGGATCAAAATTGGCGAATTTATGACTGTTTTAGTTTGGGGTGGCCTATTTCACGTTTTTGAAGCAGAGTTAGGAAAAAGCCAAAACTTTGACAGGCTGCTGTTCGAAAACTATCAGAGATAGAATGCTGAAATTTGTACTGCGTGTGCACATCGATATGAAGTTATTTTGTGCCAAATTTCAACTTCCTATCGTCAACGGCCTGGGGGCTGGGGCACTTTTAGTGTCGGCAACTTCCTTCAACCACCGTTTAGTGCAGTTTTTCTCTCCAAAACTTGGTGAAACTTTAAAGCCGATTTTCTCGAAAGTTTGAAAAACCAAACTTTTTCTGTTTCCGCCTGAAATGGACGTAGGGAATGTTAAATTTGTATTCTGCGCAAAAATTATACCTCTAGGATCAAAATTGGCGAATTTATGACCGTTTTAGTTTGGGGTGGCCTATTTAGGAAAAAGCCAAAACTTTGACAGGCTGCTGTTCGAAAACTATCAGAGATAGAATGCTGAAATTTGTACTGCGTGTGCACATCGATATGAAGTTATTTTGTGCCAAATTTCAACTTCCTACCGTCAACGGCCTGGGGGCTGGGGCACTTTTAGTGTCGGCAACTTCCTTCAACCACCGTTTAGTGCAGTTTTTCTCCCCCAAAACTTGGTGAACTTTAAAGCCGATTTTCTCGAAAGTTTGAAAAAACACACCTTTTCTGTTTCCGCCTGAAATGGACGTAGGGAATGTTAAATTTGTATTCTGCGCAAAAATTATACCTCTAGGATCAAAATTGGCGAATTTATGACCGTTTTAGTTTGGGGTGGCCTATTTCACGTTTTTGAAGCAGAGTTAGGAAAAAGCCAAAACTTTGACAGGCTGCTGTTCGAAAACTATCAGAGATAGAACGCTGAAATTTGTAGTGCGTGTGCACATCGATATGAAGTTATTTTGTGCCAAATTTCAACTTCCTATCGTCAACGGCCTGGGGGCTGGGGCACTTTTATTGTCGGCAACTTCCTTTAACCACCGTTTAGTGCAGTTTTTCTCTCCAAAACTTGGTGAAACTTTAAAGCCGATTTTCTCGAAAGTTTGAAAAACCAAACTTTTTCTGTTTCCGCCTGAAATGGACGTAGGGAATGTTTAATTTGTATTCTGCGCAAAAATTATACCTCTAGGATCAAAATTGGCGAATTTATGACCGTTTTAGTTTGGGGTGGCCTATTTAGGAAAAAGCCAAAACTTTGACAGGCTGCTGTTCGAAAACTATCAGAGATAGAATGCTGAAATTTGTACTGCGTGTGCACATCGATATGAAGTTATTTTGTGCCCAATTTCAACTTCCTACCGTCAACGGCCTGGGGGCTGGGGCACTTTTAGTGTCGGCAACTTCCTTCAACCACCGTTATTGCAGTTTTTCTCTCCAAAACTTGGTGAACTTTAAAGCCGATTTTCTCGAAAGTTTGAAAAAACACACCTTTTCTGTTTCCGCCTGAAATGGACGTAGGGAATGTTAAATTTGTATTCTGCGCAAAAATTATACCTCTAGGATCAAAATTGGCGAATTTATGACCGTTTTAGTTCGGGGTGGCTATTTCACGTTCTTGAAGCAGAGTTAGGAAAAAGCCAAAACTTTGACAGGCTGCTGTTCGAAAACTATCAGAGATAGAATGCTGAAATTTGTACTGAAATTTGTACTGCGTGTGCACATCGATATGAAGTTATTTTGTGCCAAATTTCAACTTCCTACCGCCAACGGCCTGGGGGCTGGGGCACTTTTAGTGTAGGCAACTTCCTTTAACCACCGTTTAGTGCAATTTTCCTCTCCAAAACTTGGTGAAACTTTAAAGCCGATTTTCTTGAAAGTTTGAAAAAACAAACTTTTTCTATTTCCGCCTGAAATGGACGTAGGGAATGTTAAATTTGTATTCTGCGCAAAAATTATACCTCTAGGATCAAAATTGGCGAATTTATGACTGTTTTAGTTTGGGGTGGCCTATTTCACGTTTTTGAAGCAGAGTTAGGAAAAAGCCAAAACTTTGACAGGCTGCTGTTCGAAAACTATCAGAGATAGAATGCTGAAATTTGTACTGCGTGTGCACATCGATATGAAGTTATTTTGTGCCAAATTTCAACTTCCTACCGCCAACGGCCTGGGGGCTGGGGCACTTTTAGTGTCGGCAACTTCCTTCAACCACCGTTTAGTGCAGTTTTTCTCTCCAAAACTTGGTGAAACTTTAAAGCCGATTTTCTCGAAAGTTTGAAAAAACAAACGTTTTCTGTTTTCCTGAAATGGACGTAGGGAATGTTAAATTTGTATTCTGCGCAAAAATTATACCTCTAGGATCAAAATTGGCGAATTTATGACCGTTTTAGTTTGGGGTGGCCTATTTCACGTTTTTGAAGCAGAGTTAGGAAAAAGCCAAAACTTTCACAGGCTGCTGTTCGAAAACTATCAGAGATAGAATGCTGAAATATGTACTGCGTGTGCACATCGATATGAAGTTATTTTGTGCCAAATTTCAACTTCCTACCGACAACGGCCTGGGGGCTGGGGCACTTTTAGTGTCGGCAACTTCCTTCAACCACCGTTTAGTGCAGTTTTCCTCTCCAAAACTTGGTGAAACTTTAAAGCCGATTTTCTCGAAAGTTTGAAAAAACAAACTTTTTCTATTTCCGCCTGAAATGGACGTAGGAAATGTTAAATTTGTATTCTGCGCAAAAATTATACCTCTAGGATCAAAATTGGCGAATTTATGACCGTTTTAGTTTGGGGTGGCCTATTTCATGTTTTTGAAGCAGAGTTAGGAAAAAGCTAAAACTTTGACAGGCTGCTGTTCGAAAACTATCAGAGATAGAATGCTGAAATTTGTACTGCGTGTGCACATCGATATGAAGTTATTTTGTGCCAAATTTCAACTTCCTACCGACAACGGCCTGGGGGCTGGGGCACTTTTAGTGTCGGCAACTTCCTTCAACCACCGTTTAGTGCAGTTTTTCTCTCCAAAACTTGGTGAAACTTTAAAGCCGATTTTCTCGAAAGTTCGAAAAAACAAACTTTTTCTGTTTCCGCCTGAAATGGACGTAGGGAATGTTAAATTTGTATTCTGCGCAAAAATTATACCTCTAGGATCAAAATTGGCGAATTTATGACCGTTTTAGTTTGGGGTGGCCTATTTCACGTTTTTGAAGCAGAGTTAGGAAAAAGCCAAAACTTTGACAGGCTGCTGTTCGAAAACTATCAGAGATAGAATGCTGAAATTTGTACTGCGTGTGCACATCGATATGAAGTTATTTTGTGCCAAATTTCAACTTCCTACCGCCAACGGCCTGGGGGCTGGGGCACTTTTAGTGTCGGCAACTTCCTTCAACCACCGTTTAGTGCAGTTTTTCTCTCCAAAACTTGGTGAAACTTTAAAGCCGATTTTCTCGAAAGTTTGAAAAAACAAACGTTTTCTGTTTTCCTGAAATGGACGTAGGGAATGTTAAATTTGTATTCTGCGCAAAAATTATACCTCTAGGATCAAAATTGGCGAATTTATGACCGTTTTAGTTTGGGGTGGCCTATTTCACGTTTTTGAAGCAGAGTTAGGAAAAAGCCAAAACTTTCACAGGCTGCTGTTCGAAAACTATCAGAGATAGAATGCTGAAATATGTACTGCGTGTGCACATCGATATGAAGTTATTTTGTGCCAAATTTCAACTTCCTACCGACAACGGCCTGGGGGCTGGGGCACTTTTAGTGTCGGCAACTTCCTTCAACCACCGTTTAGTGCAGTTTTCCTCTCCAAAACTTGGTGAAACTTTAAAGCCGATTTTCTCGAAAGTTTGAAAAAACAAACTTTTTCTATTTCCGCCTGAAATGGACGTAGGAAATGTTAAATTTGTATTCTGCGCAAAAATTATACCTCTAGGATCAAAATTGGCGAATTTATGACCGTTTTAGTTTGGGGTGGCCTATTTCATGTTTTTGAAGCAGAGTTAGTAAAAAGCTAAAACTTTGACAGGCTGCTGTTCGAAAACTATCAGAGATAGAATGCTGAAATTTGTACTGCGTGTGCACATCGATATGAAGTTATTTTGTGCCAAATTTCAACTTCCTACCGACAACGGCCTGGGGGCTGGGGTACTTTTAGTGTCGGCAACTTCCTTCAACCACCGTTTAGTGCAGTTTTCCTCTCCAAAACTTGGTGAAACTTTAAAGCCGATTTTCTCGAAAGTTTGAAAAAACAAACGTTTTCTGTTTCCACCTGAAATGGACGTAGGGAATGTTAAATTTGTATTCTGCGCAAAAATTATACCTCTAGGATCAAAATTGGCGAATTTATGACCGTTTTAGTTTGGGGTGGCCTATTTAGGAAAAATCCAAAACTTTGACAGGCTGCTGTTCGAAAACTATCAGAGATAGAATGCTGAAATTTGTACTGCGTGTGCACATCGATATGAAGTTATTTTGTGCCAAATTTCAACTTCCTACCGTCAACGGCCTGTGGGCTGGGGCACTTTTAGTGTCGGCAACTTCCTTCAACCACCGTTTAGTGCAGTTTTTCTCTCCAAAACTTGGTGAACTTTAAAGCCGATTTTCTCGAAAGTTTGAAAAAACACACCTTTTCTGTTTCCGCCTGAAATGGACGTAGGGAATGTTCAATTTGTATTCTGCGCAAAAATTATACCTCTAGGATCAAAATTGGCGAATTTATGACCGTTTTAGTTCGGGGTGGCCTATTTCACGTTCTTGAAGCAGAGTTAGGAAAAAGCCAAACTTTTGACAGGCTGCTGTTCGAAAACTATCAGAGATAGAATGCTGAAATTTGTACTGCGTGTGCACATCGATATGAAGTTATTTTGTACCAAATTTCAACTTGCTACCTGGGGTCTGGGGCACTTTTAGTATCGGCAACTTCCTTCAACCACCGTTTAGTGCAGTTTTCCTCTCCAAAACTTGGTGAAACTTTAAAGCCGATTTTCTCGAAAGTTTGAAAAACCAAACTTTTTCTGTTTCCGCCTGAAATGGACGTAGGGAATGTTAAATTTGTATTCTGCGCAACAATTATACTCTAGGATCAAAATTGGCGAATTTATGACCGTTTTAGTTTAGGGTGGCCTATTTAGGAAAAAGCCAAAACTTTGACAGGCTGCTGTTCGAAAACTATCAGAGATAGAATGCTGAAATTTGTACTGCGTGTGCACATCGATATGAAGTTATTTTGTGCCAAATTTCAACTTCCTACCGACAACGGCCTGGGGGCTGGGGCACTTTTAGTGTAGGCAACTTCCTTTAACCACCGTTTAGTGCAGTTTTCCTCTCCAAAACTTGGTGAAACTTTAAAGCCGATTTTCTCGAAAGTTTGAAAAAACAAACTTTTTCTGTTTCCGCCTGAAATGGACGTAGGGAATGTTAAATTTGTATTCTGCGCAAAAATTATACCTCTAGGATCAAAATTGGCGAATTTATGACCGTTTTAGTTTGGGGTGGCCTATTTCACGTTTTTGAAGCAGAGTTAGGAAAAAGTCAAAACTTTGACAGGCTGCTGTTCGAAAACTATCAGAGATAGAATGCTGAAATTTTTACTTCGTGTGCACATCGATATGAAGTTATTTTGTGCCAAATTTCAACTTCCTACCGACAACGGCCTGGGGGCTGGGGCACTTTTAAAGTCGGCAACTTCCTTCAACCACCGTTTAGTGCAGTTTTCCTCTCCAAAACTTGGTGAAACTTTAAAGCCGATTTTCTCGAAAGTTTGAAAAAACAAACTTTTTCTATTTCCGCCTGCAATGGACGTAGGAAATGTTAAATTTGTATTCTGCGCAAAATTTATACCTCTAGGATCAAAATTGGCGAATTTATGACCGTTTTAGTTTGGGGTGGCCTATTTCATGTTTTTGAAGCAGAGTTAGGAAAAAGCTAAAACTTTGACAGGCTGCTGTTCGAAAACTATCAGAGATAGAATGCTGAAATTTGTACTGCGTGTGCACATCGATATGAAGTTATTTTGTGCCAAATTTCAACTTCCTACCGACAACGGCCTGGGGGCTGGGGCACTTTTAGTGTCGGCAACTTCCTTCAACCACCGTTTAGTGCAGTTTCCCTCTCCAAAACTTGGTGAAACTTTAAAGCCGATTTTCTCGAAAGTTTGAAAAAACAAACTTTTTCTGTTTCCGCCTGAAATGGACGTAGGGAATGTTAAATTTGTATTCTGCGCAAAAATTATACCTCTAGGATCAACATTGGCGAATTTATAACCGTTTTAGTTCGGGGTGGCCTATTTCACGTTCTTGAAGCAGAGTTAGGAAAAAGCCAAAACTTTGACAGGCTGCTGTTCGAAAACTATCAGAGATAGAATGCTGAAATTTGTACTGCGTGTGCACATCGATATGAAGTTATTTTGTACCAAATTTCAACTTCCTACCGCTGGGGCACTTTTAGTGTCGGCAACTTCCTTCAACCACCGTTTAGTGCAGTTTTTCTCTCCAAAACTCGGTGAAACTTTAAAGCCGATTTTCTCGAAAGTTTGAAAAAACAAACTTTTTCTGTTTCCGCCTGAAATGGACGTAGGGAATGTTAAATTTGTATTCTGCGCAAAAATTATACCTCTAGGATGAAAATTGGCGAATTTATGACCGTTTTAGTTTGGGGTGGCCTATTTAGGAAAAATCCAAAACTTTGACAGGCTGCTGTTCGAAAACTATCAGAGATAGAATGCTGAAATTTGTACTGCGTGTGCACATCGATATGAAGTTATTTTGTGCCAAATTTCAACTTCCTACCGTCAACGGCCTGGGGGCTGGGGCACTTTTAGTGTCGGCAACTTCCTTCAACCACCGTTTAGTGCAGTCTTTCTCTCCAAAACTTGGTGATCTTTAAAGCCGATTTTCTCGAAAGTTTGAAAAAACACACCTTTTCTGTTTCCGCCTGAAATGGACGTAGGGAATGTTAAATTTGTATTCTGCGCAAAAATTATACCTCTAGGATCAAAATTGGCGAATTTATGACCGTTTTAGTTCGGGGTGGCCTATTTCACGTTCTTGAAGCAGAGTTAGGAAAAAGCCAAAACTTTGACAGGCTGCTGTTCGAAAACTATCAGAGATAGAATGCTGAAATTTGTACTGCGTGTGCACATCGATATGAAGTTATTTTGTGCCAAATTTCAACTTCCTACCGCCAACGGCCTGGGGGCTGGGGCACTTTTAGTGTCGGCAACTTCCTTCAACCACCGTTTAGTGCAGTTTTCCTCTCCAAAACTTGGTGAAACTTTAAAGCCGATTTTCTCGAAAGTTTGAAAAAACAAACTTTTTCTATTTCCGCCTGCAATGGACGTAGGAAATGTTAAATTTGTATTCTGCGCAAAAATTATACCTCTAGGATCAAAATTGGCGAATTTATGACCGTTTTAGTTTGGGGTGGCCTATTTCATGTTTTTGAAGCAGAGTTAGGAAAAAGCTAAAACTTTGACAGGCTGCTGTTCGAAAACTATCAGAGATAGAATGCTGAAATTTGTACTGCGTGTGCACATCGATATGAAGTTATTTTGTGCCAAATTTCAACTTCCTACCGACAACGGCCTGGGGGCTGGGGCACTTTTAGTGTCGGCAACTTCCTTCAACCACCGTTTAGTGCAGTTTTCCTCTCCAAAACTTGGTGAAACTTTAAAGCCGATTTTCTCGAAAGTTTGAAAAAACAAACTTTTTCTGTTTCCGCCTGAAATGGACGTAGGGAATGTTAAATTTGTATTCTGCGCAAAAATTATACCTCTAGGATCAACATTGGCGAATTTATAACCGTTTTAGTTCGGGGTGGCCTATTTCACGTTCTTGAAGCAGAGTTAGGAAAAAGCCAAAACTTTGACAGGCTGCTGTTCGAAAACTATCAGAGATAGAATGCTGAAATTTGTACTGCGTGTGCACATCGATATGAAGTTATTTTGTACCAAATTTCAACTTCCTACCGCCAACGGCCTGGGGGCTGGGGCACTTTTAGTGTCGGCAACTTCCTTCAACCACCGTTTAGTGCAGTTTTTCTCTCCAAAACTCGGTGAAACTTTAAAGCCGATTTTCTCGAAAGTTTGAAAAAACAAACTTTTTCTGTTTCCGCCTGAAATGGACGTAGGGAATGTTAAATTTGTATTCTGCGCAAAAATTATACCTCTAGGATGAAAATTGGCGAATTTATGACCGTTTTAGTTTGGGGTGGCCTATTTAGGAAAAATCCAAAACTTTGACAGGCTGCTGTTCGAAAACTATCAGAGATAGAATGCTGAAATTTGTACTGCGTGTGCACATCGATATGAAGTTATTTTGTGCCAAATTTCAACTTCCTACCGTCAACGGCCTGGGGGCTGGGGCACTTTTAGTGTCGGCAACTTCCTTCAACCACCGTTTAGTGCAGTCTTTCTCTCCAAAACTTGGTGAACTTTAAAGCCGATTTTCTCGAAAGTTTGAAAAAACACACCTTTTCTGTTTCCGCCTGAAATGGACGTAGGGAATGTTAAATTTGTATTCTGCGCAAAAATTATACCTCTAGGATCAAAATTGGCGAATTTATGACCGTTTTAGTTCGGGGTGGCCTATTTCACGTTCTTGAAGCAGAGTTAGGAAAAAGCCAAAACTTTGACAGGCTGCTGTTCGAAAACTATCAGAGATAGAATGCTGAAATTTGTACTGCGTGTGCACATCGATATGAAGTTATTTTGTGCCAAATTTCAACTTCCTACCGCCAACGGCCTGGGGGCTGGGGCACTTTTAGTGTCGGCAACTTCCTTCAACCACCGTTTAGTGCAGTTTTTCTCTCCAAAACTTGGTGAAACTTTAAAGCCGATTTTCTCGAAAGTTTGAAAAAACAAACTTTTTCTGTTTCCGCCTGAAATGGACGTAGGGAATGTTAAATTTGTATTCTGCTCAAAAATTATACCTCTAGGATCAAAATTGGCGAATTTATGACCGTTTTGGTTTGGGGTGGCCTATTTCACGTTTTTGAAGCAGACTTAGGAAAAAGCCAAACATTTGACAGGCTGCTGTTCGAAAACTATCAGAGATAGAATGCTGAAATTTGTACTGCGTGTGCACATCGATATGAAGTTATTTTGTGCCAAATTTCAACTTCCTACCGACAACGGCCTGGGGGCTGGGGCACTTTTAGTGTCGGCAACTTCCTTCAACCACCGTTTAGTGCAGTTTTCCTCTCCAAAACTTGGTGAAACTTTAAAGCCGATTTTCTCGAAAGTTTGAAAAAACAAACTTTTTCTGTTTCCACCTGAAATGGACGTAGGGAATGTTAAATTTGTATTCTGCGCAAAAATTATACCTCTAGGATCAAAATTGGCGAATTTATGACCGTTTTAGTTTGGGTGGCCTTTTTCACGTTTTTGAAGCAGAGTTAGGAAAAAGCCAAAACTTTGACAGGCTGCTGTTCGATAACTACCAGAGATAGAATGCTGAAATTTGTACTGCGTGTGCACATCGATATGAAGTTATTTTGTGCCAAATTTCAACTTTCTACCGTCAACGGCCTGGGGGCTGGGGCACTTTTAGTGTCGGCAACTTCCTTCAACCACCGTTTAGTGCAGTTTTTCTCTCCAAAACTCGGTGAAACTTTAAAGCCGATTTTCTCGAAAGTTTGAAAAAACAAACTTTTTCTGTTTCCGCCTGAAATGGACGTAGGGAATGTTAAATTTGTATTCTGCGCAAAAATTATACCTCTAGGATGAAAATTGGCGAATTTATGACCGTTTTAGTTTGGGGTGGCCTATTTAGGAAAAATCCAAAACTTTGACAGGCTGCTGTTCGAAAACTATCAGAGATAGAATGCTGAAATTTGTACTGCGTGTGCACATCGATATGAAGTTATTTTGTGCCAAATTTCAACTTCCTACCGTCAACGGCCTGGGGGCTGGGGCACTTTTAGTGTCGGCAACTTCCTTCAACCACCGTTTAGTGCAGTCTTTCTCTCCAAAACTTGGTGATCTTTAAAGCCGATTTTCTCGAAAGTTTGAAAAAACACACCTTTTCTGTTTCCGCCTGAAATGGACGTAGGGAATGTTAAATTTGTATTCTGCGCAAAAATTATACCTCTAGGATCAAAATTGGCGAATTTATGACCGTTTTAGTTCGGGGTGGCCTATTTCACGTTCTTGAAGCAGAGTTAGGAAAAAGCCAAAACTTTGACAGGCTGCTGTTCGAAAACTATCAGAGATAGAATGCTGAAATTTGTACTGCGTGTGCACATCGATATGAAGTTATTTTGTGCCAAATTTCAACTTCCTACCGCCAACGGCCTGGGGGCTGGGGCACTTTTAGTGTCGGCAACTTCCTTCAACCACCGTTTAGTGCAGTTTTCCTCTCCAAAACTTGGTGAAACTTTAAAGCCGATTTTCTCGAAAGTTTGAAAAAACAAACTTTTTCTATTTCCGCCTGCAATGGACGTAGGAAATGTTAAATTTGTATTCTGCGCAAAAATTATACCTCTAGGATCAAAATTGGCGAATTTATGACCGTTTTAGTTTGGGGTGGCCTATTTCATGTTTTTGAAGCAGAGTTAGGAAAAAGCTAAAACTTTGACAGGCTGCTGTTCGAAAACTATCAGAGATAGAATGCTGAAATTTGTACTGCGTGTGCACATCGATATGAAGTTATTTTGTGCCAAATTTCAACTTCCTACCGACAACGGCCTGGGGGCTGGGGCACTTTTAGTGTCGGCAACTTCCTTCAACCACCGTTTAGTGCAGTTTTCCTCTCCAAAACTTGGTGAAACTTTAAAGCCGATTTTCTCGAAAGTTTGAAAAAACAAACTTTTTCTGTTTCCGCCTGAAATGGACGTAGGGAATGTTAAATTTGTATTCTGCGCAAAAATTATACCTCTAGGATCAACATTGGCGAATTTATAACCGTTTTAGTTCGGGGTGGCCTATTTCACGTTCTTGAAGCAGAGTTAGGAAAAAGCCAAAACTTTGACAGGCTGCTGTTCGAAAACTATCAGAGATAGAATGCTGAAATTTGTACTGCGTGTGCACATCGATATGAAGTTATTTTGTACCAAATTTCAACTTCCTACCGCCAACGGCCTGGGGGCTGGGGCACTTTTAGTGTCGGCAACTTCCTTCAACCACCGTTTAGTGCAGTTTTTCTCTCCAAAACTCGGTGAAACTTTAAAGCCGATTTTCTCGAAAGTTTGAAAAAACAAACTTTTTCTGTTTCCGCCTGAAATGGACGTAGGGAATGTTAAATTTGTATTCTGCGCAAAAATTATACCTCTAGGATGAAAATTGGCGAATTTATGACCGTTTTAGTTTGGGGTGGCCTATTTAGGAAAAATCCAAAACTTTGACAGGCTGCTGTTCGAAAACTATCAGAGATAGAATGCTGAAATTTGTACTGCGTGTGCACATCGATATGAAGTTATTTTGTGCCAAATTTCAACTTCCTACCGTCAACGGCCTGGGGGCTGGGGCACTTTTAGTGTCGGCAACTTCCTTCAACCACCGTTTAGTGCAGTCTTTCTCTCCAAAACTTGGTGAACTTTAAAGCCGATTTTCTCGAAAGTTTGAAAAAACACACCTTTTCTGTTTCCGCCTGAAATGGACGTAGGGAATGTTAAATTTGTATTCTGCGCAAAAATTATACCTCTAGGATCAAAATTGGCGAATTTATGACCGTTTTAGTTCGGGGTGGCCTATTTCACGTTCTTGAAGCAGAGTTAGGAAAAAGCCAAAACTTTGACAGGCTGCTGTTCGAAAACTATCAGAGATAGAATGCTGAAATTTGTACTGCGTGTGCACATCGATATGAAGTTATTTTGTGCCAAATTTCAACTTCCTACCGCCAACGGCCTGGGGGCTGGGGCACTTTTAGTGTCGGCAACTTCCTTCAACCACCGTTTAGTGCAGTTTTTCTCTCCAAAACTTGGTGAAACTTTAAAGCCGATTTTCTCGAAAGTTTGAAAAAACAAACTTTTTCTGTTTCCGCCTGAAATGGACGTAGGGAATGTTAAATTTGTATTCTGCGCAAAAATTATACCTCTAGGATCAAAATTGGCGAATTTATGACCGTTTTGGTTTGGGGTGGCCTATTTCACGTTTTTGAAGCAGACTTAGGAAAAAGCCAAACATTTGACAGGCTGCTGTTCGAAAACTATCAGAGATAGAATGCTGAAATTTGTACTGCGTGTGCACATCGATATGAAGTTATTTTGTGCCAAATTTCAACTTCCTACCGACAACGGCCTGGGGGCTGGGGCACTTTTAGTGTCGGCAACTTCCTTCAACCACCGTTTAGTGCAGTTTTCCTCTCCAAAACTTGGTGAAACTTTAAAGCCGATTTTCTCGAAAGTTTGAAAAAACAAACTTTTTCTGTTTCCACCTGAAATGGACGTAGGGAATGTTAAATTTGTATTCTGCGCAAAAATTATACCTCTAGGATCAAAATTGGCGAATTTATGACCGTTTTAGTTTGGGTGGCCTTTTTCACGTTTTTGAAGCAGAGTTAGGAAAAAGCCAAAACTTTGACAGGCTGCTGTTCGATAACTACCAGAGATAGAATGCTGAAATTTGTACTGCGTGTGCACATCGATATGAAGTTATTTTGTGCCAAATTTCAACTTTCTACCGTCAACGGCCTGGGGGCTGGGGCACTTTTAGTGTCGGCAACTTCCTTCAACCACCGTTTAGTGCAGTTTTTCTCTCCAAAACTTGGTGAAACTTTAAAGCCGATTTTCTCGAAAGTTTGAAAAACCAAACTTTTTCTGTTTCCGCCTGAAATGGACGTAGGGAATGTTAAATTTGTATTCTGCGCAAAAATTATACCTCTAGGATCAAAATTGGCGAATTTATGACCGTTTTAGTTTGGGGTGGCCTATTTAGGAAAAATCCAAAATTTTGACAGGCTGCTGTTCGAAAACTATCAGAGATAGAATGCTGAAATTTGTACTGCGTGTGCACATCGATATGAAGTTATTTTGTGCCAAATTTCAACTTCCTACCGTCAACGGCCTGGGGGCTGGGGCACTTTTAGTGTCGGCAACTTCCTTCAACCACCGTTTAGTGCAGTTTTTCTCTCCAAAACTTGGTGAACTTTAAAGCCGATTTTCTCGAAAGTTTGAAAAAACACACCTTTTCTGTTTCCGCCTGAAATGGACGTAGGGAATGTTCAATTTGTATTCTGCGCAAAAATTATACCTCTAGGATCAAAATTGGCGAATTTATGACCGTTTTAGTTCGGGGTGGCCTATTTCACGTTCTTGAAGCAGAGTTAGGAAAAAGCCAAACTTTTGACAGGCTGCTGTTCGAAAACTATCAGAGATAGAATGCTGAAATTTGTACTGCGTGTGCACATCGATATGAAGTTATTTTGTACCAAATTTCAACTTTCTACCTGGGATCTGGGGCACTTTTAGTATCGGCAACTTCCTTCAACCACCGTTTAGTGCAGTTTTTCTCTCCAAAACTTGGTGAACTTTAAAGCCGATTTTCTCGAAAGTTTGAAAAAACACACCTTTTCTGTTTCCGCCTGAAATGGACGTAGGGAATGTTAAATTTGTATTCTGCGCAAAAATTATACCTCTAGGATCAACATTGGCGAATTTATAACCGTTTTAGTTCGGGGTGGCCTATTTCACGTTCTTGAAGCAGAGTTAGGAAAAAGCCAAAACTTTGACAGGCTGCTGTTCGAAAACTATCAGAGATAGAATGCTGAAATTTGTACTGCGTGTGCACATCGATATGAAGTTATTTTGTGCCAAATTTCAACTTCCTACCGACAACGGCCTGGGGGCTGGGGCACTTTTAGTGTCGGCAACTTCCTTCAACCACCGTTTAGTGCAGTTTTCCTCTCCAAAACTTGGTGAAACTTTAAAGCCGATTTTCTCGAAAGTTTGAAAAAACAAACTTTTTCTGTTTCCACCTGAAATGGACGTAGGGAATGTTAAATTTGTATTCTGCGCAAAAATTATACCTCTAGGATCAAAATTGGCGAATTTATGACCGTTTTAGTTTGGGTGGCCTTTTTCACGTTTTTGAAGCAGAGTTAGGAAAAAGCCAAAACTTTGACAGGCTGCTGTTCGATAACTACCAGAGATAGAATGCTGAAATTTGTACTGCGTGTGCACATCGATATGAAGTTATTTTGTGCCAAATTTCAACTTTCTACCGTCAACGGCCTGGGGGCTGGGGCACTTTTAGTGTCGGCAACTTCCTTCAACCACCGTTTAGTGCAGTTTTTCTCTCCAAAACTTGGTGAAACTTTAAAGCCGATTTTCTCGAAAGTTTGAAAAACCAAACTTTTTCTGTTTCCGCCTGAAATGGACGTAGGGAATGTTAAATTTGTATTCTGCGCAAAAATTATACCTCTAGGATCAAAATTGGCGAATTTATGACCGTTTTAGTTTGGGGTGGCCTATTTAGGAAAAATCCAAAATTTTGACAGGCTGCTGTTCGAAAACTATCAGAGATAGAATGCTGAAATTTGTACTGCGTGTGCACATCGATATGAAGTTATTTTGTGCCAAATTTCAACTTCCTACCGTCAACGGCCTGGGGGCTGGGGCACTTTTAGTGTCGGCAACTTCCTTCAACCACCGTTTAGTGCAGTTTTTCTCTCCAAAACTTGGTGAACTTTAAAGCCGATTTTCTCGAAAGTTTGAAAAAAACACACCTTTTCTGTTTCCGCCTGAAATGGACGTAGGGAATGTTCAATTTGTATTCTGCGCAAAAATTATACCTCTAGGATCAAAATTGGCGAATTTATGACCGTTTTAGTTCGGGGTGGCCTATTTCACGTTCTTGAAGCAGAGTTAGGAAAAAGCCAAACTTTTGACAGGCTGCTGTTCGAAAACTATCAGAGATAGAATGCTGAAATTTGTACTGCGTGTGCACATCGATATGAAGTTATTTTGTACCAAATTTCAACTTTCTACCTGGGATCTGGGGCACTTTTAGTATCGGCAACTTCCTTCAACCACCGTTTAGTGCAGTTTTTCTCTCCAAAACTTGGTGAACTTTAAAGCCGATTTTCTCGAAAGTTTGAAAAAACACACCTTTTCTGTTTCCGCCTGAAATGGACGTAGGGAATGTTAAATTTGTATTCTGCGCAAAAATTATACCTCTAGGATCAACATTGGCGAATTTATAACCGTTTTAGTTCGGGGTGGCCTATTTCACGTTCTTGAAGCAGAGTTAGGAAAAAGCCAAAACTTTGACAGGCTGCTGTTCGAAAACTATCAGAGATAGAATGCTGAAATTTGTACTGCGTGTGCACATCGATATGAAGTTATTTTGTACCAAATTTCAACTTCCTACCGCCAACGGCCTGGGGGCTGGGGCACTTTTAGTGTCGGCAACTTCCTTCAACCACCGTTTAGTGCAGTTTTTCTCTCCAAAACTCGGTGAAACTTTAAAGCCGATTTTCTCGAAAGTTTGAAAAAACAAACTTTTTCTGTTTCCGCCTGAAATGGACGTAGGGAATGTTAAATTTGTATTCTGCGCAAAAATTATACCTCTAGGATCAAAATTGGCGAATTTATGACCGTTTTAGTTTGGGGTGGCCTATTTAGGAAAAATCCAAAACTTTGACAGGCTGCTGTTCGAAAACTATCAGAGATAGAATGCTGAAATTTGTACTGCGTGTGCACATCGATATGAAGTTATTTTGTGCCAAATTTCAACTTCCTACCGTCAACGGCCTGGGGGCTGGGGCACTTTTAGTGTCGGCAACTTCCTTCAACCACCGTTTAGTGCAGTCTTTCTCTCCAAAACTTGGTGAACTTTAAAGCCGATTTTCTCGAAAGTTTGAAAAAACACACCTTTTCTGTTTCCGCCTGAAATGGACGTAGGGAATGTTAAATTTGTATTCTGCGCAAAAATTATACCTCTAGGATCAAAATTGGCGAATTTATGACCGTTTTAGTTCGGGGTGGCCTATTTCACGTTCTTGAAGCAGAGTTAGGAAAAAGCCAAAACTTTGACAGGCTGCTGTTCGAAAACTATCAGAGATAGAATGCTGAAATTTGTACTGCGTGTGCACATCGATATGAAGTTATTTTGTGCCAAATTTCAACTTCCTACCGCCAACGGCCTGGGGGCTGGGGCACTTTTAGTGTCGGCAACTTCCTTCAACCACCGTTTAGTGCAGTTTTTCTCTCCTTGGTGAAACTTTAAAGCCGATTTTCTCGAAAGTTTGAAAAAACAAACTTTTTCTGTTTCCGCCTGAAATGGACGTAGGGAATGTTAAATTTGTATTCTGCGCAAAAATTATACCTCTAGGATCAAAATTGGCGAATTTATGACCGTTTTGGTTTGGGGTGGCCTTTTTCACGTTTTTGAAGCAGAGTTAGGAAAAAGCCAAACATTTGACAGGCTGCTGTTCGAAAACTATCAGAGATAGAATGCTGAAATTTGTACTGCGTGTGCACATCGATATGAAGTTATTTTGTGCCAAATTTCAACTTCCTACCGACAACGGCCTGGGGGCTGGGGCACTTTTAGTGTCGGCAACTTCCTTCAACCACCGTTTAGTGCAGTTTTCCTCTCCAAAACTTGGTGAAACTTTAAAGCCGATTTTCTCGAAAGTTTGAAAAAACAAACTTTTTCTATTTCCGCCTGAAATGGACGTAGGAAATGTTAAATTTGTATTCTGCGCAACAATTATACCTCTAGGATCAAAATTGGCGAATGTATGACCGTTTTAGTTTGGGGTGGCCTATTTAGGAAAAATCCAAAACTTTGACAGGCTGCTGTTCGAAAACTATCAGAGATAGAATGCTGAAATTTGTACTGCGTGTGCACATCGATATGAAGTTATTTTGTGCCAAATTTCAACTTCCTACCGTCAACGGCCTGGGGGCTGGGGCACTTTTAGTGTCGGCAACTTCCTTCAACCACCGTTTAGTGCAGTCTTTCTCTCCAAAACTTGGTGAACTTTAAAGCCGATTTTCTCGAAAGTTTGAAAAAACACACCTTTTCTGTTTCCGCCTGAAATGGACGTAGGGAATGTTAAATTTGTATTCTGCGCAAAAATTATACCTCTAGGATCAAAATTGGCGAATTTATGACCGTTTTAGTTCGGGGTGGCCTATTTCACGTTCTTGAAGCAGAGTTAGGAAAAAGCCAAAACTTTGACAGGCTGCTGTTCGAAAACTATCAGAGATAGAATGCTGAAATTTGTACTGCGTGTGCACATCGATATGAAGTTATTTTGTGCCAAATTTCAACTTCCTACCGCCAACGGCCTGGGGGCTGGGACACTTTTAGTGTCGGCAACTTCCTTCAACCACCGTTTAGTGCAGTTTTTCTCTCCAAAACTTGGTGAAACTTTAAAGCCGATTTTCTCGAAAGTTTGAAAAAACAAACTTTTTCTGTTTCCGCCTGAAATGGACGTAGGGAATGTTAAATTTGTATTCTGCGCAAAAATTATACCTCTAGGATCAAAATTGGCGAATTTATGACCGTTTTAGTTTGGGGTGGCCTATTTAGGAAAAATCCAAAACTTTGACAGGCTGCTGTTCGAAAACTATCAGAGATAGAATGCTGAAATTTGTACTGCGTGTGCACATCGATATGAAGTTATTTTGTGCCAAATTTCAACTTCCTACCGTCAACGGCCTGGGGGCTGGGGCACTTTTAGTGTCGGCAACTTCCTTCAACCACCGTTTAGTGCAGTCTTTCTCTGCAAAACTTGGTGAACTTTAAAGCCGATTTTCTCGAAAGTTTGAAAAAACACACCTTTTCTGTTTCCGCCTGAAATGGACGTAGGGAATGTTAAATTTGTATTCTGCGCAAAAATTATACCTCTAGGATCAAAATTGGCGAATTTATGACCGTTTTAGTTCGGGGTGGCCTATTTCACGTTCTTGAAGCAGAGTTAGGAAAAAGCCAAAACTTTGACAGGCTGCTGTTCGAAAACTATCAGAGATAGAATGCTGAAATTTGTACTGCGTGTGCACATCGATATGAAGTTATTTCGTGCCAAATTTCAACTTCCTACCGCCAACGGCCTGGGGGCTGGGGCACTTTTAGTGTCGGCAACTTCCTTCAACCACCGTTTAGTGCAGTTTTTCTATCCTTGGTGAAACTTTAAAGCCGATTTTCTCGAAAGTTTGAAAAAACAAACTTTTTCTGTTTCCGCCTGAAATGGACGTAGGGAATGTTAAATTTGTATTCTGCGCAAAAATTATACCTCTAGGATCAAAATTGGCGAATTTATGACCGTTTTGGTTTGGGGTGGCCTTTTTCACGTTTTTGAAGCAGAGTTAGGAAAAAGCCAAACATTTGACAGGCTGCTGTTCGAAAACTATCAGAGATAGAATGCTGAAATTTGTACTGCGTGTGCACATCGATATGAAGTTATTTTGTGCCAAATTTCAACTTCCTACCGACAACGGCCTGGGGGCTGGGGCACTTTTAGTGTCGGCAACTTCCTTCAACCACCGTTTAGTGCAGTTTTCCTCTCCAAAACTTGGTGAAACTTTAAAGCCGATTTTCTCGAAAGTTTGAAAAAACAAACTTTTTCTATTTCCGCCTGAAATGGACGTAGGAAATGTTAAATTTGTATTCTGCGCAACAATTATACCTCTAGGATCAAAATTGGCGAATTTATGACCGTTTTAGTTTGGGGTGGCCTATTTAGGAAAAATCCAAAACTTTGACAGGCTGCTGTTCGAAAACTATCAGAGATAGAATGCTGAAATTTGTACTGCGTGTGCACATCGATATGAAGTTATTTTGTGCCAAATTTCAACTTCCTACCGTCAACGGCCTGGGGGCTGGGGCACTTTTAGTGTCGGCAACTTCCTTCAACCACCGTTTAGTGCAGTCTTTCTCTCCAAAACTTGGTGAACTTTAAAGCCGATTTTCTCGAAAGTTTGAAAAAACACACCTTTTCTGTTTCCGCCTGAAATGGACGTAGGGAATGTTAAATTTGTATTCTGCGCAAAAATTATACCTCTAGGATCAAAATTGGCGAATTTATGACCGTTTTAGTTCGGGGTGGCCTATTTCACGTTCTTGAAGCAGAGTTAGGAAAAAGCCAAAACTTTGACAGGCTGCTGTTCGAAAACTATCAGAGATAGAATGCTGAAATTTGTACTGCGTGTGCACATCGATATGAAGTTATTTTGTGCCAAATTTCAACTTCCTACCGCCAACGGCCTGGGGGCTGGGACACTTTTAGTGTCGGCAACTTCCTTCAACCACCGTTTAGTGCAGTTTTTCTCTCCAAAACTTGGTGAAACTTTAAAGCCGATTTTCTCGAAAGTTTGAAAAAACAAACTTTTTCTGTTTCCGCCTGAAATGGACGTAGGGAATGTTAAATTAAATCAATAGTAGCTTCCGGCATCACTATTAGTGACGTCATAAAATGCGTTAGTTTTAGTTAAATTGCAAGAACCACGGACGTCAGAATGGACATTGGAATGACGCAAATAGATGCTGTCAGTGTCCCCGATACACATATAAAGTTTAGAAAACCTCTTTACAATCCCTTTAAAACAAAAACGTCATATCCCATTTCTCTATAAGACTTCAATTGTAAACAAGGTGTTTAAGAATAATCATAATTACAAAACCTTAACTTTCAGTTTTAACTCTTCTTTGAGATCTTTATCTATAATTCAACATAAATTTAATCGTCGCATACCCCAAATATTTTATTATGTTTTCTATAAACTGACAAGCCATTTTATTTATTTGCAGCAGGAACAATTCTAAACATTCAGCTTACATCAGCTGATAACATTAGAAAAGTTTCACCATCCAATAAACTGGTGAGTTCAGAAGGAGATAAAGTTACTGTTACATGTACAGCTGAATGTAGTACTTTTTGTAGTTATTCGTGGATGAAAAATGGACAAGTCGTTTCCGCGTCTAATATATTGATTGTAGATACATCTAATCTTGGATATCTTGGTGCTGCACTCAAGTATTCGTGTGTTGTAAAATTAGGTTCAGTGGTTAAAGAGGAAGAGTTGTCTATTTTTGGTAAGTTTTGTTTCCATAACACATACATGATTTTACGTTTCCGTATTGTACTGTCCACCCTTGAAAATGGCAATGACTATTTACCATGAAATATCTTAAATTATTTAATTTCATTTAATCTAATAAATCAAAAAAATGGGCATATCAAAATACCAATTTTAAGTATTGAACATTATTGAACTGTCTTTTTCCATTAAACTATACGAAACAAGTATGATTTTGATCAGCACTCAATTGTTATTTTCGTTTCGTAATTTTGTAGCTCAAATTTGCCACTAACTTTGTTCATCAGTTTCCATGTTAAATAAAAATTTCATTGTTTAAGATTAATGTCAAGAGAAACATTTTGCTGTCGTACTGAAATCAATCTTAAAATCAACTTTCGGTTTTATCTTGACAACTGTCTCATATAGTTAAAAATAAGAAGATATTTTTCTTTTAGTTCGACCGAAGGTTGAAGATTATCTTTATATCACACACTCTGGTTATGGAAATGAGTTAACAGTTACTGAAGGTGATCGTGTAGAAATAACTTGTTCGTCACGTTACCCGGAACCATGTAATTTGGATTCAGGCTACCTTTGTGAAACTCAATGGATGCCATATTCAGTTGATACTTCTATAGAACCATCCTTTGAATTTTTACAATCAGAGGGTACTCAAACATTAATAATTCCAAATGTTACCAAAAGTCATGAAAAACAATATACGTGTCATTATCTGGAATCAGACTATACTGTGCCATCATCGTTCGTTGACGTTGAATTGTTGACCTATACTAAACTACTAAATCTTATTGTACAAGGTAAGTTTTTTTTATATGAGATTTTTAAAAAGGTTTCTTTGTTATTTAGTGAAAAATAAGGATTTTACACCTTAGTTTTGTTTGTTTCTCCAATTTAGTTCGCCAGCAGATACAGTCGAACACAGATAAAGCGTCCGCATTGTTTCCCATACTTACATATAATATTTCTTTCTCTTTTTTTATAATATCGGTTGCCCGACCAAAAATGCATTTCGTCGATCAAAATCAGATAAAATTAAAATTTAGTATCCTATTTGTATTTCATCTTTTTTTTTCTTGTGAACTGTACTTTTACTTAGTGGTAGATATTTTTATAAGAAATGAAAACATATATTGATCAAAAAGATTTTTGAATGAATAACATATATTTGCCTATTATTGAAACTAGGTTTATAAAATAATATTTACTGTTATCAAATCTAAATATTTACAGAAAGATCAACGACAACATCATCAACCGAACAACCAACAACTACAGCAACAACAAACGGACAGCCGAGCACTACAATAACCAACGAACAGCCGACCACTACAACCATGACAAACGAGCAGCCAACCACAACAATAACAAACGCGCATCAAACCACTACAACAATAGCAAACGAGCAATCAACCACTACAACAATAACAAACGAGCAGCCAACCACTACAACAATAACAAACGAGCAGCCGACTACTACAACAATAACAAACGAGCAGCCAACCACTACAACAACAACACACCAACAGCCAACCACTACAGAAACAGCCGAACAGTCAACCAAAATGACACAAGGTATTATATACTGTTCTATACATATAATTACATATATTTTATATATTATATTCTAAATTTCTTACGTATATCGGGGACACTGGTAGCATCAATTTGCACCATTCCAATTTTTTAACCAGACGTCTGAGATTACAGAAACTCAACTTAAACTAAGCAAAGCATATAAGGCTTTGAAACTATGTATTTGATGAAGTCATACCTGCGAAATATGCTTGAATAACAGAAGACCTTTACAGGTGTGACGTCACCAATCCTCTTAGTTTTAGTGGAATTGCTGAAGTCTCAGAATACACAAACAAACTTCAGAAAACAAACTTCAGAAAACCTCTTTGCTCTTCTCAAATTCATTGTAAAAAAAAACAGTGGATACTACAGATCCAGTTTCTCCATTACCAAGTTAAGAACACATACCGATTATTGTGTACTGATCATTCAACACGAGTAACAGAAAAACTGGCAAAACTCATTTTAGGTTCCATTACAAGCATCAAAGTTGTTACATCTATAGATCCTCAACTTATACAAGAAGGAAATGACTTGGCATTGACATGTGAAGCTGACTGTCAGCCTGTTGATAGCTGTGTTTACACCTGGAAATATAAAGATAATATAATAGCCAATACTCAAGAATATAAAATGTCCAGTATACCTCGACAAGCAACGGGTATTTACACCTGTTCAGCCAGCAATGGGCAGACTATGTCTGATTCAATAGATGTGACAGTCAACTGTAAGTCAATATTTTCAAATAATTTGGCTTGATTTTGAATACCACGATCTGTTATTTGTTCACTTAAAGACAAACTTCATACCAACGGGTCCATATTAGATCTGGGCAGTGATTGCTCAGTTAAAGAAATAAAACCTCTTAGAATTAACAAAAAATCTAAATGTTAAAACTTGATCAATAGGAGTAAATATTCATCAGAAGACTTACCTGATGGCATAACTATACAAAAGATTACCTACAAAATTTAATATATCCAGAAAACTGTTTATAATTATACAATAATTGAAAAACGCTTACTCAAATTTTAAGCTTTTTTCAATATTATAACCTGTAATTGTATGGAAAATTACATTGTTTAATTTATTTAATTCTGTTTGTATATTTTGGACACCATTAATGAATAAATACTCTTGTTGACCAAGTTTGAGAACTTAATTTGTTTGTTCATTCTAAGAGGTTATATCGCTTTAAACAAGACGTTCATGTTCTTCCTAGTTCAGATTTCCTAATAAAACTTGTTATCCTTGTATTTGTTTAGACCCACCATCAGATATCTCAATAACAAGAGACCCAGATCTATCAACATACAACGTTAAGAGTAGCATAACATTAACATGCAACGTAGACGGTGTTCCTATACCTACTATAACATGGAAGAAAGGGTCTGAAGTTTTACAAGTATCGAACACAGTCAATTACTTATCTCTGACTAGCGTTGTAACTGATGAGTCTGGAGACTACACCTGTATTGCTGATAATGGCATTGGAAATCAGAAGGCTATTTCAACTTCCATCTCTGTTAAATGTTAGTATTACGCTACATAGCATGAAACCTAGTCACATGCATTCCTAATTGGTTAAAACGGAGAATGACATAAGTTTTAAACCCGATTTGTTCCCTTCCAGTGGAGCACATCGTAAGAACTGGGACACTAACTAGTCGGTTTGATGGGACCATTAGCCTATAATATACTCGAGTGCTACATCTGCGATAAAGAATCCTTCAGGTGCAAACATACAAAAGATCCTTTGTTATGTTTTTATTCGTTGTATATCAATTGTATCATTGTTTTTACCACTTACTTAGATACTTCTTTATTTCAGATGTATTCTATGGTATCGGAGCGAGTTCCATGAACTGTATGTTCTTACACAAGATTCTACTAATGATTGTTATTGTTTACGTTCTTCAGTGATAATTATAAAACAAGAAGATTATTGATGACCAAGAACCAAATCCAAACAATAGCAAAACAAAAGCGTCATACTTGAAAAAAAAAGACTTATTTAATTTTGATTTTCACGAATCACTTTTTCAAATAAGGACAAAATAATAAATGGGGCAAGTTTCGTTTGTGTTGATTCCTGTTTCAGTTTCTGAATCTGAACTTTCTGAAGTTTGTATTTTGTTTAGCATCTGTTTGTTGATCTCAACATCATTATATTACTGATGGGATACTAATTATCTAATTTTATATTGTAAATATGATGAGAGACAGTTTTTGTGTTTACTGTTAAGATTAGATTCTAGTTTTTGAATCATTACTAATGAGATCGTTAAAATATTTAAAAAAAACATTTGTGTAATTTGGGATGCATTTAATATTTTCCGATACTGCTTTAGTTTTGGCCACGTCGGGTACATTGTGATACAGAAATAAAGGTGGGGAAACTCAATTTCATTCAATCATTTGATTATGATGCTCCATACGCTCACCATAATTTAGTTAGATAAAACTAGTTTTCATTAACAGTTACTTCCCTTGAACTAGTAACTTCACTTTTTTGGATTTCCCAACGACTTGCATAGGCTCTGCTTGCATTTAGAGTAAAACTATTATGTTACTTCCCTTGAACAAGTTTTTTTTACTTTGTGGATTTCTCAATTACCTACAAATTAAAACTATTTTATTACTAGCCCGTTCGTTTATTCACTCGAGCCTACGAAAGCCTATTAGGGCCAATTTGTTATTTTTTTATTTTAAAGTTGTAATTACAAGTTTCTAAAGGTGAAGTTACACGTTTGATATTAAACCTTTAAAACATGTATTTTCAACATTATAAACTTGTAAATGCAACTTTAGAAACTTGTAAAATACAAAACTGGAACTTGTAATTACAACTTTAGAATCTTGTAAATACAACCTTAGATACTTGTTATTACAACATGTAATTTCAAATTTATAACTTGTAATTACAACTTCAGAAACTTGTAATTACAACTTTGAAATAAAAAAATAATTCAAGGAATTTGGCCTTAATATTTTTTCGTACGCACCTGGCCCGGGGGCGTTCTTTTTCTTGATCACGTGTCCGCTTACTCGGGCCAGACTTAAGTATTCGGCTTGTAGAATGGGTAAGTTAGGTAAGCATCACATGATTCAGTTTAATCAAGATCTCCATTATTTTGCTTTGCCAACTTTTGCCACCATAACACTTTGCCCTAATGCAACGCCGATATCGTTTTTTATACATGACAATATCCATGCTCAACGTGAAGATCTTTGGCCAGGCATAAGTAAGCTCGAGTTATAATTACAGGGCCAGCGCGCTAATTTAGTTTTAGGGTGTATAGGCATCAAAAGGGCGCATAATTATCATTCATGTCAGAGGTGTAAATTCAACATGTAGATGCTATTTTCCATTAATTCAGCAGTAATAATGCCTGAGGAAAAGAGTCAATGTACATGTATTAATGAATATCTGATTTTCTTCCTCAACGTCACTTTTCCAAGTAAAACGAGCTTTCCCGCGCTCCATTGTAGATGCTTCCCTGGTCCGAAACATGCCGACCCTATTCAAGCCTCTGATAGTTATTATGCCAGTTGTCAACTGTCAAATAGATTATATTGCTACCAATGTAGCGGCATTAACGCCAACGGTGACAGAAATTCATGAAAATTATTCACTTACATTAATTACTATTGATTATTTTGTGTCACTCACTGTTGGTGATGACGCAGAAGTTACCCGTTTTGTACGAAGATATTCTATTTTGCAAAGGTGAACTTTCTGAAACTTGCGTTTACTAGAAACTGTTGACGGACGGACCGACGGACGGACGGACGGACGTACAACGTCCACATAGAGAGATGCGGGCGTATAATAATAAACAACCGCCGTGCTGGAGCTAAACTCGCCAACCTTATGCTAAGGGCAGTCGAGCGTATTTTTGGTGTGATTATAAAATTCGCTGCGATTGGGCGAAAAAATACGCCCGTCTACCCCTAGCATCATCAACTTTCTGGTCTACTAATGTTATTCAAAATAAATTAACTCTTCACCCATTTCATAACTCTTCACCCATTTCATGCATGATGCACTCCATTTGATTGCCTTGACAAACAACTTTTGTAATTTTGTGATGAAAACAAAATTACATCCTGTTTGCCCAGTTACATAATTTTTGTCACGATGATCTGTCAACGGCCTTACACTTCACGCTTTTTGTACTAGAAAAGAACGCATATTGTACTCGTGCATAATATTCTTTTTACAAACTTCTCGTCATTGTAAAAGATAACACCAAATCAAATCAGATGGAAAATGTAGTCTCTGTTGCGTTCACATTCAATTTCGACGCATTTTGACTTAGTCTAGGACAATAACAAGAAAATATTGTCAATATCAATCTTGACTAAGTTCCCATCAATATAAATGATCACACAAAATTTCATTCAAATAAAAGGAAAATAACTCGGGTGCAATAACTCAAAAACTGTTCATGGAAATATCATAAATATCAAACGTTCCAAGATCTCATCAATATAATTGATCATACCACATTTCATTCAAATCTGAAGTCTCTATCGCGTTCACAAACCTATTTCGACGCACTTTGACTAAGTCAAGGGCAATAACTCAAAAGTCGTTCATCGATAAATAACCTTATTCGAACTTGTCCGAGATCTCATGAATACAAATGTTCACACAAACTTTCATTAAAATCAGATAAAAACTGTAGTCTCTATCGCGTTCACAAGTCAGATGTGGACCGACGGACGGACGGGGGTGACTGTGGGCGTATAAAAACAACAAAATTATGTCATATTTGTTGGTGTCTAATATTCAAGCATAAAGAGATGCACTTGCTGAATTTTACTTTAGACACTAATAAAAAGATGTTTTTGTTTTCTCTTTCAACCAGGAAGACGACCTATTTTGAACAAATAAAAAAAAAACCTCTTGCGTATATTTCAATAATTTTCCCCAAAAAATTGAATCAAAATGAAAAAGAAAAAACGAATAGACCTAAAACTGTGAGACTTACAGTTACAGTGCGATTAACGGAAATTTGATATGCTTTTATTAAAGATTTTTGAAGAAAAAAAAATATAGATTAGTTTTTGAACAACAAATAAATGCACTGTGAAATCCTTTTATAAAGGTTCAACCACATGCGAAGGGTGGATTATACTTTTGATTTATAGACGCAGATTATGCGCAAACATACTGACCTGAAAAAAGAGCCTGTATGGCAAAAACGTGAATTTGTCCAAAATGTTGAGGTGGATAGGACGGTTTGTAGTGTCGTAGTATGTCGTAAAGCACCACATACGCGAACTCCATCAAAAAATCCACCCCCCCCCCCCCCCCCCCACTTTGAAGAAATGGCTAAGATTTGGAACTGCAGTTTGCAGTAAAGGTCAATTGCTTTCTGAACAAGCACACTCTGTTTTTAATAACCATTTTTAAAATATGAATGAATAATGTATTGATTAGTTCTCGGTCAAGTGCGATTTTGGCGTTAATCGAATGAATGATAATAGAGTTATTGCCCTTGATTTAGCAAAGCATGTAATTATTTGACTTGTATACACCACAGAGAATGTAGCATTCTGATCAACAGAGAAATTCTACCTATCGGAAATATTACTCTGACCTATTGACCAAGCATGTTTTAAATAGTTCACGCGTAGAAATTTTTCTCTCGGAGATCAGAAGTGAGACGAAACGACTCCATGTAAACAAACTTTATCGTTCAACGAATATCGATGGTGTCATGGCTGGTGATTAGGTTCGTGTCTTTATCTGCGAAACATACGGAGCTAGGAAAGATACGAAGTTTCGTATGAGGATGTAGTTGTTAACCGTTAACCGTTGTAAAGCGTATTTATAAACTTTGCATGTGTATGAGGGACACTGATAACATCAATTTGCGCCATACCAATTTCCATTCCGACGTCTGTGGTTCTTGCAATTCCACTAAAACTAACGCGTTTTATGACGTCACTGACAGTGATCTGCATGATATCAATAGTACCGGAAGGTAGATCACTGTCAGTGATGTGTATATCGGATGTCCTTATAAAACGTACCCATGGTTGACAGGGAGTAATACTCAGCCGATATGAACCGATCTCTTTCAAAACGCTCACAGATGTACTTCAAAATATCGTTGTCCAAGAGTCATCGAATACAAGAATTGCTCCCAATAAAGTAGCATGTCAAAAAATTCAATCAGGGCAAATTACATATTTCAACCGGTGTTCAGTGTGCCTCCACCAATCGCCAACGTATTTCCATCCAGAGATGCTGCCACGGATCTCATGTAAAGGTACCATCTCCTAAGAAGCGACCATCCTACCTTTCAGATCCTTTTCTGGTCATATGGGATTCTTTGAGGACCTGGGTAAACCTACATATACTTATGATAAAAGTTCAGATTGCAATTGATAATTTTAACAATCTTGATTATACAAATAAAGCAAGTTCTTTTCGAAATTGTCAGTATGTTGGTGATTGAAATTGATTTAAAAGGAATTACATATTATATGGAATAATAAATTGATGTTATACCAATGCATTCATAGCTTTAGAACTACAATAAATGCTTTCTGAATTTTGATATGTGAAGGATTGTGTCTAAGTTATTAAAATACTATCATCGGTTCTGACAAGTGTCAATGGGCGTATATTATCTAGCCGTGCAAGCTTGAAAAGGTATATTTTAGACTTAAATGTAGAAAATACTTCTGTGGATTGCCCCTATGTAAGTACAATTACGCCTGTTGTAAATAATACATCATAGTTAGAGCAAGATGAAATTTTACACGAGTCATGATGTGCACGAAACATTACAGCATGCATGAATAGTTGGACTATTATAAACATATCTTATTCAGTTTCTGTTTTCAAAATGATTGCAAGAAAATGTTTTCTTTAAACCAGGAAGATGGCCATGCACATCAAATTTCAATTAAGTTGTCTTTTATGATAAATTTCTTTAGCATAATATATTGAATCAGATTTCACAAAGATAACTAATTATACACCCAGAATGTTGCAGGGTAATTTTGAAAATTTGATAAACATGTTTTTTGTAAGGAAAATCTTAAAAGTTTTAGTTTTTGAAAAGTTTGGGCTCTAAAAATAGATTTCTCCTTTCGAACGACTCATTTAAACTTTTCTATACTACCACTCATAAACTTACAGTTGGCCTTTTCTGTCAGTAGGAACACAGTTAATGTTTCATATATTTTTAATCCTTGGGTATATCTTAAGATCTATCTTAGGACACATTTTATGATTATCTTATGACCATATTATGTAATAGCATGTAAATCAAAGACTGTCATAACTGAAGATATTTTCCGCTTATATGATTAAAAAGTGATAACATTTAATATAAAAATATAAAAATATAAAATAATATACTATAGTATTTGTTCATTTATATATTGTATATAAAAGGAAATTAAAATCGTGGTAGATCATTTGTTTGAATTTATATGTAGTTACTTTATTTATAATTCCATGCGAATGTGTAATGTGTAAATAATGAAAACTGTAAATATCTTTACTGTATACTAGTAGAGTTCAAAGACATTTGACATTACCTCAATTGTATTAATAAGTATTAGAGACGAGGTGTTAGCTGTTCAATATCTGATCGTTGAATGTTTGGTGATTCATTTAAAAAAAAGGATTGTAAATTGATATTTTCATGATTTTTTTGGTCGTATATGTACATTTAATTGTATCTATTAAATGTGTAAGCAGTAGTTCAAACCTTTGCCCAAATTTATGAAATACCAGATACAAACTGATACATGCCCTCAGGCCCCTGACAATGCCTCATATCCTTTGTGTAGGCCTATCTTTTTAATAAATTTTTGGGGGTAGTTGTAATTGATCATGTGCACTGGATGTTGAGATTTAATCATTTAAACAAAAACAAACATAGACTGTTGGGAATTCCATCAAAAATTTATATAAATAATGCCTCGTTTATATGTTCAATCACTGAAATGATATAAATTGATGTTTTATGTAGTGACAAGGACCAATGCTCATGTATGAAGTCCAACCTGTGGACTTCTGTCTTCTGGATTCCTAGTCCGCATTTAGATTGCCATGCGGACACGATTAGCTGCACTTTTTTCTGTTGTAAAAAGATCTGGATAAGCTAGACCATTCAATTTTTTTTTATTAAAGCTAGGTTGAAACTGTTGAAAGTTATCGAATAAGAAGCAGTGGCAGGGGGCGAAAATGGAGCTTTCCAACCCTAAATATGTGTTAGCAGACATCAATACATATTTGTTTATCTATGGGGAGAACCTTTTCAGACGCTCCACGAGTTATTAAGAGTATGCCGACTCCTTACAGATGCCGCATTTTGAATTTCAGCTTTCCCCCACCATTTCTCAGTCTGTCCTCTACTAGAGGTTGGCGCTGCATTTTTTTTTATCAATAAAAGCATAAGTTTGATCAACCTTTTAATCTACGTTATAATACAATATTTGATTCATTTTTATACGAAAAATATACAAATTTGTGATATTTCTTTGTAGTCTTACACAAAATAATCTCACATTATTAATTACAATAATACATATTTAATGATTAATATTGTGCTTCAGACACTACCACATTTCTATTATAGGCAGTAACATCGTCACTATCGGACCCGTCACAAACTATCGTACTACAAGGTGTGGGATATGTTTGAGTGTCATTGATATCGGCCCTGTCACAAACACTCGTACTACATGGTGTAAGATAAGTTTGAGTGTCATTGATATCGGCTCTGTCAGATGTACTCCTACATGGTGTCAGATAGGTACCAGCGTCCGTGTCACATGTACCCAATTGCTCTTCATTGATCGCAAAATTTGCATTGCGTGATATATTCTCGTTGCCACTATCGCCTATCAGTTCGATATATTGGTTGTTTGGTTGGTCAACATTAATGTCTGTTCTTTTGGTATTGAATCCATTGGTATCAATGCCAATATAATCATACTGAGACTGTGTCATGCCAATATAATCATACTGAGACTGTGTCATGCCAATGTATTCATATATAGATTGTTCGCCAATGTCATTTGGTAGTTGGCCGGAGTTGGCAAGTGTATCTGGTGTTTTCTGATGCTTTTTGCAGCGACTGAAAATTGAAAAAAAAACTGTCCCTCTTGTAACTTTAACTTCTCAAAAGAAAGTTGATTCACGTTATTTAAATAAATGTCCTTTACCTGAAAAAACAGTAGAGTGTTATGCCGATTATAACAGCTACCAATATTCCACCCATTGTAGCTATAATAATAATATTACTTTGTTCTGAGTCAGCAGTAGGTGTAACAGTAGTTGCAGTTATAGGATTTGTAGTAGAAGGATCTGTAGCTTGTTCATTATTATTACTTTGTTCTGTGTAAGCAGTAGGTGAAAGATCATTAACTGTAAATTTTACAGTTGGGGATACTGCAGTTACAGGATCTATAGTTGACGAATCTGTAACTAGAGATCTTGTAGCAGAGAGATCTGTAGTTGTATCCATTGCGTCATTAGTTTGGTCTGAATGTTCAGGATCAACAACATAAAACAGATAAAGATAAAAAAAAATTAAGCTTTTGATGACTGTAGCAATTTGAAATATAATGTTAGGTAAGTGTGAGTAACTTAAATTGTAAGAAGATTTGCCAAGGTGAATGATATAATTTGAACGGTTACTTTCACTAAAGAGAATTTCAAATAAAAACGGAAGATGTTGTCAAAATATCTGTTTCTTCTATTTCTTTTTTCATAATAACAGATAATATTTGCATGTAAGAATTGAATCCAAAATTTTAAAATCTTGGATTCTGACACTTATTTGATGACACGTACAGACTGACAATTTGCACAGAGTGGAGTCGGCCGTTTTTTTAGTAAATGTGCGACCTTCCGGTTCCATGCATTAAATTAACATGGTCCCGATTCCGGTATAATCAGAAATGACGATAAACTCGGTACATATAATCAATGACACATTTTACTCACAGAACACTGCGACGGTACAGAGGCGTATGGTACAACTTTCACAGAACATTAAAAACATCATTAAAATTGTTTATATATTTTTGGAAGTGATGAGTAGACTAGCCAGATTACGTTCGGTAGTGAAAGGTAGAATAAACAGTTTACTTTCGGTAGTGAAAAGTCATCTGACGTAAAAAGTCACTATTCCGCTGAAAGTCGAATGGCCCAAACGCATGTTAATTTCTAGTTGAAGGTAGAACTACATTTAAAGGGACATTCTGATTTTTAGAAAAAAAGTGTTCATTGACAAAAACGTCGCAAATGATACCTGAAAGTAATTCTAAAGTATGCTTAGTGTATCTCTGTTTCTTCTAGATAAAACTGAATTGAACACTACTCATTTAGCGCATGTTTTCTCCGGTAGAAGAATGAAAATGAAAACGCTTAAAATTAAATTCTGACTTTTACCATGCCATAGCTTTATATAGTTGAATGATCTGTATTGGAGAAGGTTTGCTTTTAACTTGTATCCAGGTGATGATTACTTTTCCCTTGTTTGTTTACAAAAAAATCAGTTTATAGTACAACTTGTTTCTGCGAGAGAAGCCATATCTGATATTTGAAACAACATACAGAATAATATGAAAATATAAAATTTAATTATTCAACATGAAAAAGTCTTACCTGCTGAATTTGTACATCCGCTACAGTTTACATTCTTTACGGAGCTTTTGTCATCTACATACAAAATAATATTAATCATAATCAAAAAGAAATAACCAATTTAACAAATATCAAACAAAATTATTGTCTATGAGAAGATCCTGAACACTCACTCTTTTAAAAAACAATAAGTCCTGAATCTCAATAAAGTTAAACAAAAAAAGTGAGTTTCGAACAAATTTCGAATAGATAATTGAAAGATAAATTCTTACCCTTAACTTCAAAAAATAAGACATCTTCTTCATCTGGTTGCATTCCTCGTATTTCCAGTTTAAAAGATATACCGATGTTTTTGTACTCGGTATATAACTTTATAGTATCATTTTCAGAACAATCAATCGGTGGATTAATTGCAGGGATGAATTTGACTTTGGAACAGGAGCGTGGTTTTAAATGAATGAAATAAATAACTAGTGTTAGTGAATTTGAACTAGTTACAGAACAAACGCAATCAATTTTCTGTTCTTTATACTTCTCTCCAGAGAAATAAAATGTTGGAAAGTATTGCTGTAGTTGGTCAACTTCGGTCATACTTGATATCATCTGAATAAAAGTTGCTGAAACAAAGTGAAAATTCAATATATCAGTTTCTCTTTAAATAAAAAAATTAAAAATAACATTCAATCTTCTGTCTCTTTACAGCCAATTTGTTGTTTTGAAAACAACTGAATTATATTAGTTACTAAAATGTGTCCTGTGACCACTTTAATTATAACCTATTCATTATGGAAAGATGCTCGTTGATGGCCGACAACGAACCGGTGTTTGTTCAGAGAACAAAATACAATTCAACTATTGATTGTTCATCAATACCAAGAATATTACCAAAGTAGTTTAAACAAGATAGCTTGCCAGGTAAGGTGTTCACAGGCTACAAATTATCCCATACAAAGGCAATAATTCATAGTAAATATTTTTCAATTTTGATGATTTTCAATAGGGTTCATACTGGGTGATAACAAATACATATTTTTGTTAAATTCCATCATGAATATTGCCTTCTAAAGTGTTTACGAGCAAGGTGGACGGGCGGACTTGGGTGACGAAAATATACCCCCCCCTTTCATGTTGACGTATACGAATTTAAAACAATTTATTTACTTACTCCTCTGACAGAAAAATGGATAATTCACCATTCTTTTATTCCCTGACGCTATCCCCTCTTTGACATTTACTTCACAAGAATTTTTATTCGAACAGTTTTTATACACTTCAAATCGATTCTGGAAGTTCAAACGAGAAAAGGATGTACCATCAGGACCAACACATGTATTATAGCTGTTTATAGGACAGTTATCAGAAACACTGTCATCATTTCTCATTTCTCCCTTAGTCTCCATTCGAAGCACCCTATCTTTTCCGCAAGTTATATTGAAAACCGACTAATCTTCCTCACACCCACATAAATAACAAATACTATTCGCAGTTTTGCAATGTTGTTCTATCATACCATTTGAATCTAAAATAAGAAGAAACAAAATATGAATTACTACAGCGACGTTTATTTCTAAAATGAGAAAGTATTTTTAACTGTATTCCTGTTGTATTAATTTCATACTTCGGTTTGACCACTGTCACAGACGGACGTTGTAAGTATAGGTTATTCTGCACTGTGTTCAGTTACCTAAATTTATTACAGCGTTTTGTATTTTATACAATGGTATATTGATATCAAACATTTTCTGTACACATTATTACCGATATGATATGATAGATAAATACATAATAAATATATTAACATTACCTGTAAAAGTAGAAATAAGAAACAGACACATTACCAACTTCATGGTTTTTCGAGCACTTTCTTGTGTAATTACCGTCGAAGAAATAATGATTTGACTTCACCGGTACAAAATATCATCTAATATACACTCTGTCTTTTATAGCTTGATTATTATAACTACTGTCGATACGCATTGTGATTATTGCACCCAAACTTTACATTTTTTAACAGTACATTCATGCTCTCTAGGGTTCAAATAGGAATACGTCTGCTATATTTAAAGGGATATGTTCATTAACTGTTCGACCAAAACACTTTAAGCCTTCAAATCCCTATGTATCCATAATTATAAGCGTTTGAAAGTCAAAAATACGACTCGTCGTTTAGTAAGACTATGTATGCCTTATATAGAAGATACGTAATATACAGAAAATGAGAGATAATTGTTAAGGTACGGGTATATTTGAAGGGATTGTGCAATTTTGTGGGCAGTTATAGTAGATCTGAAGGCTATTTACCTAAATTCAAGGCCCAAATCGATCCTCGAAAATTCTGAAGTTGTAAAGACCCTACCCAAGAAAAAAATGTATCATTAACTTTATTAATAGAATTATTCTATGTAACTATTTAAAGTAGTTATTTTCAGAAATGGTGGTGTTCTTCGTAAAAATGAAAACTTTTATTACAAAATAGAATGCGTTATATACTAGTATTATAATTATTTGGGATTGATGTTTTCATCAAGATTATGTAGATGCACAGCTTTATATAATCTATTTATAAAGGCAGAGAATGCGCTTGTGCCTACTAAAATCTGTGTGTCTGTAACTCAGTCCTTTAAAATTTTTGATTCCATAATAAAACCCTTTTTGCTGTATGGCTCACTCACAGTATGAGTTTAGAAAGGACACAGAACGTGTACATATTACTTTTTGTAAATTTGATCTAGGTGTGCATAAAACGAGTACAACAGTAGATGTTTTAGGACAATAATTTGTTACGGGAATTGATCTCCCTTGCTTACAGTCTTGATTATCCAGTTACTGGTACAACAAGTTTACGAGTTCACATCGGCAATCTCCGCTGATGTACGAAGACTGGTATCAGAACGAGACCAAACCCGTGCAGAAGTTGTTATGAACGCACGTGCGTGCTAAACCAATCAACAGCCGATGACTGGCTATATAAACCAAACAACGTGTATTGTTCAACACAACAGATTAGGAGCTACATCGAATGTACGACTGGATTTTCTATGTAACCTGATTGTATTTAAGTGTACATAAAGTTTTACTTATTACTTGTTGTCATTTCCAACACTATACTTTACCCACAGCAGAGTCCGAGTAGTTACTCCTCTGCCATGTAGCAATTCCGCTACATTTGGTGTCAGAAGTGGGATCAATTGTATTTTGTTGGATATATTTTGTACATGTACTAATTATTCAGATTTATTTTACAGAATAATAATAATTGAAGACGAAAGATTACAGAATTTTGAGCTGAATTAATTGTAAGCCATAATTCTATTTTTTGATACATTCGACGGTAACTCTGTCGGTATCAACACGTTGATTAAGTTCCTACCTAGAAGGCTTTTAGCTATCTTGGTATTACACGTAGGTTAAGTACGCACGTGGTCCTCATTTGAGTTATGACCCGAAAGTGATTTTTGTATAGGTTTTTATTATTTCACATCTTAAATCTTGCAGTGGTCTTCTAATAGAAGCCAAATCACTTGTACTTTACAATATCGGCACTTATATTTCACGTAGGATAAGTTTGCACGTGCTCTTTTCGCCGTAAAAAGTGAAAATCGAGCTCACAAGCGCCTTATTTAAGACATTATTTATTTCACGTAGGATAAGTTTGCACGTGCTCTTTTCGCCGTAAAAAGTGAAAATCGAGCTCACAAGCGCCTTATTTAAGACATTATTTTTATTACCATATGTACTCGACATTTCCTCCGTCCTGAGAAGTTTTAAAGATTTCTTATTTGATTTAACTAAACATGGCAGAAGGAAAATCAATTAACATACAAACCGCTACGGCGGAAGAATTAAAACAGATAAGACATGTAGGAGATAAAATAGCTGAACGTATAGTTCAAATAAGAGACAGTCAGGATACCCCAATAACTTTAGATCAAATCATAGGTATAGGGAAATTAAATCAGAGCCATTGGGAAGAAATGATAGAGACAGGTGAAATTTCAGGGCTTGAAATACCTGACCCGTTGTCTGACCTTGATAATTTGACATTAATCACACCAGACATACCAAGAATTACGCAGCAATCAGCTAGCCGCATGGACGAAATGCTACATCTTATGCAAAATATCTCGACACAGGTTGTAGCATTGTCAAATCAGGTTTCACATATTGAAAGACGCGTGGAACAGGTGGAAGATAAGGCAAAACCTAGGGCACAATTACCAAATTTACTAACATTGTCCACAGGTGGTCCTAAACCCACTCCACGCCGTTCTAAGTACGTTTTGCCTACAAAATTAAAAGACACACCGAACGCTGTAAAAACCGAGTTGGCGCGTTATGAGAGAGCATTGCTCGCAGAGTCAAAGCTATTAACAGAAATTGACACGGCTTCTCCTAGGAAAGGCCACAGTCACAAAACTGACTCTTCGGACAATGCCAACATAGACTCGGACGCCAAGTCTGATTCAACTCAGAACTCGAGTTCCGAGTCGGAATCGGACCATAGACATAGACGACAAAGAAGTAGGCGAAGACGGCATAGCCCGAGTCCTCAGAAACCAAAAATGCCAACCTTCTCCGGCGACCCTAAAACTAAATGGGAGCCATTTATATTGCATTTTGAGCGAATCGCTCGACACCAAGAATGGTCGAATACCAAAAGATTGGATCGACTAATGGACTGTTTACGAAATTCCGCTCTTGAATACGCAGATAAGCTTTCTTCTGATCTATCATATAGAGAAGTTAAGAAGGAATTGAACTTTCGTTTTAGCGAGAAAGAAGAACCTGTTTCTGCCAGGCGCGAATTACAATCTTTACGTCAACTCGAAACGGAATCACTTGCTGAATTTGCTCAACGTGTCCAAACGTTAGCTATGGATGGCTATACGGACGCTAACAGTAAAACTAGGAATCAAATAGCTATTGAATGCTTTCTCCGCGGTTGTAAGGAGAAGGATGCCGCACAAAAAGCTATGGAAAACAATCCGAAATCGGTTCAAGACGCTTTGAAACATATGAGACTATTTTTAGCTAATCAGAAAAGTTTATTTGGCACTAAAAACTTTTCACATCGACAAGTAAACTTTAAGTCCGAATCGGATACAGAAACTGATAAAAATGCTAGTGAGGTCAATCTTGTTACGATAGGGAAACAACTTGATTCTATTCTCAGTAAAAGGTTTGACTCTTTACTTGACAAATTGACAGATCACTAAAGTTAATCAGTCAGAAAGCCACAAGCGTGACGTACCTACAAATGATTCTAATTGCAACAATGACGAATACAGGGAGGCAAGAACTTCCCCTAGTTATCCTGAACGGAACAGATATCGATACGATAGTCGTACTTGGACAAATAGTAATCGGAATGATAGACCGTATCGAGACTACCAACAACCTTGGCGAAACGAACGTTATAATAATAGACAAGGACAAGATCGTGAACCGTCTCGTCGTTATAATGATAGACGTTCCAATAACTATGACAGAGACTATAGAGAGAGACGCAGTAACAGAACAGAGTCGGATACTGAACATTCTCAGTCTGACTCCAGACGAACTCGAAGACAGAGAAATAGAAAGAGTGATTCTTCACCGACTCGTGCTACGGAAACTGAATCTAAATATAGAAGTGATTATAATGACACTTCGCCAGATGCTAGGATTCGATTGTCAAAACAATTAAATTTAATATTACCTGTGATAGTGAATCAAACCAAAACTAACGCAGTTGTCGACACAGCTGCTATGCTTACTTTGGTTACGGAAATATATGTAAAACGTATAATGGACGATTAATTTTTAAAGAAATTATTAAACTTGCAGGATTAGGAAACCAACCTGTTTATGCTCAACGCGTCCAGGGTTTAACAATTAAAATAGGTAACAAATATTTTGACTGGGATGTGTACATGGTTGCTATGGACGATGCCATAATTTTAGGCTTAGACTTTTTGGCGCATCATAAATGCGTAATAAATATAGAGCGTCCCTCAGTTCAAATCGGCAACGAAACAATCAACGCTGATTTACGATCTTGCAAGAGTAACGACGATTTATCCGAAGTATTAGTCAGTAAACGGGTAACAATACCTACAAATTCGGTAGGTTTATGTAAAGCAGAACTTTCGAGACAAATCAAAGGAGATTCTGTGTCTAATCCAACTTCTAACGAGGGTTTGTTGGTTTCTGCCGTTGGGAAATCCAGACAAGTATTTCGGATAATAAATGACACTAATTCATTCAAAACATTAAAGAAAGGACACCGAAAAAGAAATGCTAAGAGGACAATCGGAAAGACTATATCAGAATCTAATTCAACTTCTAGTTCTCAAAGTGACATGAGTAGATTGGATAATATTTCGAAAGGCCCCAGCTTTTCTATAAATACTGTTGACGTGGATACCACATCAATGACGGTTCCACCTCACTTACAAGACTTCGATAAATCTGGTGATAATTTAGCAATTACCAAAAAGCATAAGTTAGCAGAATCACTAACCAAATCCCAGGACACTTTAGATCAACATGATTTAAACTTAGGACAATTGTTTGAAATAACTCCTATAATTGACACCGGAAGCAATCCTATTAAACAGGAATACGAACATTTGCAAAAATTACCCAAGGAAGGCATTCAGCTATTCGTATTCCCATTTTCCAGCGCACCTGAAATAGATGACGAAACTTTACATGAAAAAGACTACGATGTCTTTCATGAAGATTTGTTCAATGTTGGAGACATTGTTTACCAAGTTGATTCTCCAACGAGAATAGGGAACGGCAAGAATTTAATGTCACCAAGGAAAGGTCCTTTCTTAATCACAAAGACTTGTCATCCCTTATATGAATTGTCCAATCAAAAGACTAGTAAAATGATTCATCATGATCATTTTAAACTTTGTGATGATAACACATTTCCTATTTGGCTGAGACGCTTAAGGCATGAACTTTTGATATCCTCGGGGAGAGGCCCAGGCAGCTTCTTTTGTTGCTCCCATTCAAGTCACTAGTAAAACTAGATCTGGAAGGACTAGTAGAATTCCAAAAAGATTCGATGATTATGTTATGCACTAATTTAAGACGTTGATGAAAGATGTATAATTATCATGTTAACTATTTTCTTTTTATTGTTTAGTTTAATATTACAACGCTAGTTATTAATCTTCAGCTTCCAGCTTTGAAAAAATAAGAAAGGGGAGAATGTTACGGGAATTGATCTCCCTTGTTTACAGTCTTGATTATCCAGTTACTGGTACAACAAGTTTACGAGTTCACATCGGCAATCTCCGCTGATGTACGAAGACTGGTATCAGAACGAGACCAAACCCGTGCAGAAGTTGTTATGAACGCACGTGCGTGCTAAACCAATCAACAGCCGATGACTGGCTATATAAACCAAACAACGTGTATTGTTCAACACAACAGATTAGGAGCTACATCGAATGTACGACTGGATTTTCTATGTAACCTGATTGTATTTAAGTGTACATAAAGTTTTACTTATTACTTGTTGTCATTTCCAACACTATACTTTACCCACAGCAGAGTCCGAGTAGTTACTCCTCTGCCATGTAGCAATTCCGCTACAAATTATCTGTATATTATTTTTTAGATTGTATTAAGAACTGGGTTAAATTTATTTTCATGCCAAATACAAGATATGCAAAACAGGTGTATATAATGCTTAAACGTTTAGTGCCAGCCTATTGTAATGACCAGGGAGGGAAATAGCTGATTAAATGGATAAAGGTGACGAAGACTGTCCACTTGGTGCTAGGCCTACTTCAAAAATGATAACGCTTATGTTTGGCTACTGTTTCGTGCACTGGTGTCCCCTTTGCGATTATTATAGGTATAAGTTTAAAATTTTAATGATTTATTTAAAGACATTCTTTGTTGTATTCTTCAATTAAATGGATAGTTTGGTATTTGGCGTTTTACATTTTACATGTTATGTTGACAGGGTGAATGGCACAGTGAGATAATTGAATTGCACAATTTGATATAGAGATCTTTCATTTAATTACTATGTCATTCTCTGACCACGAAATCTTGGTAATGTACAGTAGAATTTTGTTTGGAAGTACATGTACTTAAGAAGTTAATTCATTTGCATTCCATGGGATCCTGTGGTGTCCACTTTTGGTACCAATTTGCACCTCGTTGTATTAGAATCAGGATAGTCCAGAGATGATGATTCAAACCCAAGATTTACAGCGTGGAAGTGGAACGTTAAACTGACCATTGTTGATATAAATTTTGGAAAAATATCATACGTTCAATATGGAGTTGTTAATTCCCTTATAATTTGATTCCCTGACCATAAAAACATGGAATGAATATATGATCTTCAACAGATTTGGATGTTGGTCATTTTGCTTTTGCCTCTAAATACCTCAAGGGTGTCGGGTACTAGGCCGATTCTAGTTCAGGATATCATAAAGATTGGAATTGACCAAAACACAGATCTCTGATCAACCACAGATGGCAAATGTGACATTAAAACGTTAAACTAGACATCGATAGTCGCCAAATTGTAGGATAGTTGAGGATAGCCAAGAAATAATGAATCGACCAAAGTAGTCCAGTGAGATAACTAATATTATACCCAATGTTGAAAACTGAAAGCAAAATCTTAGCGTTATGAAATCGGCATTAGTAAAGTTACTATTTCAAGGGGAAGTAACCGGCAGCATAACAGTCTTCAAAGAAATGCAGGCCACTATGAAACCAGCATGAGTAAAATTATTCATTCAAGGGAAACAACTGACTTCACAGATAGTCAATTCCAAACCAAAGAAAAACATCAAGATTAAGATGACTACAGACACGGACATTCTACAATATCCACAATGAATGCCGACCGTAACATTCCTTAAAGGGATAGGAAAGAAGTTTTTAACCTTTTTAAGTGTACGAGAGACACTTCAAACTACTATTTGGTACATTCAAATTCTCACTGGGTGCCCATGTTTCCTGTTATTCTAGAAAGACTTCAATCAATATTAAGGATCATACTGAGTTTCATCAAAATCAGATGACAAATGTAGTCTCTAGAGTGCTCACGAACAAATTTTGACGCGTTTTTACAAAGTCAAGGGCGATAACATAATAAAAAGTTCATCGTTATGAAAAGTGGTACCAAAAAAGTATGATTATTATTACACACGAAAAGGTAAAAAAAAAAGTACTGGGTAAAATTACGAGGGTGGGCTGAAAAGTTCATAAACTGACTCGGAAGAAGTTATGCCACAGTGATGAAACTTGGCATGCATTAAATTCAACATTTTCTGATACTAACAACATGGTTTATTTTTCAACATTGTCTCCCCTGCGGTCCACACACTTCTTCCAGAGGTGTTGCAGCGCTTGGATCCCGATGGTATAGTAGCTCTCATCCTGATCACCATAAAAGTCCTCAACAGCAGATATGACCTCATCATCATCGGTACCGCTTCCCAGTCAAGTGTTTTTTCATATTCGGGAACAGAAAATAGTCAGATGGTGCCAAATCAGGAGAATATGGGGGGTGATCAACCAGTTCAAGGTCACGGTGCCAAATTTTATTCATATTCACAAAATGTTCTACTATATCAGCGTCAGTTAATCTGAAGATAAACCATGTGGTTAGTAAAGTTTTTAAATGGCATTTATCAATTTTATTGTTAGCACAATATATAGATACAGACAACAATCACTGGTCAGGGGTTTTTATTTTACAGAAACGTTTGTTATCTCCCATTTTCTATACCTATCTCACCAACATACCGTAATATTTGTTGTTGTTTCTGGTCATTTTTTAATAAATTAGTTATTGACAATGAACTTTACGTGCAGACAGATCTCCAAGTCTTTATACCATAATACAAAATAGTTATTAAGTAAAAAGCAGTTAAACTATTGAAAGAATAGTCCTGCTGTTTGTCTACTTTGAGTTGATGCCAATACTTGTTGATATCTTTTGATCACAAAATTCTGACTTGAACTGTCACCTCGCATTCGTAAACCTCTCTGGTATTCATGCACAAATTTTGAGTCATTTTACTAAATTAATGTCTTGAACTTAAATTCCATTCACCAAAAAATCGTCAAAGACCCTTTTCATTCTAAATAATTATAACAACGAATTTTATTTAAATCTGATAAAAACTGTAGTGTTCACAAACAAATTTTGATGCATTTTTACTAAGTCACATATTCATGTGGACGTATAATAAAATTAATCACAAAGGATTCTCCGATCATTACCACCGATAGCACTAATCACATAGGACCTTCCGGTTAGTAGAGTTCATAAGAAAGATTTCACACCTGCTTATGGTACATTTTTAAATGCATTACACATATAAGTCACAAAGGAATCCGGGATAGAGCTTGAGAAAGAGACTCAACTTCTCCCATAGGTTGAAGTGCTAAGTTCTTTCTGATAAAAATGTAGTATGCATGTTCTTACAGACAAGCAAAAATTACACAGACTTTGCCTAAAGGTTTGTCCATGAAATGAAGAAAGAAATCGATTAACATATGTTTGAAAAGAGGTTATTTTGCTTACATCTCTGAACGATTGAAAAACCAACAAGGGGACTCAAACTTTATTTTAGGTAGTTAATAAGTCACTATTTAATTCACCTTAAACCCAAAATAGTTTGTTATATACAAAACTTAAACTGGACTCTTAAGCCTCGGTCTCACATAGGCGTATTCAACGCAGTATGAAGCGCGGATGTCCATATGCGACGATCAGTGTTGTATCCGAGAGCATACGTGGGATACGTATTTGATCCGTATTGATACGTGGATTTTGGCAGAATTTCAAACATGTATAAAACATCCGTCAATTCTTCCAGGATAGACGTGATACGTAGACAAATCCCCATAACCGTAGTAGCATACGTGAAAGCATACTTGCCCTACGTAACACATACCTCGATAATACCTCGTATCCGTGCTTCCCAAACAGTTGTCGGGTCATTTACTGGAGTGACATACAAGTATATATATAGCCCCGATCTCACATAGACGGATAGCAACGGATTATACGCCAACTACAATTTGGCGGATTGGGCACGGAGAAATGATACAAAGATTCCGGTGAAATGGAAGTTAACGGATGTGCGTCCGAGTACGGGAGTATTAATTACGGACGTACGTAGTACATACGCAGGATCTCACAGGACTGTGCATCCGTACAGTACGTAGTACATACGCAGGATCTCACAGGACTGCGCAACGGATGTGTCAGGGAAGCTCCACGGTAATGAAGGGTGACTCGGAGACTGCTAGGTATGAAATACGTATGGAGCAGGTAAAATGCAAGGCATTCGTAGACTCGTCCCTGCATTTGTACGTCGCTCCCATGAGTAATCCGACGACTACGGATCCGAGATAGTATCGAGGTATGTGTTACGTAAGGCAAGTACGCTTTCACGTATGGCAAGTATGCTTCTACGACAATGAGGACTTATCTACGTACGACGACTATCCTTGAAGAATCGACGGATGTTTTAAACATGTTTGAAATTTCCGCCAAAATCCACGTATCAGTACCGATCAAATACGTATTCCACGTATGTTGAAGGATGTTGTGGGGATGCTCTCAGATACAACACGGGTCGTCTCATATGGCCATCCGTGCTTCATACGGTGTTGAATACGTCTATGTGAGATCGGGGCTATAGACTGAGATGAAATTTAAATTTTTTATTTTCACAAAACACCCGCAGTACACCCTTCCCTTTACCTTGCTTCCTACCCAGTAAGTCCCTCGATACATTGCACAAATCGCAAATTTGTACCTCATTACCGTATATCCTTTGTATTTTACCTGCTCCATACGGATTGCATACCTCACAGCCTACGAGTCAACCTTCATTACCGAGGAGCTACCCTGACTCTGTGAGATCCCGCTTACTGTACGGCTAAGCCAATTTTGTACCATTTCTACGTGTCCAATCCGTCAAATTCTAGTTGGCGTATAATCCGTCGCTATCCGCCTATGTGAGATCGGGGCTTTAGAGTCGTATTACATGTACATTTCTTTCACTTGACTTTTGAGTTAAAACCTTCCGCAATAAGTAACTTTAAGTTCAGCCAATATTATTCATGATTATCTTAGTAGATCACCCTAAAAGTATTCCAAATCATTTAAAAAGATTACTATCTCAAGGAAAGGGAAGACCTTTTCATCTCGTCAGTTGAACCAATACATTATGTACTCTTATAGTTTTTTCCTGGTAGATCATAATACAATTACCTTACTTTTTTCCAGCCCGAGGTATTGTACTGATTGAAAGAGAATAATAATCCGTCCTTGAAAACCAAAGCATTTATCTTTGAAGCCCCTTAAACATAACTGAAATTAGATTTTAGTATTAACCAATCAAAATTATTTAATATTATTTTTTACTTCCTTAAAAAGATTTTACATGCGCATAATAGTAAACTATAAATCATATGCAGATTTGTATACGCCCACATGACACAATTCTCTATGGATTTGACAAAACTTAGTGAAGATGTTTATTAATAGCTAGGGATAAAACCTAATGAAATTTTAAAATCAACCAAAACCGCATATGACAAGACTCCATTTTCCATTAGATTAACTAAATAATAAGCAACATAAGCTTTGTGTCCTCTTCGATAGAAATGCCGAACACCCAGTCGCAGATTTGGTTATTACAGACCCTGTTGTGTAAGCGACAATCACCACCTTTCTTATTTTACTGGAGCAAAACTTCAAGCTTTTAGGCTGGTTTCAGGGGTTAATATTTACGACAGATTTACGCTCGTAAATGTACTAGACAGGTCGTACATTTGAGAGCAATGCTAAAACACAATGATTTCTATTATTTGTATTGCACATTATTTTCTCGTAGGTGTGTACCTAATCGGAAATAATTTATCTTGCTATGTGTAATCTTCTTCACATGTTATTCTGTGAAAATGTAATATATACCAGACAATCAGAAATAGCTTTACTTTTTATCCACATTAATAACTGCAATAGTTAGAAATGTTGATTTGTTTTTTGATTGAATAAGAAACATACAGACATTTCTGCAGGGGAAAAGCTGATGCTTACTCAGTCTTGATTACCTATTCATCCCCTGAGATGTAAAGATTTTATCTGAAATGATTTCCGTAGTCTTAACTTAATCATAATATTTGTTTGCAGGTAAGAAAACTGGCACTAAAAAATTATCGATACCAAAGAAATAATTTTTTTTCACAGGATGAACCTAACCGGAAATCGAAATAAGTTACTGCCAATGGTCTTCAGAACGCTTTTAAAAAATTCTGGACGCGTAAGAAAACCTTTTTTTGATTGATGCCCACGCATCTTTAGTATCTTTAGTATTTGTTAACACAAAAATATGAACCCTATCGAAAATACTGATAGCTCTTGTCAACTTTCCTGGCTTCCATTACATTCAATAATTGTAGCTGCGATGTCTCGGTCATGGCTCGAATAAGGTTTTATCAGAGGTCGTTGTTTTTAACCCGGTTTCCCCCTGGCGGAAATGCATGTCGGAGGGGCTGGCATGGAAAAAGCGTCTAGCCGTTTTAATGGGCCCCGTGTGACTGCACGTGAAAGATCCCTTGATAGTTGGAAATTGAAAATTAGAGTAAGCTATTGTCGCTGTCCTGCACAAATGTCTCTCAGACGTAAACTTGCAAGTTTCAATGAAAATTATTTGGTATATCAACGGTAAATTTCTTTCAGCTTATCTTAGCATTATGATAATGCACTGAATTTTCATGCTTGGAAAACATCAGGCAGTAGCTGAAACTTTTCTTGGAAGATTAACTCAATTAATTATAACAGCATGTAGATAATTACATAAATTTATAAGTAGAGCTCCTCATATGATTTATCTATTAATTATAATGTTTATACGCCCACATGAAATGGGGGCGTATATTGTCGACACCTATATTGTCGACACTCTACCAGACACAATCTTAACGGATCGAAAAGAATCTTTTTGAGAGTGTTCTGAAGGCTGAACCCTTTTGAAATTTAGTAAGTTATTACCTTTGTTCAAAATCCTTTACGTAAGGTTTTCAAGATTTTTTGCGTTTAAAAATTAACGGATGGATTTTTTTAGTTAAAACTTTCAGATGTGTTAAATGGCATATATCTCTTGATTTTCACAAATTTTCGACCTAGAAAAAAAGCGGAATGTCCCTTTATAATAATAACCAGGGCTTGCCAGGCAAGGTAACATACGCCCACTGGCAGATGTCAGAAATGATCATATTTTAATTAACGATAATACAAATTTCTTTATATCTAAAGAATAAAAAGTCAAGAGCAATAACTCAAAAACTGTTCATCGAAAATGCCTCATGTTAGAACTTGACCGAGATCTTATCAATTCCAGTGATCACACCAAGTTTCATCAGAATCAGTTTAACTTCTATGGTGCTCACAAAACTATTTTTGATGCGTTTTTGCAAAGTAAAGGGCAATAAATCAAAAATTGTTCATATAAAATTCATGCCAAATTTGAACTTAACCGAGATCTTATCCATCTCAAGGATCATACCAAGTTTCATTAAAATCAGATGAAAACTGTAGTCTCCAGACTATTCACAAACTAAATTTGACGCGTTTTTACAAAGGGCAATAACTCAAAAACTGTTCATCAAAAATACGTCAAATTTGAACTTGATCAAGATCTTATAAATCTAAAGGAGCATACAAAAATTCATCAAAATCAGATAAAAACTGTAGTCTCTAGAGTGCTCACAAACTAAATTTGACGCGTTTTTACAAAGTCAAGGGCAATAACTCAAAAACCGTTCATAGAAAATACGTCAAATTTGAACTTGACCGAGATCTTATCAATCTCAGGGACCATACCAAAATTCATCAAAATCAGATGAAAACGGTTGTCTCTAGAGTGCTCATGAACTAAAATTTGACGCATTTTATCAAAGTCAAGGGCAATAACTCAAAAACCGTTCATCCAAAATACGTCAAATTCGAACGAGATCTTATCAATCTGAAGGAGCATACCAAGTTTCATTAAAATCAGATGAAAACTGTAGTCTATAGAGTGCTATCGAACTAAATTTGACGCATTTTTCCAAAGTCAAGGGCAATAACTCAAAAAACGTTCATCGAAAATACGTCGAATTCGAACTTCACTGAGATCTTATCAATCTGAAGCAGCATACAAAGTTTCATTAAAATCAGATGAAAACTGTAGTCTCTAGAGTGCTCACAAACTAAATTTGACGCGTTTTTACAAAGTCAAGGGCAATAACTCAAAAACCGTTCATCCAAAATACGTCAAATTCGAACTTGATCGAGATCTTATCAATCTGAAGGAGCATACCAAGTTTCATTAAAATCAGATGAAAACTGTAGTCTATAGAGTGCTATCGAACTAAATTTGACGCATTTTTCCAAAGTCAAGGGCAATAACTCAAAAAACGTTCATCGAAAATACGTCGAATTCGAACTTCACTAAGATCTTATCAATCTGAAGCAGCATACCAAGTTTCATTAAAATCAGATGAAAACTGTAGTCTCTAGAGTGCTCACAAACTAAATTTGACGCGTTTTTACAAAGTCAAGGGCAATAACTCAAAAACCGTTCATCCAAAATACGTCAAATTCGAACTTGATCGAGATCTTATCAATCTGAAGGAGCATACCAAGTTTCATTAAAATCAGATGAAAACTGTATTCTCTAGAGTGCTCACGAACTAAATTTGACGCATTTTTCCAAAGTCAAGGGCAATAACTCAAACAACGTTCATCGAAAATACGTCAAATTCGAACTTGACCGAGATCTTATCAATCTGAAGCAGCATACCAAGTTTCATTAAAATCAGATGAAAACTGTAGTCTCTAGAGTGCTCACGAACTAAATTTGACGCGTTTTTACAAAGTCAAGGGCAATAACTCAAAAACCGTTCATCGAAAATGCGTCAAATTCGAACTTGGCCGAGATCTTATCAATCTGAAGGAGCATAGCAAGTTTCATTAAAATCAGATGAGAACTGTAGTCTCTATAGTGCTCACAAGAAATGTTGACGGACGGACGGACCGACGGACCGACGGACAGGGGCGACGACAATATACGACCACATATTCATGTGGGCGTATAAAAACTACCAGTGGGAATATATTACCTTGCCCGCCAGACTATCTTTAGTTTTTAAGATACTTGACACTTTAGAACTAAGATGTTTGATACTTCCTACTTAATCATCTGAAAAAAAAATCGGAAGTGAAATGCCAAGGCTTTAAGTTGAAGAACAGAACAGGTTGATTGTGTTTCCACTATTTCAATACTATAATTTGAATGACATTTTAGTTCACGGAAGATTAAAAGCCATAACAACGTAAAGTTTCTTTTATTATTATTTTAGTTTTCCTTTTACAGCTGATGCTCCTTCTCATTTAATCATTCTATATTTATTTAGTTTTGCAGGATGTTGGTTACTGAAATAAAAAACTACGATCCCATACCTTTTGATTTTATCTGATATTCTAAGATTTATAACGATCATTATAATTATTCATTTTTTTTGTTGTGGATTGAGCTGAATTTTCACCTCGGCCTGTGCTTTCGTAATTCCAATTATATATTGTAGTTACAACCACTCTCAACTATAGAATAGATAATTGTATTCAACCAGCATAATCCTAGGATTCATTTTTGAATTTGAAAGTTGAGTCTTCTGAGTTGTCTGTATATGGACTTAAAAGAGGGCAACGAGAGAGAAAAAAAATGCAAGGACAGTTGCACGAATCTTAAATTTTTCCTCACCAGCCTTTATCATTTACTGGGGGAAATCAGTTTGGAAATATAAATATATATTTCGGTCTCTGCCGGAAGTAAACCAATAAACTTTAGTTTAGATTAAATTAGGTCAAACGTAGATATTTTTTTTGCAATTACATGTACAGTATAGATATTGAATACTTGGAACATATGATTTTATGAAACTCGTGATGCTCGCGTTACCAACTGTATGCCTACATGGAAGTTATCGAAAACTGATCTGCCCTTTTTGGCTTTCATAGTTCATCTTGTGTTCGTACACCAATATAAGTTTTACTATCTGCTAACGAAGAGTAGGCCAAGAGTGAACAATATTTCATTCTATATTCGCTTCCATCTGCTTTTAAATGCCACTGTAACTTCATGTTATCTAGTAAAATGTGAGTTTTGTCGAAAACAAGGTTAGATATTCTTACAAAACATACATAAATATCATTAGAATTCTATAAAACAAGACAAGATGAAGTAATTCAATTATTGAGCTGGTGATAAATAGTTCATAAATAAAATATTATTCTTTTATCTGCATGATACATATCAGGTACATACATTGCTGTTTCAATGTTTATAGTTATATTCTATTGCTAATGACAATATGTAAAGGCCCTTTTACACAGGTTTGCAATATTATATCCACAAAACATGATCCTCTTCCATCAATTTTGCGTTACCTGTATTACCCCTGTACCACTCAATAAATGAGCGACCTTTGTATCTACCCAGATAGTCAGATACCAAGTTTCTCTCATTGTACACTGTATGGCGTGTGTCGGTCTTCATCACCAGAAACGTAGTACGTTTAACTCAATTCCATTTAGTTTCGTCAATTTTCCGGCGTTTGTATCTTCAATACTTGTGTTTCTTTTGTACCTTGTGTATTTTGAACATGAGCACAAATCAATGGCGACGTTCTAATCTTGGAACGGAGATAGGAACTCTGATAGTTGAGTGTTTTCTGCTTGCGTGGTCAAAATAGAATAACAATTTAATATTTATATTGAATCATAATGACAAGTTAAATATGAAGGATTTGTTAGAGGTGACATGTAAAAAACAAGAATGTGTTATATTTTATCAAAGATAATTTAATATTTAATATAAGGTCTATTAACTATCGGAAGAAGTGTCATGCGAACTGGTGGGGTATTTCTGCATAATGATCCGTATCACTCAGCAAATCTCTCCATCTGTAAACGTAATTGTTCCGGTATTCAATTTTCCAAAAAATATACAGAAGACCAACCATATATTGTGTCTTATATCTATTGTGTACGTACACTAATGATATACTAAAGTTCACTATAAAAGATCGGAATCAATATTCGACCTGGATATTTGCCCTTTCTTTTTCATATTAATACCTGGGTATTTTCACTAGTTTTTTTTTAAATTTATTGAACAAATAAAAACAAAAATTTGAACAAAAGAGTATTTCTATAATTTAACGTGTTGATATACACAGAATTCACCTTTTTTTTATTTCCAGTGATCTTTTATGTGTGCAGACTGTAGCAAACAGGAATCTGTTTATCGTCCCGTCCATGTCGACTAATTCATTGAATGGAACGAAATCGACGCAATTTAAAAAATTCCATTATTTGAATTATAAATATTAAAATCAATGTTCACACTTCATCGAAGATCAAAATTACTTTCTTTGATCTAACCTATCTAGCTCGATTAATATAAATTCCTTTCTTACTGAAACAAACATGTTTATTCATTAATAATTTCGAAAGATTCTCATTTTAATTATCCTACACTTTACTTTCACTTTTCGGTCAGGTCATATCGACTCTACCTAATCAACGACCGTTCTGAAGCACAAGTCTTAAAAAAATAACTGTGCTAAAGGCTTAAAGCAGGTTAGCAGGATGTAAAGTCGGCTTGTTTCACAATCGTATATACGTCGGCCATTGTCTAACAATAACCTCGTATGCAGATAGAAGAAAACCTTCCAAGATTATTTGGCCGCAGTAGAATACGCGATAAAAAATTAAAATAGTTACCTCCCTTGTACATTATCTTTGGTAAACAGAAAATGTCTGGTTGTCAGAAGTCAATTTGAAAGTAGTGCGCTTTATCCGCCAGCTGCATACAAGGTTATTGTCAGGCGTAGCGAGAATGGCCGACATATTTACGATTGCTTGTTTCAAAGTTCCAAATCGACCTTAATGGTATATAATGAAATGGTAAAAAACAGCTAGCAGACTACGTAATCTACACTTCATAAAGAAAGACTAACCTCAACTGATGCCAATTAGTTTAACAAAGGAATGCACAATTAACTAAATTTGTGAAGTTGTGTTTATGGTGTTTGAAGATATAGGGTCTACGATAACTTTACGCCTCATAAATTCTACTCCCACAACCTTTTATACTGCATCACCTGTGGTCAGTTATAAATAAGACTAACGCGAAAGTCAGAAAACATGATATTTTCATCAAAGGAAACTGATAAGATAATTAAGAATCCAGGTTAAGCTGTTGCCGATAAGAAAAAATAAATTTCGTTTCAATTGCCAATAAGATAAGATTGCAGAGGTATTATCATTAGCCAAATTTCTCACATGTTATGGTCATAAAACTTCTAATTACCTTTCGATTTTTTATGAATGGTAAACAATTTTTATATTTGAAATTAGGATGCTAAAATCTTGACTTCAGTTTGTCAATGTGTTAGTATTCAGATCGACCCTCGGTGAATATACATTTGAATGAACGTTTCTACTCGTCCGAATTGGATAATAAATCGTGAACCATAATACAGTATTGTCAAGTTGAGAAAATGGACGATTCGAATCATAATAAATTTGTTTGAGATTATTCAAAACTAATAATATGATATGAGATTTAAACGACATATAGAAGTGAGGAGCACATATAACAAAACACAGGACAATATTATGGAATATAACACACTTCTTTAATACAGTTAGGCACATAACGTCTCAACACAGATCCATAATATTGTCTTTACTTAAGAATTACCTAATTTACATTATGGTATGCACTAGTTTTAATTTCGATTTGTTCTCGGATGTGTACATTTAATATCTGTATTCGATACGGCTTGAGATGGAAAACTCGATCACACAAATGATCATTAATAGAATCGCCTGTCTGATAATTCTATTAAAATATGACAAGTCTGTAACCATCAGAGCATCTTTATATCATAAATCATATAGCATCTAACCTTCACCTGTCATCACACTAAACACTTATCTCAAACCTTCATTTCATATGACAACTTCATATCAGAGCTGTCAATAAAGGTCATAATCCAGAAACGTTTGTAAGTAGTGAATAATTTTGTCTGCAGGCCAGTATTGTAAAACAGTACAGATGTGCTGGCGCTCGACTCCTATAAATTAACTAAATTAAGTGACACCATGCAAGTCCATGTATGCCATAAAGTTAAGATTCCATTCCGTCATGCATCATCCGTTAGTAGTCGAAATGGTTGGTTTTAGAGGGTATGATTCCATATATGCGGATGCGGTATCCGTCAAATGGTTTCCGACATGCGTCAAAAATGGAATCATACCCTCTAAAACCAACCATTTCGATTTTTAACGCATAACGGATGACACTTGACGGATCCGTACATGGAATCTTAGCTTAATACATTTATGTATTCGGTCAGGGAGAGTCACTGGTAACTAAACATGTGATGTAAGTTTAGGTACTAATATCATCAGTTCATACGGAAGCGCATTAGGGCCATTCATTTTTTATCGGATTTTAGAGAAGTGCTAGGAATCTTTGAGATTGATACAAAAGATTTGAAATGAGTTCAAATGCTTCCTCTCTGCATTAGATTCTTCAGTTTATTATAGTTGTTGATTATTGCTGGATAGAATAATCTTTCAAGAGTCGTTGTCCGAAGTCTTGGAACCTTGTAGTTCTGATGATTCCTTTATAGCCTGTATCTAAAACGTATATTTTCATAGTTCGCCCAGATTATATTTATTTTATAGGATAATTTTCATTAATGATATCATACAGTGTGGTTAGGCACAGACCCATGTAAATAATAAAGAGTTTATGATGATTATTCTATTCTTAAGTGAATCATGTCTGTCATTTATAGGACTAGAAACAAGAAAGGTCCCAGTACTGAACCATGTGGCACTCAAGATCTTAATGTAGCAGTCAGTGTCCGAGCTAATTTCGTTAATTGTGACTGATTGACAACGATGAATGTCTCAATGAGTTAGACGTTAGAATAAGATTGGTTGAATCCTTTCCAGAAATTTGTCTTGAACTCAAGCTCATTATATAATAGCTTTTAAACGAACTGAATTTATTGCAATGATTATGGAATCTTATTTCAAGACCATCATATGCAGTAACATGAAACTGCAATTCGCATTTCGTTATGACGGAATACAAAACGGTAAATTTCTTGCAACTTAATCACGGTTTTTTGATCATGTAGTAAATCACTTCAACATGTAATTGGGATATCTATATTGGCTTTTAATACTCTCTTTAACATAAAAATGGTAGTAATCAACAAACTATAGAGAAGCTGACATTATCTACGTTTTGTCATTCATACATGTGCGTTTGGCAGTTTCATAACAGCTGGCAATGTTCAAAATGTTATGTTGTTTCTTCGAGAATTCTCATTTTACGGAACATTTCTGCCCTCGTTTAGGTTAATAAAGTCTGAAAACGCCGAAATGTGTAAAGGGTAAATTTTTCTAGTACAAATTATGTACCTGACAAGAGTTTCTTTGATGGTTCGACAATCTAAATCTTTATAACTGTTATTAGTTAATGAAGAGAACTGGGGGACCATTAAAATTGTGAAGGAGAACAGATAAATACTTTGAAAATATATGGCCGAAATGATACTATCCGTATAATTAATGCTAGTAACTAGTCCCTCAAGGCATTGGATTCAGAAATAGCAATTTAATTTAAAGAAATGATTCATATCTGTTGTCTGGATAGTAATACCTCTTATATTAATTCCAATAGATTTAGTAATCCGATAAATTTTATGATCAGGCCTATTAATGAATATTGGTATCGCTCCAAAGCAGTGGTTTAATTGAGCATGATGCTTCTTGTATCTCTAGTCCCCCGCGGCAAAATGATTTCCGTTCATGAATGATTCGATTCGAATCTTTTCACGGTCACTGTAAACTTCAAGGTTAAGAGATGCATCCATACATAATCATTACATTAGGTGACTATGAATTCATGATCAAAAGGGTTTTCACGTTCTTTGTAAAAACATTCAATGTTACTTACTTCCAGGACCGCGAATATCTTATCTTATTATTGGTACAAACAAAGGTGAAACATCACGATTGGTTAGGTTAGTCAAACTCCTGCACTTTTCATTAGATCGGGTAAATTTGGACTTTTGGTCTACACTATGTGCATCCACGAACCGTCCCATCGCTATAAGCCATTCATCAATGTTCGCATTTTATCAAACTACTGAATATTGGCAACCTCTGATTTTGTTTTCTTTTAGTAATCGTGTTCCTTTCTCTTTACAAGTTTTAATAGTTTTCCTTATTCACTTCAGTAATATTTTTATGTTACGATTTTAAAACGTCTACCTCCGGTTTCAGTCACTTCTTTACTTTTTTAGTCAATGTTGTTAAACACAGTTGCTCGATTCCGAAATTTCCGTAAAATAAAGGGAGGGACAGACTATCAAGGGCCAATATATATACACTAAAGCTTCAGTTCAGTCACAGGTTAAATTGTGACACAAATTATAGGGTATTGCTTATGGATTTATTGAACATATATAATTTTAATCGAATGAGCGGTAATGTAATGGGATGTCAGTGAATTTATACTTTAGTTACTGGACAGTCATGAGTGTGAAGTGGGTTTATAAAGGTTAAACAATTTAAAAAGCAACAATGGTTTATTATTACAATGAAATGACAATAATTAATGAAGACAAAATATGAAATAAATGTTTAAACAAATTAGACGAGAACGAATATAAATCGATGATTAAAATACTGTGCACACTGACAACATTTTTAACATGTTTGCCAACATGTTGCCGAAATGCCGTGTTGTCGAAATGTTGTTAGTGATTCAGCAACAAGTTGCCCAACATGTTGTCAAACTGTTGTCGTGTGTGTACAGGGCCAATTTTTTATTGACTAGGTGTTTCAGCAATATGCTGGCCAACATTTTGTCGTAAATGTTGTCATTGTTCAGGCTGTCAAATTATTACTATTATAGTGCACAGGGTTCCTTAATTTATCATAAGCACAAAATGGAGCAGAAAAAGTTCTATTCTTTTTCGTACACAAAATAAGCACAGGAAAGGTTCTATCCTTTTTCGCGTAGACATTCATTTTCTTTTCTGCGTTTTGAATACATGTAAAATGAATATTAATATACTTTCGTTATACGAACTTAATCCACTATTCAGTTAAATAATATCCTCATTTACATATAAACGGTATATTATGATATTTTCAGATCCTGCTTACAGATTTGAAATATGTAATATTAATGAAGCATGAACTAAAATAAAAATAGTTGCCAATTTCTAATTAATAATAGATCGATGTATTATGTAGAAATATGTAAAATTCCCAGCAAGTCGTTAGGCTTATTGTTAGAATATGATTTCTAAAAGATAATAGAAAAGCTATTTATTGATAAAAATCAATACATTATTCAATTGGAAATACTTAAAACATCATGTTAAGAATCCACATATTTTTTTCAAAAGCAACCACAATAAGAATGTACTGCTTTCTTCAAAAGAAATATGTTTTTAATTTTTTGACTCGTCTGAGCCTCAGGAAAGGCTCATTGAACTGATTATTCATTAGAAAATACATGTTTTCTCATCTCAAAGAAAATTGTGTTTCATTATTTTTTATAAAAATATTTATCAAAACCAGCTTTCAGTTGTCAAAACACTTCACGGCGTTTTCTGCTGTAAGATCATTTTTAATTCGTTTCTAAATTTGAATTTATTTCAATTTATTTCGAATGTTTCACAATTCGTTTGGAGAGAATGACAACATGAATGTTCGAATCATCTCACATTTTATTATTTACTATGGCATCTATCAAATTGTTACAGTTCAGCAAAAAATAACCAGCAAGTTGCTGTCGAGTTGGCTAATGGAATAAAATAAATAATACGTTTTGGTTTACAAAGTGAATCGTAAATAAATTGACATTGTAAATTTTCTTGTGCAATTCAAATATAAACATGATCATGAACAGTATTGAAATGAAACGATTGAGATTTTACAAAATGGACGATATATAATCCCTTGGTGCCTCGTTCCCTTGCATTTGGTCGGCATATGACAATCAAACTAGACTCATAGACTGTCAGCTCACATGGCTACTCAGGCACGAAGCTCAGCTGGATTCTTTTTAGCCTAATTATGTGACCAAATAACGTAAACTTATTTTACAATCAAAACTTTATTGATTATCCGACATGAATATGATTAGGTAAATATATCAATTTCCGGAGAATAATGTGTATGGACCAAATAATTTGCAACTCAAGTCTTGACGAGCACATTTTTTAAATAATTTCCTGATCATTCCTAATTGAAATCAAGCGAAACATGACATGATCAACATACAATTGACACGTACGAAAGTAATAATACATACATGGAATTTCCTTTTACATAAGTCTGATAAACAAATACTATTTGATAATGAAATATTAACATGATAAAATTTGAATTAATGAAACAAAGGCTAAGACTTGTCAGTGAGTAATTTCCACCTATTATCAAAAAAGGTAGATGACCGTCTTGGTTCCAGAAACTAATAGTTCGTAATCTGAAATACAATCTGATTCTTTATCATCTACCGGAAATTATCACAAATTCGAATTTCCCAGAAGGCCATTTTTCACCGATTTATTTTTTACGAATAATTTCTGGTTAGTATAAATGGCAACGGTGGTTCCGGTTCCTACGGAAGGCGTTGAGCGAAAGAAACTCAAGTCATTAGCATAGTTGTTTCCAAGGCAACAACGACATAATGTTCTCTTAAAGGCCTGTCGGTATTTCCTGGACATCACATTATAGAGTATAGGATTTACAGTTGAACTAACAAAGTACAATACACCTGGAATATAGAATACAGACGTTAATTAGTGGCGTGACTCAATCGGACCAATAAATCTCTAGATCTGATAAATCACACACAATGCTTAATTTTTAAGAAGTAATTCTGATATTATTTATATTCAATTATCTCATTATTAGAAAAAGTATTTGATTGATATAATTTGATATTGATAATATATTGATTCATCGAGAACTGGAGATCGTCAACGCACCGAGGTGGAAAATTCTGCATGCCAAATTATTCCTATTCACGGAATGTAAATTTGAGGTAAACCGAAGCGGAAATCATTCTGCAAAAAAAATCTATAAGCAAATCATGTAATTATTAAATTGCTTCGTATATCATTTAACGCCCAGATAACATCTTTTCTAAATCTAAAGCAGTATTTATCTTAATGGGATGCCGTTTTCTACAATAAAACAATTCTACCCTGTGCTTTCCTCAAATAATAATTTAAGCAACAACAATATTGAGGCTAAATTGCAGTGCCTTTAAATCTTAACTGATTAGAAAACTTCTGCCAAATCTTTTAACGTCGAACTGTCAAAAATATTGTTTACGGTCTTCCTTCTAGATATTAAAGGGATTGTAAAGCGTATTTCTAAACTTTGTATGTGTATCAGGGACACTGATAGCATAAATTTGCGCCATTCCAATTTCCATTCCGACGTCTGTGGTTCTTGCAATTCCGCCAAATTGATGCTATCCGTGTCCCGGATACACATACAAAGTTTAGAAATACGCTTTACAATCCCTTTAAGCAGCATTACATGTATTGTGAGAAATACACATCCTGTGTTATATAGGCAAACATAAAAAGTACATGTACAAAGAAGTTTTTTTTCTCGTAAATTTGAGCGAAAGAAAAAATACACCAATTTCATTTGGGATTTACGCCTGGTCGATTTCGGAAATTGGGTGGATAAATTATTTGATTACATTAAGTAACGATAAAGAAAAGTGGAATAACTTGCACCAAGATCACCTTAAAACACTTACCAGAAACATAAAATAACCAAGTTTGTATTTCTAACAATCGATTCGTCCATTGGGAAACATAACTTGTCATTAATCTCTGAGCGTGGAATGGAGCCCAACATAAAAAGAAGGCAATTACTACTGCAACTGGAAAATATAAAATAATAATAGTCAATTAGGCAAAAAACATTTGATATAATTATCATCGGTTAAAACTCATTAATACGTCAATGAAAGCGTTTTTATGAGCTATTTACGTTTTGAGCTCTCAACATACCGAAAAAAGATATGACAATATCTCGAAGGCAACGAAATGGTCTTAAAACAAGTTAACCGGTTGCTGAAAGTAGTGTTTTCTTCTAGAAGTGACAGTTTGACACTTTGCCTCACAATCAAATATTTAAGGCCAGCACTCACATATCCGACAACATTGGCCAATAAGCCATTAACTTGTAGCACGGGGGATTGTCCCTACTCCTACACATTCAGAATTGTTACTTCGAGTAGGTTTAATTAGTGTATTTCAGTTTAGAGGCAATTAAAATTCGATACGCTTGAATAAAACAACTGATATATCTAATAAAAGATTAAAATCTGTGGGTCTCTCTGCATAATTTCATATTCGAAACACGAAACTTAAGTCAGATCTTCTAATAGATGGACAAGCTAAGAATTTCGATTTGTGTGTAGTTAACGGAATTGTCTTGCTTGTGATAAGTTTTATTAGAATGCTATAGAAATTAGGTTATGTGATTTGTACAACTGCAATTTACTCGGGTAGTAATAAATCCTACATGTATCCGTCATTTTGTGGGTTTATGGCTTTTGGTCGTCTTCAACTCAATCCTACATAATATACCATCGCTTCATTTCATATCCTTAAATCCTGGGTTTTCGACTTGGGGGACATGTCCCAGAATAGGGTCATTTGGACATTTTCCTGGAGACACAAACTGAGCTATAGGTCTAAAAGAAATTTTAATATTGTGTAGATATGCATACAATGTTCACTGCCAGCAACGTATTAAAAAGCAAAATGCTATGATTTATCATACTTCAAAATTGCATGTTTTCAATGACTTCCATGGACAATTAAGGGACATCGTAATTTCCTAGTGCATATTCGGGGACACTTGAGAAAACCAGCTGAAAACTCAGACCTTAAATAGTCTGACCAACTTCGCTGATAAAACTGTACCAACGTCTGGTATAAAAAAAGACCATCAATAATTTGTCTAAAAAACTGTAATCGGAAAGTCAACTGCATTTAAATTAAAATATTCTGATAGAAACAAGTGTTGCTGTGATTAAAAATATGTCAATCTTAGTTTTATTAATGTTTTAAGTCTAGACAGCATTGACAACTAAAGAACAGTTCTAGTGCTTTATTTCAATAATTTGAATACTAATTTTAAGTTTTATTTTGGGACTTGCTTAATAACAGCAAAGTCAATTGATAAATGGAAAACAGAAGATAGACATTCCACATAAAGCAGTAATAAATTGTGAATCATTTATCTGGTACCGATACAGCTCTGGAGTTCTAAGCAAAATATGCAGGTTACTTGCGCTCTAATGCTGTTTTAAATGATCTGAATTTCGTTCTATTGATTTGTGTTTAATTAGGTACTTAGGTGCGCTTCAGGATGTAGAAAAAGAATACATACCTAACATTTTCAACACGGCTTTTCTTGCATTCGATGATTGTATAGCTGCTTGTTTATTTTTATTATTGTCAATCCCCAACTGAGAGTTCCATAACTCAACACCAATTAATATATACACTATAGAAATAACTATCATTGGAATGATAAAGAACGCAAAGGTAGAAAACTGAAACATGTAACTCATGCCAGATCTCCATTTAGCAGGTATATTACACAATAAAGAATCTGTCAATGGTTCACCTGTTTCTGGATGCAGCACTTCGTAAAATACCCGAGTATGAACAGGATAAGGCACAGCACATACGCAGGCAATAATCCATACAGCAATGATTATTTTGACAGCTCTTGATAAACTGGATAAAGATTGTGATAATAAAGGTCTGCATATGGCCACGTATCTTTCTGCTGTAAAGGCCGTTATAGTTAACACTGAGGCATATGACGTCATTTCCGATATAAAAGACTTCACAATACAGAAAAAGGTGCCAAATCTCCAAGGATAAGCTTCCCATATACTGGACACATCTGGAGGTAGAGCTGAAAAGAAAAAAAAAACAGCAATTAAAAAATTACATTCAAAAGATACAAAGTAATTACCCATTGAGTTCGAAGGCCAATTTTTCTAGGCATTTTTAAATGGCTTTAATAACATGTGTACACACATGTACATCATAACAAAATCGCATTTCCCTCAATGTATGGGCATTTACCGTCTTTATTATCCCAATTTGGTGCAACACATTCGTGTCTAAATCCGAATTTCGTTTTTGCTGAATTCGTGATCTATGAAAATCTGTAAATATGAATAGCTGGACAAACTATTTTTTTAAAAAAAAATAATGCTTTTTCCATTATTATTGAATTTAATAAAAACTTTTTAATTTGCTTTATTTCTAATACACCTGATGTATCTTATATTTGTAATTTGCTTTTTTCATGGCTTCATAATTCACATTATATTATAAGGTATTCTTAAAGAGTCACAAACAGTATTTACGTCGATTGATTTGGGTTTTAGATATATGTAAGAAATCTTAAGAAGCACTAGAACTGTACGAAAAATTTCACTACTTATTTCTACAATTTAAGGTTTTTTAATATTTTCGCTGAATCTAGAGAAGACGAGTCATCATTTTATACTCAGATACCTATGAATACACAAGATTAAAAAGGTCCAATTACACCATTAGTTTAAGATACTATAACTAAAGAACGTTTGGCCAAGTGGATGAAGAACGTGTTCCTTTAAATCCAGAGGTCTAACCAATAGTCCCACTTATTTGTTTGTTTATCCTATTTTTTTCTTGAATGTGTCAGTTTTTTCTTATGTGTGTTGATAAATTGAACTGACTGACCGGTTTATTTGCTTACAGATTTGGGGCAAATATGAGAACAGATCCAATGTCGAATTATTTTTGTACGCAGTATGAATACGTATTTTTGTTACTAACAAACCTGGATGAACAGTCTGATATATGAAATGAGTTTTCTGTGTGTGCTATGTAATGTATATAACAAACAAGGTAGCCGACATTACCAGAATCAGCAAATTGAGTAGAATGCCAATTGTAGAGGGATTTTTAACGTGCACATTTTAAAAACAAGGATCTCGAATTAATGCCCTTTTTGAACATCAGAGGATTTTTTCCATGTCAACCACTCCGACCTGCATCACTAGGTATCCAAGAAAGAAAGAAAGAACCATGCCGGAAAGAACCCTGGAGACTTGATAATGCTTATTTATTCATTTTGTCTGACACTGAAAACTGCTACATTGACAACCTATTACTAGTAAACACCGTCTTGGCAACTTGTACAACAATTCCACCGCTATACCTATATTGTAATTACCTTATCCTTTCACAGAATGTAAGTATTTATCGAAACATTAAGAATATCAATATTATGAACTAAAACTCTTTACACAAGCAATTAAAATGATAAAACAGATACTTGTCTAGAGTTAGTTGAGTTAAGTTAATAGTGTTAGTATTTTAGTTACTTATGAATTAGAACTTTGATAGATCTAGAATTTCACGTAACTGAACCTAATTCATAGACCAGGTGGGACCAATAATAACACGATTGTAGTGAAACTAATATAGGATAAGGGAGATTTCAGATATTTTGTGAGCTTTAAGACGATGAAATCAGATGTTATGGTTATAAAGATATAATATAATAGTGATTGAGAATTTCCATGAAGTTTATATGATGAAGACAACTCTTGCAGCGAAACTGCTAATACTAATGCGAATGTCCATACAACGGATCGATTAGGAAATAGTTTAATCCTTTAAATCGATTATTCACTCAAATTTAAAAGCTATGAAAAAGTTAAATCGATTTTTTGCAAAATTAATGTTTTTAGTCAATCAAACCTTTTTCAAAGTTTCATCTTCCAAAAGAGGTGCGTACTTGGCAAATTTTAAGAATTTAAGCAAGCCATTTAATGCCTTAAAAATGTAGGAAACAGGCATAAGAACGTAACTGATATGATCATAAAATATCAAATCACATTATTTATTAATTATTTGTATAATCTCTATATTATAGTCACTTAAAAGTTATTTTCGTAAGAGCCCAAAGGTAAACGTGTTGACATTTAAATCAAATCATTTAATTGTGTTTTAATGGATTGTTTTGTTTTGACATTTTTTTAATACATTTGAATCAGGATTATATTGTTAATGTATTAAACTTAACTTGAAGTCATTCCAAAAAGAAAATATTTTAGATTTTAGATTTCTGCTCCCATGTAATATGCAATGAAGAACATTTTGACAGGATAGTGGATAAGTCTATACTATTTTTTTAATTGACGGGGTTGTAAAATGGTTTTCAAAACGTTGTATGTGTATCCAATATTTTACCGAAAGCTACTATTACTATTGATATCTATGCGGATCATAGAGACGTCATAAAACACGTTCGTTTTAGTGGAATTGCAAGATCCACAGACGTCTGAATGGAAATTCGAATGACGCAAAATGGTGCTATCAGTGTCCCCAATACATATACAAAGTTTCGAAAACCACTTTATAATCCCTTGTAGCAAGCAACCCTGTATTGCCATTATTATCAATTTCCATGTCAGCACCCCTGGCTTGCATCCAAGCATATATGTATGCATTTGTGAGTGATCACAGGCTCACTTTTCAAAATTGCCAACAGTTGCATAATTAAGCATCTGATTTGTATTGAGTGAACGAATGAATTCTTTAACATGTAGATTTACTATTATTTTAGTGGGAGAATGTTACTCTACCTCCAATTAACATGTTCTAATAGAGATACCATTTGAGTGGAAAAAACACACGAACTACTCAGCACGCTACGATTCAACATGTCTAAGATTTAGTACAAGCCAGCTCGCAGCACGTTGAAAGGTACAATTAGACCAATTGTTAATAGTATTGTTTTAAACAGATTCTCTCAATCCTGTCAGGAAAAAACCATTAATTTCATCAAAGCCTATGACAATTACAGGAAATAGCTGTCAATAACATCGTTCATCAAATTAATAAAATATATTTTAAACTCTATAGGCTTATGATTCCCGTGCGGTTCAGATCAATCTAATGTACTACGAAGCATGAAGTACTGAATTTATCCCAAGCTTCGTCTTGTTCCTTAACTAAAGCTATGCTTTTTTACGCCCACATATGTCATATATTGCTATTTCTATCTGAATTCAATAAGACAGTTACATTTAATAAAAACCCAGCTTGTGGACTTAAACTTATGGGTGATCATTTGAAAAAAAATATAAAGGTTTTCTCCTAGCGATTCGACGTTGTTCAATTACGACTGGCATTGAAACTGTCACTTTTAAAGGTGCCAATTTATGTAGAGTCACAAACCACGAGACTGTTTCAAGAAGTGATCTCAATATATTTTAAGCAATGCAGACATCATCGAAAACAATTTTTTGTTGTTGGTACCTTGTTTTCTCAATATAAATCAACTTATTTGACTAGATTGAGGCTATTATTGAATCTTTTCTTGTTTATTCACATTTCACAAATTCTCATCAAAACATCTACAGACATTTTTTTAACCTTGCAGCTGAAACATTTATGCCAAAATTTACCTACGTATGACGCAACTAGCACATCATACAGAAGCGTTCAAAAAAAGTAACGGCAAATGTAAAAAATTATTGCCAAGAATTTTATGATTGTTATTTAAGTTAATGTTTTTATTTCTTACACTTTTAACCTGTTTCGATTTAGTATATCGAAAAATGTAACCAAAGGAACAATAGTTGTAATAGCTCGTACAAATCACTGATGGAATCCTGCCAAACTGCCAGAAGTTTACAAGATAATACGGAATCGTTATGATGGCATATTAAAATCTCATATTACTATCAATTCAGTGCGTTCTGTTCAAATCTCTAGATTGCGATTTCTAAAATAAACACAATCAAAGACCTCTCGTTTCACCTCTTCAGAAAGAAAAGAAGGCAAAGAAGAATTAACGCCTAGCAGAGTAATTGGACGACGTTTAAGTATTTCAATGATAAAGGATTACGTCAAATAAATGTACCGTAGATATCAAACTTTTCTGATAAAACTACATTTATTATGTGGTTTATTTCCATCATTCAAGTTCATTATTTATCTATATTTTTACAGATTTTAATTAGAAAATGCACACAATATTACGTGAGTTGTTTGTGGGAGTTAGTTGACATATACAAATCAGTCAATAATACAATCTATTTCTTTGAATTTTTTCCAATTACAACAAAAAGTTGCAGCAATCAGTTACAGAATTTGCTCGAACGATTACATCCTCTTGCAGAGAATAAAATTATATATTTTAAAAAATGTATGTGATTCATTTCGTAGTGAAGTCTGAATGTGATTAAATCGTTGTTTTCTAACCCACGTATGAGTACCGAGGACACTCACATTTAAACTATTCTGAAATCCTGCCCAATATCCGCCGTAATTCCTGTAATTCTGGAAAAATTCACCAGCTAATGTGGTCAATAATGCAATATCAGATGAGCTGTTGAAAGTTTTATGGCAGTAAAGAACTTATCGGATTTTACTGAATCAAATACCTCGAATAGAATAAAAGCTACTTGTTTACTACAATGAATGAGCCGTTTCCTTCTAATGTTCCTTATTAGTGGACTTCGTGTTACTATGATCCGGATTCCTTGCATCACAAACTTAAAATATTTAACTCGTGAAAATGTCCAAGAACTTATTCTGTACATCAATTTTATTCATCCACGAGCGAAACCGTGAACATTTTTCTTGCAGTCCATTAAAATCTTTATTTCTGAACATATTTCCACACTTCAAGAACTCAATCGTTGCTGGCATCGTCTTAAAAATCTTCGCTCAATCGCAAATTGGATACTAATTACTAGATTTCTTAAATCATCTTGATACCTGAAACTTACTTTTTCTGTACACATAAATGGACCTAATAGTGCATGTTGCAAGATAAACACTTCTAATAAGGGTGAATATAAACACTTGTACGGAATGACGGATTGTGTGGGGGGATCTTTATATTAGTGGAAAACATTTCATTTTATTATGAATATAAATTTGTAAGACGAGATAAACATTCCAAGAACATCTTCAATTAAATAAACCTAATTTCACGCTTTTTCAAAACAGTAATAAGTTATCTACTAAAGTGAAGATTAAAACAAATTTAAGACATCACAAAAACAGTTCCACTGTTATCAAGTTACTTAAGATAACACTACTTTTGTATTTACATGTTAATATCATATGGAGACGGATTAACATAAGCTTTGTTCTTTTTTCCTAATCCAATTTTGTACAATGTTGTAATTATCATTACTGTATCTTCTTAAATAAATATTGTTTAAATCAAGTTACTTAATAGCTGTTCTTTCCACAAGGTGTTTCCTTTGTAGTAAAAAAAGCCCAGATAAAATCTTAGAGGCGGTGTTCGTACTTAGTGTAAATATTGAACAGTTTTGTTAAACTTGTTTTAGTTTTGAAAGATAAGCATCTTTCAGTAGAACCCTTATTTGCATCTAACCTATGCTTCTTTATATGGACTAAAAGTTTTTTTATTGGAAATTGTGACTTATGGTGACTTAAAAGGATTGTAAATATGTTTTCTAAACTATGCGTATCGAATACACCAAACGAAATGACGTCCGTGGTTCTTGCAATTTCACTAAAAACTATTGACGCGACTGGAGTGGAACACCATAATAAGTATCAATAGTAGCTTCTGGAAGTTTAAGATTAAGATGATTTGAAAGAACCACAGATCTAAGAATAAAAATTCGAATGGTGCAAATTGATGTTATCGGTGTTCCCGACACACATACATAACAAGTTCAGTAAAACCTCGTTGCAATCTTAGTATAACTCTCTAACACAAAGTTTCAGAGTCTGGCTAATGAATGCGGCTTAAACTTCTTTTATATCTCTGCCACACTTAGTCATTATCGAACAGTATAGCTTAAACTATCTTTCTTATTTTAACCAAATGCACTGACTGGAAACTCTCAAACTATAAATATTGTGATTGAACACGCCAGGTTTTTCTAGCAAGTTTGTTATTAAATTCTAAACATCACAGTTGCATTATTTTAAGAGAGAAAACAGACCACTAACATAAAAGACTATTACAGTATTATTTTACCTAAAATATTTATCAGTTAAGACATAAAGACCCTATAAATACGATCATTAAACCCAAATAATATCTGCTGTCTTAACTGGTTCATTTAGGCTACTTAATGCATGTCTGGATTGCGCTGTATTGCGTGTAAAATACAACATTTTTATTAGAGCTTCAGTAGCATAATGTCTTCATGCCATATCCAATGTTATTCCAGCTGAAATGAATTGAAGTTTTGCGGTTCTCATCTGAACCAAATTGAGCTAAAACAAGCTATCGACAATATGATACAATACTTAAAATACATCAAAAGATGTGGCTTGTTACTTAGATGCTTTTTATCCACCCACATGTATATGTGGAGCGTATAGTCGTCGCACATGCCCACCCGTCTGTTCACAATTGCTCCTATATACCCTGGGTTTCTTCGTCGATTTCTACAAAACTTACCGAAATTATTTCTTATCGCCCATGTACGAATCCTTTAAAGTATTTAATATGAGTTACTACCCCTGTTCAACTATTGTTTGTAAAAACGAAATTGACCGATACAGTATGTGGAAAATGCATATAGTTATTGATAGTTATTCTTTAAAGAATCGTCTTCAAAGACCTGTTGAAGAGTACATTAGTAAGAAAAAGACTCCATTACATTACATTTCTTTGAATGTACTGGAAAAAAAAACCCTTTTATTAGCATTGCTGAGTCTTCACATCATAGTCACATGGCTAATGCATGTAGGTGTTTTAAAAAAGAGAAATTCCGCTGGTGTCAAAGAATCTATATTATACTAACAAAGAACCTGACAAATAACGTGACGGATTTATGTGGGAGTAGAAGAAGTAAGTCACGAAACCTTATTCTATGCGGATTCGTCGTCAGAAATGACCAACCATTTGGTAATGATAAAACCCGGGGAGTAAATTATATTCTTATGTTTAAACTACTTTATAAAATGTATATGTCCACTGTGTCGTTGAATTGAATAATATTTGATCGACATTGAAACGTAAATACACGACCTAAAAGAAAGTGTTTTTCGTTACATTAAATTATTGCAAGACCTCAGACACGAAATCACTCAATTAATAGCGAGGAAAATTAAATTTGTGTTTTGCATTCTTCAAAGGTAACTGGATATGAAAGAAAAAAAGTGTGGTACTTTATGTCAATGGAAATTACTATACAATTATATTTTTTCTTCAATGAATTACTTGAAATTTAATAGTTAAATGGTTTAAAGTTTTTAAATAAGCAATTAATACTCAAGTGAATGTATTACTCATCATGATGCATGCAACAAAATCGGAATTTGGCACATACATTATGCTCGGTGATGCTATATTCAAATGTTTTCAATTAAGTATTGGATAATTCCCAAATTTGAAATGGTTAAAAAATAAGAATTAACAAAATCAGATGTTGAAATTAGTTCAAGTCATGCAAATTCGATAGTTTGGTACACTTGAGATAAAACGAAGTAATTATACACAAATGATTTCCATTATCCAAAAACTATACCACAGACAAATTCAAGTTAAACGTGATATAAATGATAAACTTTTGGTTAGTGGTCGGATCGGCTCATCTGAGAATCAGAGGGTCGCGGTGGGTCAGTGAGTCAGACGCTTGCTCTCTAACCTGAATCCCGGCATAATTCGAGATGATACCATGGAATTTTTCATCCCGATTTCACCTTGTCAGGTCGGAGGGCTGAATGGAAAAAGCGTCTGAACGATAAACGAAGACCCGTGTGCTACCGGTTGTGCACGTAAAAGATACCTGGATCCATCGTTTCCCCTACACATTAATCCAAACAGATACAGTAAGGCAGGACGTAAAACTCATATATGTATGTCAATTAATTTGAATAATGTTACATACGACCATTATGATCGTGATATATCATAAATATTGCGTTTCTCTCAACATAATATAATGTCTTATAAATACCTATAAGCGGCAGGAAAGATAATATTTGTCTCTTTGAGCTGAACTAACTACTTCTTCAGCTCGTAAATGATTACAACGACTCCCGGGGACATGTTGATAATGAAGTACACCGTTGTCATTCTTGTTAGGTGGCGGCCGTGTATTAGGGGGGAGGGGGAGTAGGTTGTTCGTCTGAATGAAAACCCTGTTCGCAGGCCTTAGGAAGTAAAAAAAACTAGAAAACGGTTGACCTTCTTGCTTCTTGTCCTTATTTAGTTCATTTTCATGATAAAAAAGTGTTTAGTTGACAAGTAAATTCATTATGAGTATAAAAGGTATGTAAATTAGAAACTAAAATGAAAGGATAAAGAATGATACATATATTTTTTTCCATCTTTCTGACTTACATAAATAGTCTAAACAGAATCATTTTTATTTTGTTCGTGTTATTTTATAACAATGAGATCGTGAACTTAAATTAACTCGATGTAATACATTGACAGTTAAAGACATTTTTCTTTCAACGAGGAGGTTCGTAAATGCTGGAATTTGAAATGTTACAATATCAAAATACGATTGTATTAGACCAAGCATTGTTAAAGATCAATCAACTGAAGCTTTGTCATTTAAATTTTATAATCAGATTAAAATCTATGTCACAGAACATTTTGACCCATATCTGTCAACTATAGAAATTAATTCAGATTTCAAACATCTGAAGTTAAGCTTAGTGACTTTGCGGCACACGGAAGTAACTGGACTATAAACGACTGCTTAGAACTGGCTGAGAATCTGATCACATTCTGGATATTGTCTATCACATCGCCTTGATATATATTAACACAGTTTCTGCCAGTTAGTTATCGTGTTATGTTACTGTTCCATAACTTTTTGTCAAGAATTGAACTCCGATAGCTATAGGACAATTGACAGTTGTCGGACAAGTTTTAGGAATATCTTCCCATGTTGACTACGAAGGATCAAATCAGATGATTCAAGCACCAGTACATGCCTAGGTTGGACAAGTATTACTTGGCATCTTTACATGTGATACATCGTGATATTTAAGACAAAATTCTCTCATTGGTGGAGTCAATGTCTTGATTTTTGGGGTGTTGATGTTTATGCCCTTACCGTACCTTACACATAACATGTTTTCAACTGGACAACGTAGCAATGCATGCGAAAGCACAAGATACAAAAGCCTAGTCTGCTTATTATGTTGTATTACTAACAACGAGTTTGGAAGAATGAAAAGACCGAGTAACTCACACTACTCAGTGTCGAGTTTCACTGCCATGTCATTCGACCCAACCAGATCTTACGAATTCTCCAATTACCAAACCAACAGCACAGTACCATCCAATTGAACCAATCCAACAACTACCACTACCAACAACTACCTAGTTTGCAATATCAGCTGCTGCTGGAAGCGAACGTTAACTTGTCATCTACCAACCAACCATTATGTTATATGCTATTCTCTAGCACAAGTTCATTCAAAACAAAATTTGAGTAAATATAAGACATAGTTTTCAATGACCACCAAAGTAATCAGAAAATGTGAATTCGGCATTGCAAAACATATCAAATAACAATCAGAATAGAGCCTTTCAGAATAAAAACAATTTCGCTAATCACATAATATTTGATCAACAAACCTATTTATATTGTTTTAGGTTTGTGCCTTATTAGTTGATCTTTCAATAAAAATCCGATTACTATTATAAGACCAGTGTGATTGAAGAAAAACGCCAGTGGTTATTACTTATAACTTCCTTTTCTAATGGTAATTTTCTCAATAGCGTGTTGAAAAGAGTTTAAGTCGGCATAGTAAATAGAAAATACATCTGAAATTTAATCCCCCGAGGATGAAAAGCGTGTCGTATTAAATCTATATCACATTAGCTTATTTACTTATTGATTCTGAGTTCCGGAATTTCGTTGTCCCGAAGCCACCTTGATGAACCTCCTACACATGTTAAATGACTAATGTTTGAAAGGATGCTGTTGAGAACTTGAGATCCTGTGTCTTCCTACACGTCAAAAAACTATACCAAGTAGGATAGCATCGATCAAAAAGTCCACTAAATGCTGCCATGCTCTTAAATACGTACATGATATCGATGAAAGTGATGTTCACTAGAAATGAAATGAAAAGTACTCATTATTACAATTTTCGTCAAAATGTCTTATTGGATTTCGAGTTTCGTTTTGCGGTTCGGATCGTTAGTACTTGGTTTCTTTATTTTTACTACTGGGTGAGTGACTCTGCTGGTGGACTCATGTCCCAGAGGTCACGTTCAGCCCAGTAGCTTTTAGCTCATGGAAAGTACTCATAATTACAATTTTCGTCAAAATGTCTTTTTTGGATTTCGAGTTTCGTTTTGCGGTTCGGATCGTTAGTACTTGTTTTTTTTTATTCTTTCTAGTAGAACATCACTTTATTTCAGTTTTCCGGCAGATCACATTCTGAATTTCAAAGACAGGAGATGACAATAGCTTTCTCAAATAAAGTAAAGAATATTGTATAGTTCAAAGATTCCAAGTTTACGTATATATTAAATTGTATTGGCGAAGATGAACACAAAATCTTCTCGAACACAAGCTCATTGAATCGAAATAAATGTAAAATACCATGGGGTGAAGATTGCAATTGGAATGTCTAATTTGGGAAGACGTTTCCTCGACCAGGGGGTCGATCCTGTCGTCATCATTTCTTACACAACTTCCTTCAGTATCTAATCAGTGTGGGAGTGGCTGATATGAAGTCTTTCAGATTGAAATGGAAAAATAGCAGTTGCTGTTGTTTTGGAAATCTGAAACAGTAGAATGAGGCGTCCAACTTTATTTCATTTTGAAACATATTTTCTTTCAAGTAAATTTTGTTAACTTCTACAAATTTTCTTCAATACCATGAAGATAAAAGACACTACGACAATCTGGTTAACAATGAGAAACACGTGATTGAAGTGAAGTGTGTATATATGGATGAGACCTAAGACATTGGCTTATCATATTTATGTTATGTGGAATAAATGTATGTAATGTGCATATCAATAATCCATGTATGATTGAAAAGTGATCTTGCAATTGTATAAAAGATGTATCAGATTTCAGCTCCTAATGAACATCTTTAAGGTTCTCAAGCAATGGTATACATCTATAATGTATGATATTGTCAGAATTTTACTATTTGGGAAGAATAAGTGGATCAACATACGATTACATAAATACGGAAAGTATCCAGATAAAAATATACATGTCCCCAATAAACATATTTTAAACCCTTTTAATAATCGATTTTATATTCAATATTTAGTCATGACCAAGTGTATTTCAGAAGACAAATCGCTGTTTAGATAAACGATGTTAACAATCAGATAAAAACATACAGTCTCTGAAACAATTTCAGCAGAGCAAATGAGATTTAAATGACATTCGCTAATTATTTAAGGCTTTTCCTATGACAGTGCTGTCAGTCTCCTATGGTTTCTGCAAGAGTTGCTGATATTTAGAAATATCTAACAACCTATTGATTAAAATTGAAACCATCTACACGGTTGATAAAGACATTGTGCGAAGGGTTTCTGTCAAATTAAATTTTCAATTTGAATTGAAATAAAAGAAAACGTACGCTGAATCTTATGGGTATTGTTTTTCTAACTGTTTTTAATATCAGTGTAAAAATGTGACTAAGAATTCACATTAAATAGTTTTACAATTATTGCCAACGTCAGTTTATCGACAATTTAAAGATTTCAGACATACAGCCTTGAGCTTAAAAAAATTGACCAAGATAACAATCGGACTGTCCCTTTAAGCACACACATGCATTGTTTTGTTTCAGTTTATTCAATGAATTAAGCGGGTTTTTTTTCTCACGTCAAAATCTTCGATCTATATCACTAGGGAACAATGACAATTGACATAAGATTTACGACGATGTGACGATTTGATAGAAAAATAATCTAAAATAATTTGTGCACGTAAACATGACAGCATTAAGATGGCGACCATTTATCGTTTAAAATTAATAGTTATTTCTTATATCTTAATACAAATTATGTATTTGTTAAAATAATTAAATTTTAAAAGAAAAATGTTACTTTTTGTCTTCTATCAATATTGCAATATATCGTATCCCTTTAGTGGCATACGTGACGTATTCTGGTAAGATTGACAATAATCAGATAATGAAGCGTTAGGACCGGCGTGTCGGATTCATTGGTTTTGTAAGAACTTATTAAAAGAAAGAATAAATCGAACAGTCATTGATATCTACTTGCAGTGGTACTTAATCTGAAGAACTCCACCTTCAGTATCAAAGATGATTTCTTCTTCCCATAAAACTGTCTACTTTGAACGATCTTTCTCATACGACAACGCTATCATCAACATATCAAACAGTTCAAGACGCTTTATCAGTAACATAAAAGTTTAACACGAGGAGGATAGCTAAATACAGATGTTATATATGTATTAATGTTTTCTCGAGACCTTTGATAAACAGTTATGTAGTAACACTTATCTTCATATTTAGATAATATATTTAGAAATTATTATACACGTTATGCCCCCTTTCCTCCCCAAGGTCGTAAGGAACAGACATGATTTCATGTTCGTGACAATATCAATTTTGCTTTATCAAGCTGGATCTATTACACAGCTTAGCTTGGTCCCGTTTTATGCATTTTCAGGAACAAAATTGCATGGAGTTCTTTCAATTTATAAAATGAATTACAATTCAAACCCCATAGTCTAGACCATTCTCGATATAACATAAAAATCTATTATTTGCCTTGTACAGGAGATATTAAAACTTCTCTGCTTCAGTTACAGACATATTAATGTCAATGAAGAAGTTTTATCCTAGATTGATGGTCATAATAAAATTCAAGTATCAATTCCTAGCTATCTATTACTCAATCAGGAGGAAGAAACAGTATCACATACTACGTAATGATCAGTAATGAGCACTAAGAACTAGGTTCATTTTCATAGAATAAGGCTGATTGCAATTCTGAAGGATTTTCCAAGGACCTGAATGACTCTTAAAAGACCAATAAAAGACAATTAGAAATTGCTCAGATGTTCGCCTGATGGTTTGTTACATTGTGTTAATGTTGAAAATATTCTTGTTCCTGGCGTATTTGTCATTAAGTTGACTTTAACATAGACGTGGTTAAACAGAATTTAACTGTTTACAATGGATCTTAAACGCCTACCATGAAACCAGGGTTGAAGTTTTGTTTCATACGATATTAATTCTGCTCTTAATCAAAAGTAACCGATGGTTATTTTGTATTACACCGTCAGAAAGAGTATTATTATATATCTATCATATCTCTGATATCATCATCTTTCAGGGAAATCTTTAAAAACCCACGGGAGAAGCATACTCCCAAGTCACTCATATCAAGTTTCTCCAACCCCTTAAGTCCACTGTCATTACTTATCTACATGTGCAACTGAAGACCACATGTCTAAAATGTTTCGACGAAGATAAATTTTTAATATTCTACTAAATGTAAATGAAATAGCATACATGATGCATGGTTATTAAGTATTTTTAATGTAAATTTTACACCAGAAATATATCATCTTAAAAAGAAGACTACAATTCTCATAAGTCTTTTATTTTCGTAAATTATTTCATTAAATGTCTCGTTGGAAAAAGAAATAGATTCGTCACATTTAACCTCACTAAAGAGATACTCTTTCGACGAATAACATTAATATAACAGATATAACAATGTTTTAGATACCTTTTTGTTTAAGATTAAGAAAAGTAGATTTAAGGATTAATTTCACCATCTGTTTGACCAATACAATTTTAGTCTCAGAATCTGGAATTTTAAGCTGTTTTAATCCATAATAATGATTAAAACTCTCCCTCGAAATATAAGCTTTCAAATCCCCGTGTAGCCATACTTATTAGCGGTTGTAAGACAAAATTACGACTCCCCGTTTAGGAAGACTATGCCTTATATTATAGAAAATAAATATACAGAAAATGATATAACAATGTTAAGGTAGTGGTATAATTGACAGGATTATGTGATTTGTGTGCAGTTCAAGAACTTATGGAAGCTATATACTTATATTCAAGACCCAAATCAACCCTTGAAAATGCTGAACATTCCCCCTTAAGGTCCAAAGGCTATACTGTACTAATATAAATCTCCAGAAAAGCTGGTTGGTAGGGTCAGAACAATTAATTTATTCTTTCCTTTGAAAACAAATACTATATCAGTGACTAAAGGGAATTATTGTTATATCAAAGAAGACAGGTCATAGGTCAAGAATGTAATTTGTATGTACATAATTAGGGAAAGGTTATTAATATAGTCATTACATGTATGTATAATGGTACTATTACTAGTGTAGTTGGTATTAAAGTAACGGCCTTGTGCCTCGAATACTATTCCCCTAAGGCGAAAGTAAAATTGATATTCAAATTTTCTATTTGCTTAGACTTCCGGGCTGTCAATTTGTCAGCGGCATCTCTGCTACTTATTTCTTAACTGCAATGCTTGCGGTTAACCGACAGCACACAAGGAAATGTCATTTATCAATTTGTAGATATAGATGTTCAAGGGCAATGTCCTCTATACAAATTTTTAATGGACTCAATTAAGTACTATCATAGTAACTTTAATGTCTTTCCCGAGGGAGTATTGTAGTATCACACCAAGAATAAGTTCAATTTAAACAGGTTGTTTAAGTATTATTTCAACGCCGAAATATTTAGACATTTATAATATTGTAACCACGAAAACTGACACAACGAACAGTAACGGTGAATAACGGTTTTCACATTGCGCCATTCGGCACGACCATGTGGCAGTAACTGTCTTGGCATACGGGGCAAAATTTCTTGGATTTTGTCGTTTAAATAGTCAATCGCTTTAAAGCAATATGTGGCCTGGCTATTTGTCGATTAACTGAGTTTGGTCTCAGATCTGGAAAATGTTATAATTACATTGATCAGACAACCCCAAATTTTATGTATACGAAACATCAGACGAATCTAACATCTCCATTGCACATTAATAAAGTTATCAGACTGCGACTCCCTGGAGAGCATGCTACTAATGTTATTATTAAGACAAGAGTGTTCCTTTCAATACCAATGCTGGTAGAAAATTAATGTAACAAGGCAGTGATTTGTTCTTATAACACAGTAGCATATACCACAGGCCAAGTTATTGAGTTTCTTTCATGGTAATACCAGATTGAATTCTTAAAATCAGATTCCTTCGTTCCCAAAGGTTATGATGTAATATCATGATAGTGTTAAAAACCAATCAGTTTTATATAATAATACATATAATATTCTCAATACTTAATTCGTTGATTCCAGCTTACAATTATATGGCCATTTGGTTTTATTTCGACATACATGTACATGCCAGGACTCAGACTGAATGTCGAGTTGACCAAGCAGGGGCGTGGAATTAATCTTTCCCCCATATTGAGCACGCCTGATCCTGTTTATTTCGACAAAATATTCCTTTCTGTCAGTACAAAACTTATATCGAGTGTCCCCAAGTTTGACAGTAAGTATCTATAATAATAATAATAATAAACTCTTTATTTTACATGGGTCAGAATTAGGCCCTATACCACGAGTGGTAACGGTCCTGTCTCACACCCAGCCCATGGGGACAAACATAGATACAATATACAACATAATAGACACCAAAAAAAAAGAAAAAAAAAAACAAAAAAAAAAAAAAAATTGTGTACAAAGTTTGATGATTTAGAGATCAAGTACATGACCACAGGCTACTGGATATTTTTTTTTTTTTTTTAAGATATACAATATAGCAATATACACAAGTACATGTGTATTAAATGGACATATTATACTCAAGCGTTTAGTGTACAGAATTTGATGATTTAGAGATCAAATACATGACCACAGGCTACTGGATATTTTTTAAGATATACAATATAGCAATATACACAAGTACATGTGTATTAAATGGACATATTATCCTCAAGCGATTAAGTACATTGCGACAAATTGTAAAAAAAAAAAAAAAAATAAAAAACAAAAAAAAAAAAAAAAAAAAAAAATAATTCATTAAAATTTGTGAAGCCAAAGGTAGGTCAGTGCAAGTGCTGCGAGCGGGCTACCCAACCCTACTCCATTAATGTTCTTATTCTAAATTGGAGGGGGAGGTAGGATTTATCCATGCTCAAGACCAGCTTGAAGGATGTTTACTCATCCCCTGACAGTGTGTTATGAATTTAGATTTGCCAAAAGTGTGAATTGTTTGCCAAAAATGATAATGCCAAATAGAAAACCTGGAAGGGAAATAATTAAAATATGTTATGTCAAAATGTAATAAATCTGTAAGAGATGAAATCTGTTGGTGAACCGATCTGTCTCAAAATTCCCACAGATTAACTTCAACGTATCTTTGTCAGGCCCTAAAAATATGACAGTCGTCGAATAAAAAGTAATGCCCTGAATAAAATAGCATGTCAAAACACGATAGACTGAAAAATCACAATCACCAGAATAAGCTCGCAAAGTTTTAGACACAACAATATATTATTTTCTATTTGTTGAACGTGTAAACAGCCCTCCTTTTTTTAGTTTTTTATGATCTGTGATTGCTTATTAAAATTCAGTGGAAATGCTATACATGTAACAGATGCATAAAATGTTTGAATAATGATTCTCTTTAAAGTTTAACACTTTAATGAGTTGTAACGTATAATATTAACAATATTGCGGATGAAGTCTCATTTCCGAAACATGATGTAATAAAACATTTAATCTGACGAGAACTTAATAAAAAAAATAGACAAAGTTCTTTTTATTTTATATGTACACGATCGTGTGTTGAAGTTGGATTTCCATGAATACTCTTACCCCAGATTTGTTAGGCTTAGAATATATTTTAAACCTACGTGCACTCGTAGAACTTAATACAACTTTTATCATTATTCATGTTCTTTTTAAACGTGATCTGTTACAAATGTATTTCTCTCTCTGGCTTTCCTTACCTCCTACTCATTCCATTAACAGATCCAATGACAAATGCAAGATTCGTAGTAGGATTATGTTGTTAAAATAATAGCTTCCTTGCTGAAACGGTATATTATTCTCGGTTACATGAACGATTACTATGAAAATAATATACTTGGAAACATTTTATTTAAATTTCATTACGAGAGTTTGTGTAACATCAGATTGGAATGGGTCTTTAAGATTACAACGAAAAACTTAATGTCTCTCTGGTATATTTAGAACTAATTCCTCTAAAGGGATATGTTCACCTTCCATTCGTCAAATAAAATCTTAGTTTCTGGAATTATTAAGCTTATCTAATCCGTAATAATGTTCACAAATTTGAGTGTCTCCAATTACCCACTGTCCTGGCAAAATTTCCCTCATTGCACACTGCATGGCGTTTGCCCGTCCTCAATTAGCCCATATAGGTGCAGAAAGGTAGGACGTAAAACTCCATTTTCTTTCCTTTTTTTGTCCAATTACCCACAAGAAAAGAAAAAGAAAACTGAATTATCTGCGGAAGCCATCGAAAACATGCAATTTCGAAACACGGTCAAGTCACGTGTTTTGCTTTTTAATACAGAGTCCTTGTAGGAAGCGGACACTGAATGCATATCCACACAGATAATTACTTCTTTAGACCCATAGTTCAGTTTGTGTCCCCTGGAAAATGTCCAATTAATGTTCCCTGTCGGGGACATTTCCCCTAAGTTCAAAACCTAGGAGCTAATCAGATGGTTCCTTTCAATTAAGAGTAAGGGATACCATACCTGAGTTTTCCTCAGATGTTGAAACTTTCAACTTTAAGAATAAATCTATGTTTTATTCATGCTAGAGCTAATTAGCGACAGAATGTTGTCAATTAGATTGTATTGTCAGATCAGACGTAACACACGATTGTACTAAATGGTTTCCGTTTTGAACACGTTTACCGACAAATTTCCTGTGATGAGGACGACTTGGATCAATACGTCAATTGAAATCACTGTTTTCCGATGTGAGGACATTATACAAACTAGTAATAAGGCAACAATTTATGGTGGTTGTATTCAGGAGAAAAACATTGTGACTTGTTTCAGACCCATTTCCGTTACATTATTTGCTTCATTATTGTTTTGTTTTTCTTCCATTTTTCTTTCTATTGAATTACGAGTTATTTCTACACAAACGCTGAGTAAACAATACTTGTTCCTTAAAAACTGAAATATGACTTGTCTGTAGCGACAATAGATGTTCAGGTCAGCACACCCTGCCTTGTTTAATTATTCGGTGTTTAACCTAAATTTTGATCATTATTTTTCTTTTCCAGAACGATTCAAGGCTACAAATTGCAAGAACCTCACTGCTATTCATGTGTATTATAAAGCATTAATAATCAATTAAGAATTACTTTTTTCAGAAGTACAAATTATATATTTTCAGGGGACCTTCCTTGAATGTGAGTGAAAGAATTTATGTAGCAAATTGTTTTTGGTTATTGTCTGAAATAAGCTAAATTGAAGATAACATGGAGACACAGCTATATATAGATTCCTGGACCATCATTCCAAACTTCCGGATACATAATACTTTTATACATGCAGACAAATTGACATTTTTGTTAAAATGAACAATAGTAATTTCCCCATCGATATTCAATCTTCTATTGATGACTAAAGACTGAATATTTGAGAGTTTTATTGTAGTGTGAAATTGTGGGTGTCAAGAGACTCAACTGGTTTCCCGATAGACTATTTGTTTTGTGGCAAATAATCAACTTGAGGATACCTCGTGAATTCAATCACTTGTTATTATGTAAATCAGTCAAATGTAAAGAAAAGTTAACAATATTCATAAAATAAATTGAAAAAAGTCACGATTCTTATGTCTTAATAACAAATTTGTCTGACAAAAGTGATTTTCTCCTTCTATTGTGTACATAAATCATCATAAAACCTCGTCAGATCGAATATGTGAACATACTAATGGTATCCGTTCAAATTTTGGCATCCATACAGAACAAATATGAAGAAAGAAGCAATAAGACCTCATAAATCACCGTTTAATACCTATTTTATCTCTTGTCATAATAAAATTTCTCAACAGTCTCAAACGATTTCACATTAACTGGATTCAATCATTCGAGTGATTTTCAAATCAATTCATTTCACGAGAGCTAATAATTTCCCACAGAAAATGTAGATAACAACTTGTATCATTGATATACATGTACATACTTGTTAGATAACTGCACACAGATAAGCGATATTAAAATTATTTGTCACAAAGTAAAGCCTAAAATGAAAAGTCGAAAACCTAAACTGGGCTGTTTTTGACATTGGTGTATGTACTAGAATCTAAACATTCAAGGATGATCATTTGGTTCCTTTTCCGGAGTGAAAGCTATAATACATGTCGAACAAATTGTACTAGGTTCCATTGTACGCGGTTTCCCGGAGCGAAATTCCTTCTGACACTCACTCACTAACATACTCTTCAATAATCATGATTACTTTAAATGTGCTAAAAAAAATAGAAACGTTCATTAATAAATAACAAAACAGATAATTACAAAATTTCACGAAATGTCAAGACCTTTAAGTGACCTTATTCCGTTGGTGTATACGATCGTAACCCCGAAGTCGGTGACCTAATGTAGTCCAAGAAAACAGGTCAGGATTTAATAAGAAAACCTCATCAAATCGTGCTACTAAGTCATTAGCACACAAAATCTCCAGTTCAAAGATTCGCGCTGTTTATTGCCCATTTATCGTTTAGAAAATGACTTCCACTGTTGGTAATAATTATTTATTTCCTTAACCACTATCTTAGCCTCCAGACACCTATTTGTCTAATTTTCTATTCATTTTTAAACAAATATTAAACAGTTACTTTGTGAGAGTCGATTAAGAATCATTATCTATTACACTTATCATACAGCTATTGTCAGTCCTGCTGATATTTGAAATACCAAGCTTATATCAGTGTTTTCATTAGAAAAAATAACAGTCGTAACCCTAGACTGTTTTTTAGCATAGTCGTAAGTACTAAAACTAACCATTAAAGAATTAATTATTTAAAAAGAAGATATCTTTGATATCCTTTATATGTCTGCTAAAGGAATTCTCTCAAAGATTGCCAGTCTGAAATCCCGCCAATTTTCCATTATCAATTACATTATTACATAAGCCTGATTTATTATGTATGAAATATGGTGTTCCTTTGTTGGGATTCCAATTTTATTGGGCGTTTCATTAACGTTAAGAGTGTAGACTGCTTAAATTATTAATATTTTTTCAGAAAAGCATTAGACATGTTTGACCCACCCTTTTGCTCCCAGGGTATTGGCGTCGCTGGATCACAACAAAGACGACGAGATGTTTTTTTCTTGATATTTAAAAGGTTTTATCGGATGCTTTTGATTATCTAAATATAATCCTTGTAGGCTACTTTGAGATTATTGACCGTACTATGTAACTGTGCATTTATACGAATATATATTGCCACTTCGAGTTATTATTGCACTCATCGGATACGCGAGATAAAAGAAAATGATTCAATAACGTGAACAAATTTTCAAAGGCTTATCAATTTGATTGAATTAAAACTGCAGTCACTTACTTGTCAATAGCACACATTATCTGAAGTAACTTTATAGAAAAAGATCAGTGCAACACCATGTCAATTTTATCATTCTTTAAAAGCTCTTGAATCAATTTGTCAGGTTTTAATGTAATACTTTCACATGTATTGTAGAGTGCTTCATATGTACATGTTGAATTCAGTCTTATGTGGCTTTTGAAGTAAGGAGGATAAGTGCGTATTTTAATACGAGCCAGGCAATATTGTTTATGTTATACATACATAACAGTACAAGTACCCTTCACACACCGAACTGATTCAAAATACATACCTATTGTATGAACCTCATGAACAAAGTTCCAATTATTTAGACTTTTTTCAGATGGAGAGAGTAATTCGAAACTTTGAGGAAAATCACGTCAAAAATCAGGAGTAAAGTTTTACATGCGGACTCCTCCAAAGTACCATCAGGTAATCGTAGTACGACTAGTACGCCGTATTTTGGGACTTGTTAGGACCCTGTACATTTGAACGTAGATGTTTTTATTTCTCCCATACTGGAGTGAAGTCGACAAAAAGTCCATATATATATTAGTTCTTAGTGTTTATGTCATTCTGCTGCCGAACTCTCACATGTACGTGAACTTCATTCGTACCTTCCTAGTAGACTATCGTGTCGCCAATCCAATATATTTAAACATACTCCGATATCGCATTCTCTGCTCAGGCCTGTTTGTGAAAGACTACGTATAATTGTCATTGGGTCAACCACTGCCTTATGTTTATGTATAATTGCCATTGGGTCAATCACTACCTCATGGTTATGTATAATTGCCATTGGGTCAACCACTACCTCATGGTTATGTATAATTGCCTCATGTTTATGTATAATTGTCATTTATTCAACACTGCCTCACGATTATGTATATTTGCCATTGGGTCAACCACTACCTCATGTTTATGTATAATTGTCTCATGTGTATGTATAATTGCCATATGTTCAACCACTGCCTCATGTTTTCAACTACTACTACAACTTTTAGGTTAACAAATGTAAAGACTGTCGCGAGTTTCTATTTCTATGAAATTTAATGCGGCTATAGATCATTTCATAATTGTAACATTTTAGGAATAGAAACACAGTTAGACTAAAAATAAATTCGGACAAGATGGTACGCTTTAATTCGATTTAAGACAGTTTAGCACTCGAATGAGATCTCGAAATATCCATGGTCCATCTACCTTGTCAAATACCTTAAGATATCGAACTAACTTAGTTTCACTGCCATGAAGATAACTAAATCCCTTTAATAGATATAATGAATGTTCGAGACGGTGGGTTTTGAAACATAAATTTTAGAAATTAACTTTGCTCATGTGTTTATCTCTATTTCTTGTTAAAGTTCTAGACGAAGGTTGTAGGTCACAATGTGAGATCAATTTCTAAGAAAAAGAAAGGCAGCCAAAAAGTCTCAACAATTTATTCGAACAGGGATTTTTTCTGTATTTTCTAATCTTCTTATATCTTTTGAGACATGAACATGAGGAAAGTGATATCTCTCCTACCGACTGACGGTATTCTCAGTGAAATAAAATAATTCAAATTACGTGACCGTTAATTTGAAATAATCAGAATGATTCCAGAGGATAGATATTCATTTAGTCTGTTGGTATGATTCTAAACTCTGGTGTTTCGGCTGTCTTTCAATTATCTTAAACGATATCAATCTGTACATCAATTCAAACAAAAGCAAACCTTTCAGCACGGAACACTTGATGCCATTCTTAAAAGATAATGTCGATCAGCCGCGGTATTTATGGTATTCTAAATACATGTAATAACATTCTACATTGATAATATCCTATGAGTTATACTTCAACAAAGTCATCACTCAAGATTTAATGCTCGCTTCAGTCTACCTAATATTAATGCAAGAAGCTATTATCATGCATACAGAAATACAAGCTTTATGTCTCCCCAGAGTTCATGCTACAATCCTGGTTGGTTGGTAGCTGACAAGTTAACGTTCGTTTCCAGCAGCAGCTGATATCGCAAACTTGGTTGTTGTTGGAAGTGGTAGTAGTTGGTAGTTGGATTGGTTCAATCGGATGCTACAATCCTTTTACAAAACCCTATTTATACTGGTAATAGTTAGTTCGTGCGTACTTCATTGATATAAATGTTAAGGGGTCTGAAACAGACCTTTATCCAACACGTTTATTCATAATCCGCCAGCATAATGTTTCCATGGGTTTGGCTTTCATCACCATATGCAACGTATAGATTTTGGTAGATTTGGATGATTTAATAGTTTATATCTTAAATTGTCTGCAGTTGAGTACATTATCCTTCCCCATTTTCTTGTTGGTTGTTTTTTTACAGATTATATAACCCAGTCAAGGATATAATTTTCATATATTATAAAATTTCGGTAGTTGATAGTTAAAATCTCTTATTTGTCTAAGGGAAAATACAGTGTTTTGGTCAATGGAACGTGTTACAATAAGACTATCACTGGCACATATTTCAGAACTCGATCCTAATGATCTCGTAAATGTTAGTTTATGGGGCGTACATCGTTATAGTTTATCATGGTGGTTTAACGAGAATATTGACGATTCAATGCTCTAATGACATTCTTACAATCAATTATTCAATTGCTAAGGCTTAAATCAAGTCAAGTTTTACGATTTGACTATAGTATTTTCGGCTTTTATTGCACGATCAATTTAAGAAGTTTTGATATTTAGTTTATACCAATAACCAATGTGTTGAAATGAAATTGAGCACTTTATTTTTCCTCTTGGGCTTTGCTTGTTATTAGATAACTCCCAATAGTTCAGATATCTCCTTATGGCGAGAAATCTAACATTTTTTAAAACAATTAACTACTTATAACCAATTCATTTACATTAAATTGTATCCGAAAATTATTACGAAGAGCTTCGTTCGTTATGTTTTACAAGCGAGATAAAGTGTTTGATGTCTTCACTAATCATTGTGTTGAATTAAATGTCGATTTGTTTCTGTAAAAATGTAGGTATTTGTCAAGCTAGTGTGATTTTAATGATACATTCACTATTTCCTCAAGCATGCAACCAATCTTCTCTTTCGATTTTTAAATTAAATAAGTCAAAAGAAACCCAATGCTTCAGACAGATTGTCATGGGAAATTTGTTTAGAATCGAGACACAAGTTAAAGATTGAAATCACAGCCGATTACCCAATATCAAGGTGACCAGATTACCCGATAAATCAATTTTAATACCAAACTTTCTTCCAACGCGTTCAAATAGATTTCCGTTTTACATCCCTACTGATTTCAATTATAAGATCTAGGCCACTAGAAGATATTAAAACGTTTGTTTTATGGTGGCTATAAATAAAAGCTGTCAAGTAGCTATTTCTTACATTTCTTTGAAGCCAAACGTGTTCACTTTACGTGGTGGAAATAAAAGGTACTATCTCTGCAATGACAAGTTTTAATTTGATTTCGATAATTGTGTTTTAAACGCACCCTGTTGCCAAAAAACTGTCCATGATAGAGAATGGTATTTTAACATTTTAAGAAGCTGTCGGGGAATGGAATTTTGTATTTTGTTTTAAAATTACCAATTAGCAGGTGCTATATGAAAATAATTAAAAGTTATTTATACTTTTTGATAATCAAATTGGAATAGCGCTCAAAATTGCTAGGGTGTATTTTTAAATACATGGGATAGTCTTGGAAAACGAAAGCTGATGGTTAAATAGTTTGTAAATCGGTTTAATTTAAATAAAAATGTATAACCAAAGGATTAAAAGAGAGACAATGTATGTGTTCACAATGTAGAAATATATTCAATTTAAAGGTGACCATATGTACCGATTTAGTAGGTATATTTTGATACACTCATTCTGAAAACTGAAAACAATCTCATTTTGAATGCTATGGTGAAAATAAAATAGAACTGTTCTTGAAAAGTGTTAAAACAATCATTACTTCTATCATTAGCATTAGCACCAAAACCAAACTTGACATACCACTGAACACTATAATATGAAGAAGGACTTGTTCTTAGTAACCAAAACTATAATATTTGATAGTACAGTACACTTGCCGAAGAAACTGATGAATACGTAAATGTAAATTAATTGTAGAAATTTATCAACATGACGTGACAAAAATACATTAGAGAACAGCAAGATGCTGCTCAATGAACCACATTTCTTGTTAACCTTTACCCTTGACGTATACATGTAAGTACGGAGAAGTCAAAACGTACAGTAGCTAAACCATAGGACAATCGGTCTTAATGTGGGTTTTGCACTAATTATCATGTGTTATCAGCATCTTGCATACATTAGGATGATATAGATACATGATAACAAATGCATATCTGATACATTTTAAGTCTTTTTAAAAAAGTGTACTTAGTAACTACATGATATAACTCCCCTATTACTTCAACCACTCCTTTTGTAAAAGGGAACGTCAAAATTAATTTCTTACGCTAGGTTTGAACCATAGAACAGTTCTATGGTTTGGACACTGATATTCTGGTGCGGGTGCCCTCAAATTAAAAAAAAATTCTGATTTCTGTGCTGACAACTATAAAACAATGACTATTCGACAGATTGTTAACTCTTTGTATAAGTATTCTCCAAATCCGCTTCAAATGACCGAAACTGCCATTTATAGCCACCCGTTGACTGAATCGGCTAATTTAGTAAAGCAAGTATGAGTCTGTTATAAAAAATATGCTTGTACATACATAAAGCCGTTTGAGATAGCATTGTAAGACTTGTAAAACAAGGGTTCAGGTTGTTTAAAGTTGGCTGAATCGGCTAAATTACTAAAGCAGGTATGATGGGACTGTATCTGTTAAAAGTGCTGTTATGAAAAGTATTCTAGTACATACAGAAGGCCATTTGGGATAGCCTTGTAAGACTTGTAAAACACGGGTTCCGGTTGTTAAGAGTTGCCTGAATCGGCAAAATTAGTAAAGCAGGTATGATGGGACTGTATCTATTAAACGTGTAGTTATGAAAAGTATTCTAGTACATACAGAAGACCATTTGAGATAGCATACAGTGGTAATTAATCCACCATAAACATGATCAATAAAACAGATTAAAGAACCATTATCATCACTATTGTCATTATTTTACCAGTAACAAACCTATCAAATTCTAATTAAAGGTAATAATATAGCTTAATTCCGTATTCCCACCTCTATCATTCTAAAAGCAAAAAGATATTCCAATTACTGGCATGTAGAAATCGTTTTTGCAGATTGGAGGATATGTAATATATTTTGATGTTAACAGATTATTTACAAATATTCTATAACAAAAACTATTCTCGGGTACCGTAGGCTAATCGAAATCAAGACTTACAAGACTTACAAGACGTACAAACATGCTGCGAAGTAAATGATGATATAGTCCTGGTTTTAGTTATGCATAATCAGGTGGTCTTTTTTCACTGACAATCAATTTATTTAGGTAATAGTAACCTAATCCAGTTGTTCACTAAACAATCAAACTAAACTAAAACTAAAACAAACTAAAATTCAATATCGTATATAAATGAAGTTTACGCATCAATTGGCACCGATAAAGAAGAGTTATGCCAGAAAGACCCATGCTTTTAAGAAACTGTATCAAACAGACCTCGGCTGTTACAGATGGAAACGGTTGAGCAATCCGCATTATCTAAACCTTTGTTGGAATCGCATTCTGAACCCCTAGGAAAACAAGCAGACGCAAATCAAATTAAACAATTATCCACCAATGAAACAGAGTGTAAAATATCCAATTCCATCCGATTTTATCCAATAAGAAGTCCAATAACACCAGGAAGTTGTTAATCAAATGAGGTCGAATTTCGAACTCCTTCATTTCAAGACTAAGAAGTGATTGCATCATTATCAGTTTTTTAACATCGCAATTTAAAATAAAAATCGTATGATGTTCAAAGTTAAGATTCCACATTTCAAATTTATCTTTTAATGATTGTGCATGTGTGGATATATCGACTAAAACCAAATTAAGTTTGAACCATAAATCCATTATCATGCAGTTTACACACTTCGTTCTGTGATTTTTTTATGTGTAAAAATCTCAGATTCAGTGTTGTCTGTTTTTACTGACGTTGTCATCAATATTCACTAAGCTATTCCTTAGAAAGGAGAATTCCATAATTGGTAATTGTATTAACCGTTGAAGTAATATGTCTAGTTATCTGAATTGGTGTATTTTTAAAAGTTTTTAACTGACAGCTACGGCTTATCAAGTGACACAGCTTCCATCTCGCCATCAAAAATCAATACAAACATCAATCGATCTAATCTGGTGGATTAAATAGGAAAAAAGACCTTAAAACAATAGTATCAATACCTCTACATGATTTGATCAGTTAGAATTGGCATTAGGAATTCGTAACACAGAGAATTTACAGCGGATATCTTTCTATTACAAAGGAAATACAAATGCATACTTCAATGAATAGATTTAATATACAGTAGGACCGCGTTTATCCGGCTACTGGTACTCCGGAAACCCGATATCCGAACGCTTTTTACCGGAAACAGAATATTTACTATGCTATGGCTTCCGAACACCTGTATGCCTATTGCACTCGTTTCTTAACAGATGCTATTTCATTTTGTTCATCTTGGCTTTAAGAATACATAGTGCTAGTTTGCAACTAAGTTTTTTAAGTCGGCATTCCTGTACGGATATTCAGAAACCACATAATGTTTGTGATATGTTGTGGTTTATTACGGCATCCAGGTCACTGTTAATTAACAGAAGTCTGATACATGTATATAGGTCACCTAATTAGCTCGTCTGACAGTTAGATACCAGCATAGATCTTAACGACATCATTTGGGTAATGAGGAATTTAACTTTAGTCCAATTATCAACCAAGTTTCATCATGACTTAATACTCAGACACATTGGACAGAAACTAACCCATTCCTTGACCACCACAAATCGCAAGTACGCCTTTAATGTACTTACAGCTAATAAACATTATTATTGTTATAAAGATACGTAAAGTATATTATGCATTTTTACCACATGAACCTATACTAAAAACTGATGAAAAATTTACTCTACCATTGCTCACTACAGGTTTGTTGTTAAGATATGCTACGGCATTTCAATCTGAACAATGAGAGAGCATAATATGAAGTTCTATAAATTATAAGAGGACGTATACTATGTTTTCCTATTTCGAATGTGATGTATATCAAACAAAAGTTTCTTAAAGTGAAAAATACTTCCTTTTAATCAATGTTTGTAATAATCATGAAAATCATTTTAGGTCCGGATCCAATTTTGTCTATTCCCAAGTCAACAAGCGAAAACAGAAAAACAATGTTGACCTCTTCAACGCTTCAGTTCTCTTCTCTTCAATTTGAAATGCCAAAGAAGATCTTTAATTCTCCATAAAATGATCAATAAAACAGTTCTGAGTACCATTATCACAACTATTGCCATTATTATACCACTGTTTCAAAGCAATGAACCAGTAATAAAGGCATAAACCGTAAGATTATGGGTCAAGCAGTAATGAAGTGGTCAATTCACAACTCTTTCATAACAGATTTACATTTCGTTGATAAAAATAATTGTTTTGTTCATTCGGATATAAATATTATTGTGTGCAGTCCAAACATCGCTTTAAAGATTAAAATATGTATATACATATTTTCATACCACCGTGTACTTGGCATGCTTCTTACAAGGTTTTGGCATAAGAATTTGATCAACGGATATGTCTGACTTTCATTTTCAAGATAACTCAACTGGAAGTAGTTCAAACGGAAATCTAAATTGGTGTATTTTAAAACTTATTGACTGACATTTCAAGTTAGCAAGTGACAGAAATCTACCCTACCATCAAAATCGATATAAATAACAATAGATCTAATCACCACAAGAGTTTAAGATATGACTTTCTGGCGTAACTGCCTATATATCCACTCCATATCTCTTTACTAACTAAAATCCTGGATTCCGAAATGAAGTTATACTGTCTATTGTTCAGTACTTAGAGGAAACTCTGGTTCAGTGAGTTTTCTTTCGATCTAAAACAACATGAATCCAGTGGGACTGAAGAGTACAGAAGACACATCTGAAGACTAGTTGGAAGCTTCCGGTCATTAAAATTCCTTTTAACAAATATTTGAAAATAAAAATATCGCTTATACCAGCTTTGGTTATTGTGAAGAGGTAAATTCATTTTAACCTCACCACCTATTTATTCCAATTAATTGCAAGCAATAACAATTGTTTGAATACAGTACATGTTAAACAACATATAATTATTTTAATACATGCGACTGATTAAGTCCGTTATGAGTGGGCTTGAGCCAGTTTACTTAAGTTACAAAAACTTCACCGTGATTTCATTCAAAATAATCAGATTAAGACTAGTATTTGGTTTAACATTCGACAGACTTTACATCTAATGCCAATAATAACTTCCAACTTGGCTACTAGAATCAAATGGTCTAATTTAATCTGAAATAATTTAACATTATCAGTTTTCCATTCGTGTCTGCAAAACATCAACTTTGAATTTCTTTCTTATGACCAAATTACATCCATACCAGTGATCAACTGAACATTCAAATTCAACACAATGTCGAGAACCTCGAGCAACAAAAAGCTTTGACCATGGCACTCTTCATAGTAACATTTTCAAAACAATTTTCAAAATTCTAATTCTTATTTTGACACAATCTTATATACCAAACATAGAAATCAAAGACTGTGTGAGAAAATTTCACCTTTAATGTTTTGAAAACACCTAGTTCAATCGTAATAAGTGTTTCTCCACTTAAGGGAGGTTTTGAACAGAGATTCTCCCCAAAGAATATTTTGAAAATTAGGAGTGATTTCCTTGCATCTGAGGCCTTTCCAAACAGTATTTTTGTTGACATTGACTGAATACCCAGAAAACTAATAGAATGAGTCAGAAAGGAAATCTTGTATAATTAGGGCTGCTAATGTTTTGCCTCTAAAGGAAACTATCAGTAAAAAACTAAGATTAGCGTAGTTCCAATTAAACCTACGACTGAATGATGTTAAAGAAATTGATATGACCTTCCCATTTTAAATATACAACTTTCCCATTTAAATGATTAAACTATAAGTGGCATTCATAGCCATAGTTGATGATTAAAAATATATTTTAGTAGAACACAACTACATGAAGTAATTTCAGTTGAACTTAATTAGTATATTAACAGCAGGGTTTAACAAAATGGCATTTCAAACAGTTAAAAGATAGCTAGTTGTTATTTTAATAGAACTTCGACACATTTACCGGCATCTGACAGGTATATTCGGTTCAAAGCGTGCGATATCAGAAAGAACAGAAAAGACATTAAAGACTACGTTTAGAGTTTGCACTTATTACCTCCTATTACATCATGTTATGCAAGCCTAATTGCAATTCAGGTATGGAATTTGATGGATGAACATATGCAATGCAGGTACGAACAAATATTTCAATAAACATGTCAAATGTTATTTAGGTACGACATTAGTTGTATAATTGTGAACATTTTCATCCAGGTGAACATTGTTTTTCAGGTACGAAATTAGTTGTATAATCGTGAACATTTTTTATTCAGATACGAAATTAGTTATATACTCGTGAACATTGTTATTCAGGTGCGCCATTTGATGAAAGAACATTCTCAGGGTGGATTGAGGAAATCGTTACCAAGGACCTCAAGAAACCGTTTGATTCGAGGACCCTGAGCTGATTCCTCCACCCCTTGACATTGTTATTCCATATGAACATAGTTCAAATAGCATGTACATCCCTTTTTATTTTTAGCAAAACATACAAAATCAACTTTGATGTTGTTGAAAAGATGATTTTATAAAAAAAAAATAATAGAAAATCAATCTGAATAATCATGTTGAGGTCAAAATCAAGATAAATATATTTTAAGTATTTCCGATATGTCAGATTGACATGAAAACTAATTATCACATTAATATTGTATTCACATTATGCATTATAATTGTATAACACATAAATGTTAATCAACAGGTATCATCAAGCCTAGGGAATGTGCTTTACAGGTTGTTACGCTCTCAGTAATGATACTATCGTTATGACATAATTCTTAAAAAATGTTTTTGAAATTGTAAAATATAAGCTTTACGTCTCTCATTTTACTCAAGGGTGAAGACAAGTCACGCAACGCACTGGACATACTTCTTTCCAGTTTCATATCTGGTCTTCCATACTTCAACCGACAACTAATGTCCAATCTACCTTCGGATAGTTCAACCCGGTTTCTCCATGTTAGTGATGCAGGTCGGAAGGGCTGATATAAAAAAAGCGTCTAATCGTTTTAAGAGGACCAACCATGAAGCCTAGTGTTCTACAGATTGTACACTTTGACAGTTGGAAATCGAAAAGAAAAGTGGGCTTACATAGGACGTAAAATGGCGATAAATGAAACCCGGTCAAAAAATCTGATTATCCATTTTGACCTCGGCCGGCATCGAGCGATAAGGTGTCTATGAATACACCATAGATTCCTCTTTTCAAAATATAACTATCTTCTATACACACATAAGGTACTTGCATGGCTGAATTCAAAAAGGTTATATTTTACACTTAAAATTTTAGTGTCTTAATAAAGGAAAATTGATATAACAGTGTGATTCTTTATGTCAACCTACAAACATTTCTTTCATGATTAACTCTGTTAGCAATAAAATGTGGATCAGTAGATTGCTAGATAATTTCATTCAACACGCAAACATTTTACGTAACAGTATAGATGTATTCTGCTAATGCAAAAAGAAAACATTTTCTTCGCTTTTAATTAGATTAAAACACCATTAGATGCTAAATTGAACATGGAAAATGCTAGATGAAGGCATTGTCAAAATAAAAAAAATATCTAAAAAATACTTCTGAATCAAATATGATATAATGTTGAATGTTGCACAAACAAGATGTTTGTTAATCATAAAAATATCATCGGTAGAACTAAGAATGTCATTGTGACAGATCTTTTGAAACAAATACATATTACAATATAAGATTCATAAAAATGCCATCTGTAGACTTGTATTGTAAGGAATGTCATTGTGACAGATCTTTTGAAACAAATACATATTCTAATATAAGATTGATAAAAATGCCATCTGTAGAACTGTATTGTTAGGAATGTCATTGTGACAGATCTTTTAAAACAAATACATATTCTAATATAAGATTTATAAAAATGCCATCTGTAGAACTGTATTGTTAGGAATGTCATTGTGACAGATCTTTTAAAACAAATACATATTCTAATATAAGATTCATAAAAATGCCATCTGTAGAACTGTATTGTTAGGAAAGTCATTGTGACAGATCTTTTAAAACAAATACATATTCTAATATAAGATTTATAAAAATGCCATCTGTAGAACTGTATTGTTAGGAATATCATTGTGACAGATCTTTACATATTCCTATATAATATTTTGAGGTAAAGTACAGTTATATGCACTATGTGAGAAGACTGTTAAACTGGTCTTCAGAGTCGTCAAGATTACAACGTACAACCTGTCTCTTTTCATTTTACCCGATACGATAAAACGATCAAAATCGATTTTGATTAACGGAATTGTGTTGCTTGTACGGATTTGTAATATATAGACATGAAAATAACCAAATCATTGCTATTAGCATTCACAATTGCAGCAATTGCCGATGTTATGTCAAAATTACTCTTAAATAGCCATAATCCAAACTAAATAGGCATGGTTTGCTCGCGTTTGAAGATTGTCGATAGTGTAATGTATTCTAGTTCAAAAAGTTGATACGATCAAAATCTTCAAGTTGTAAGTAGTGGCCACATTCTCAATATCTCGCACAGTGCAACCAACAAGCGCTTTTAGTAATTAAAGGGGAATGTTCAGCATTTTCGCGGATCGATTTGGGCCTTGAATTTATGAACATAGCCTTCAGATTGACTGGAACAGGTCAACAATCACACAAACCCTTAAATTATACCCATACCTTAACAGTTATCTTTCATTTTCTGTTTTTTGTTTCCTATATAAGCCATAGTCTTATTATACAACGAGTCGTATTTTGACTTCCAAACGGTGATATTTGTGCATTCACGGGAATTTGAAGACTAAGATCAGAGAAGGTAAAAAATTCCAGGTTCTGAGACTAAAAGATGTTTGGTTGAACAGTTAGTGAACATATATCCCTTTAAGGAAATATGGTTAAAGGTTTTTTGAATTTTATGCGAGTTTAAACCACCTGCAGGTAGATTGAGTACGAGAAATCAATGTGAATACTGATCTTGATGAACTATGAGCCATAAAGCTTTTGAATAGTTATCACATTAGTACCAATAAAGAGAAAATAATGTGAAATATGGACAGGTATGACGAGAACAAGTCGTTAATCTAGATTACATTGATATTCTTCTTAACTTTACTCACGTTAAACTTTTATTAATGAGGATTTCACAATACTTGTTAAAGTATTCAGTCAAGACAGTTTAAGAGTGAGTGATAGTACCTGATTAAATTTGAAAAATAAATCTAATTATCCCTTTCATAAACCCGGCATCTTTAAAATTTTCACGTGACCTCCAACAACGTGAATTCGCAGTTGAACTAAATGCAGTTAACATTCACAAAAAAGATGTAGATGTGATGTTATTCTAGTCTTGTAGTCGAATTATTCATTATCGACCCATAATTGGCTACATCAGAATATATCGGGTGTCTAAAAAAAAAAAGTCCCCAACTTTGACGCAAAATATCTCAGCTGCTGATGGGCCGATCTATTTTGTTTGAGGCAGTACTTGTACAATTTTTATTTGATGACTTTCATAATTGCTGGGTCTAACAAGAACATGTTGAAGTAAATCTGTGAGAATTTTGAAAGAGATCGGCTCATCAGCAGCTGATATACTTTGCGTCAAAGTTGGGGACGTTTTTATTGGGACACCCGATATATTCTCACAGTTCAAACACCTACGTTCTTGAAACAACTCCGCTTTTGGAGACTTCGTAGATAAAATCTACCTAGGAGTGTTGGAAATAAAAGACACTACTGATTCTAAGACGAAAGATTCCTATTTGGATTTACTTCTCGAAATTGAAAACAACAATGATCTTTGTGTCAGATTGTACGACAAACCCAATCGTATATACGTCGGCCATTTTCTATCAATAATAACCTCGTATGCAGATAGAAGAAAACCTTCCAATGCCAATGGGCGGAAGGAGATTACGCGATAAAAAATAGTTCTGTTTATAGGTTGTTAGTTACCTCCCTTGCACATTATGCTTATAGATAGGAAAAGTCTGGATGTCAGAGACTTTTCAGATTACGTCATCAATAGAGACAAAAGTAGTGCGATTTATCCGCCTGATGCATACGAGGTTATTATTGATAGAAAATGGCCGACGTATATACGATTGCGACAAACCATGTTCCTTCAGCAACGTTAGACATTGGCATTAACTACCGTTTACTGGATTTTAAAAACACTACGTCACATTGTATTTATCCAATAAGCGACCTCGTTACAATTTGAGTGTAGGTCAGAATGATGTGCAAAGCAAGTTCGACTAGACGAAAGAGTTAATTTCTCTTAGCATTTTTCCGTAAACCTCAAAACTTTAAAATATTTTTCAAGATTGAAGAAAGCTTTACTCCGTTATAAAGCCGACAAAATCTTATACAATCCTCTATTTTGGTATCAATTCGGCTTTGACCTTTGAGACTCGATTATCACAAGGTAAATTTACTACAAGAAATCTGGCGTCTGGTCATTCGAAAGTTTTCCCGCAATAATGTGTTACAAGGAATATAACTGGTCGAATAATAATCGTTCGACCAATCAAAATTAATGACGAGAATATCTTATCATGATAGCAACGGATTAATGTAATGAAATGGAATGATAACTGTTGCTAAAGGAACATGATGACAAACGTGACGACTTTGATTTTCCTATTGTTAATTGTCCATTCATGTGCAGTAACATACCACAGTCGCCTGCTTATGGCACGTACATTTCACAACTGATCCGCTATCCTAGAGCTTTCTGGCAAGGGGTCGAATATTAACCGTGAAATTACTGAAACAGGATTACTTGACACACACTTAAAATGTCTTGTAGAAAATTTTATGGTCGTTACGGAGAACGCCTTTTCAAATATGACAAATCTGTTTCTTGCATTTTGGCGGATTTTTTTTTTAGTCAGGCATGAATTGATCTGGTTGCACCTCATGATTTTGATCTTTATAGTAGTGACGGGTGTCGCGAACAGAGCAGACCATGCTTACTCTTTTCGAAACACCTGATGGTACTTCTCGTATGGGAAGTCCACTACTATATAATTATTTCATCCGATTTTAGCATTAACGATATTGTTTTGCTTGTACGGATTTTGATTATTTGATAGATTGCACAGTCATGTCATTGTTAGATGAATTGCATTGGTAAATAGTAAAATATATTTCCAATTATATCATTGCGCTGGTTGTGGTTTAAAAAGTTTTGAATTTCTCGTATTGCTGAATCGTACTTAATAACTTTCAAGGAAAACCGGGATAAATACCGTACTTTGTGACCTTTGAAGATTGCAATCCACACATGCGAAAAAAGAAGGTGCGTAAGAAAATGATAAACTGCATCACGATGTATAAGGTTAAACGAATACGACCCGATATACGAAGCTTCTATTTTGCTTTTATTAAAACAGTAGTGTGACTATTTCTGTAATGTATTTTGGAGCCGAAACGTCTGGATTAATTACCACATTAACTAAGGGTTTCTCTATGTATCCATATAATATCATTATTATAATTATGTCATTTTAAAATACATTAGCTCTAGCATTGCCTTCATATATATCCGCCAATAAAGAAGTTATATCCTACGGCTTAATCTCGTAGTCTATCAGATCAAAACCTTTTAACCGTTTCATGTTATCACTACAGATGAGTTAAGTTAATTCACATTATTATCAGGTTGAATGTTACTAAATCTCTTACCAATCCTCATATATTTATCACCAGAACTGGCACAAAATACAGTATATCATGCGGGGTTATCAAACCGTTTATACCTAGCCTATAAGTCAATCCTTGATTTCCGTTTAGCTCTGATTATACAGTTGTTTATGAACAGAAGAAAAACGTGATAGGTGGAACTCATAATCATGAATTAGGTTCCAAAGATTACTTTATTTGATTGTCTGAATGGTGATTTAAACCGATTAAAGCGCTAAACACATTACACACTGGTGGTATTTTTTCGGAAACATTTTGACAGCATTCCGGAAATAAATCTGGGCAACCATTATTTGTTCCTGTGTCAACATGTTAGGATATTGTTAATATTTACTGGTGGTAGTTCAAATTTTTAATCACATCACTTAGATGATAGTTCATAAACTTTCTAGCGCATTTCTGATTTGATAAAACTTAATATAATGTACTTCGGTAACAAAAATAATATTCTACGTATTTTAGAAGAAATAGAGAATCACGGACAACATGTTTGCCAACTTTTAAGACAACATGACATCTTCTCCGTAGCTGTCCATAACTGCAAAAACTTCGCTAACTGAGCCATTTACGGAAGGGTTGAGTTTTAAGAGACACGAAAGCAGAAAATTGGATTAGCAAAGTATTTTTTCAGGTTGAGTTGTGTTTGAGTTTGAAGCAATTAAAGACTGCGTGGTATATTCGTTATCATGGTAATGTGTCTGGTTGCACAGTGTCTGTGTCTCAAAATGTTCTAGAACAGGGACCTGCTTGTTCTTGCAATATAACCTCAAGCAGTGTCCCAAAGCTTTCTGATTACATCGAGTATATTAACATATATGCGTTCTTCTGTTCTCAACACATATTAATAATTAACAAACAGTGAGAATATTATCTAGATTTAATACTGATAGCAATATATTGCGTTCGTGGGAATATCATATCTTGTATATATATTGCCATTATTAATTTCCCTTTTAGAATCGGTTTCAATTGAATTTGAAGTGAAAACTAATCGTGACAACAGATGATTGCGTTTATTGAAAAGGTCAAGATAACACCAATATTAATGACATCAGTTTTTAAAGACATTATTCAGAGAGTTTAAAATATGACGAAGGATATAAATCATGTTACGTCGTAATTGTTTGAAAATGCTTTCTTATTAAGATCTGGATAAGCATACAACAAAGTTACGGTTATTTTACCAAACAATCTGTCCACATACACACATTTCATATGAAATAAAACACAATACAAGTATTTAAGGCCATTTGACCATGCTATGTTTTTGAAATATGGTAAGTGAAAGAGCAATCGTTGTAGATGGTAACGTACGTGACTGAAGTTGCAAGGACGATGCGGTTTAACCAATTGACTATTTGTCACTTACAGACGCATATTATGTAGCAAACAAGTACCAATGCGACCACGTGAACGTCACATGCAGAGGAACACCAGATTGCCTTAATTCATCACCAACTAATTACGGTTACATCGACCATTGTTTGGAATCTCAGAACTGTTCGACGGCTACTACTCCATTACACTGACGTCAACTATTATTGTCTCCTCTACCACTATAGTGATATGTACATGATTTTGGTCTGCTCAGCTGCACAAAAGTGATATTTTCTGTTAAGTATTGTGAAGCTTTTAAGTTGGTTGAGTATTCAATATTCACGGATGTAGGTATATGGACTGGAATAATCTAGACTAACATCTAACAGTGGACGAGTTTGATCTCAACTATTGTTTAAATAAAGAAAAGAAAATTTCACCGGCAGAAGAACTGGATAATGAGCAGAACACATTTTATAGACGCTAATGAAGTTTTCAAGTACGGGCTCATTATCGGTTTCATCATTAATGGTTTGTACCATTAACCTAATTTGCTTCAAAACTTCTTGGATGGTTTTGTTTCAGTGTTATCTGAAGAACTTCAAAGCAATTCCTTCTTGATTCTAATACTATCTTAAGATTAATATCTTTCCTCTTTAAGTGTTATGTATTATGTATCGTTTTCAGCAAGGCAGTTTGACTAACGAAGCACACACAATGCACCAAAAATATCTTCTTTAAATGTGGGATAAATGAGCACTTAAGATCCTGTCTAGACTTTGAAATACGATCAATTATTGTCAGGTTACTTTAATTCTCATCAAATGAGATAAACGTCATGTTCTGTCGTTTTGACAGTCTAACTAGTATGGTCATGTCAGACTATGACAAGGCTCAGTATGGCTTGCGCATGTTGAATTCAGTCGTAACACAAACTTAGCCTTATTTCCAGATGGAAGCATTTAGTTGTATTAATTCTAACCTTTTAGTTTACAAATGTACAAATTTGATTCAAACCCGCTTACCAGTCAGAGGCGTAGCGCAGGAAAAAGAAAATTTATGCCGAGGGACTGAGGCAGGCGGGAACTTCATAAGCTGAGCCTATTTTAAATGTCGGCTAGCAATTTTGCCTGGTAAAAGAGTTTTTATAGTATAAAGGTTGCACGGGTAGAGGCATGCCTTAGACAAACGATTATATTCAAACAAACAAATAATTGCCAGAACTATTTGTAAGCACATGCTTAGCGTTAAGAGTTTACTCTCTTGGACACGTAGTTTGTTTCCTTTCACGAAGGTCCATAAAGTTTCAATGAACTTTAGCGTACGTTTGTAATTCTTTTTATGAAGCCGCATGCGTTATCATTACTCACTAGGGAACGTTTAGGGAGGAAAGACCGTCATTTATTTTAATGAAAGTCTTACTTTTCCACAGACAGGATACGTTTGGAATTGTGTCTTCATTATCGGAATCTTGACATGTCCAAAGCGAATGGTATTTAACAATACATCACACCAAATAACTATCCTCCCAGTGTCAATTTAAAGCTTATGTCGATTCCTCAAATTTGACATAATGGGGTTGACACCATCTTCCAATTCCAATTCTCACGAATTCCTGCGAACTGCCGTCTAGATTTTAGAAATTTGATGTTGTAATTTGTTAAATTTATGCCCTTTCTTTTCATTTATAAGTCTTTCCTAATCAACAACAATGTTAATGCTCTTCTATAGAAAATAGAAACAGTTGCTAAAGTATTTTAAGGTAATAAAGGTATTCAAGGTAATTTACGTTACTTATGGAATCACAATATATATTTCTAAATAATGCCTAAGAAAAGTGAATAAACTAACTAGCATTTGTTAATGAATTAATGGTATGGGTTCCAATTTGCCATGGACTAGTAAACTACTAGTAAGACTTCCATTTCGTTTAAACCAGTAACCAAACGTTTATAATAAATGTTAAGAAATTAATCTTGCAGCTGAAAGGCATCACAAATAACATGAGTTTGACATTTTTGTAGCTACTTTTTCTGGTTTACATTCGTTAGACTTTATAGTTATATTTTCATTATAAACTATCAGTTAGTGAAATTAATATTATCAATAAAGCATAATCAGATAAATTCAGAAATAGATGATAATATGACAATAAACATTCTGTCCCATTCAACTATTATGGAGACTTTTCAGGTTACAGGTGGACAAATTAACTCGTATTGTATTGTAGTAATGAAAAACTAGGAAGACATCGCATTAAAACCACTCAATGTTATACCGTCTAGAGCGACAAGGCTTGTAAAAAATTAGTTAAAGACATACAAGGCAACAAATGTTTAGATTTATTGTATCCTTTGAGACATTTATTGCATTGTCTCGGTCAACAGTCAAGGAAAAGTCATTTACAATGATGGAAAAGAAATAATATGGAAATAAATACAAAGTGACAAGTACACACGATGCAGAATGGTGTGAAAGTAAGCGAACTTTTGAAGAAAAAAACATTTACACAATATGTATGCTTTTCAATTTGTCTGGTTCAAATTTCTTATATTGTATATCAGCCGAAGCGATATTATCGACCATTTTATTCCAGTAAAGAAAGATACGAATTGTGCCATTCAAAATTTTTATCTTGAATTGGAAAAATATGTCAGAGTGTACAGAATGTCGGAATACACAGACAACATTGTTTCACGCCAGAGTTTCATGTCGTTTAAGTAAGCTGTTCATGTCAAATTGTCTACGAAAATTGCATGTCCCATCATGTCACATCAATAAATGTATGTGATTGCATTACAAAACGTCGTAAGAATTAATTGCAGACTTCAATGAATGAAGCATTCGCTAAATTTGTATAATTCAATAAGGAAATCTTTTGCTCGATATTATTAAATCTGCACTATCGAATCCCGAATGACAGCTACATGTACTTTATTTTGACATCCATGTCTGCGTTTCATTTGTGTTTCTTCTGAAATAAGTTACTCTTGGGCTTGTTGCTTATAAACGCACAGAATATCAAAAAGCTGTCACTGTCTGTTTTCAACTTCTATGAATTTTATGCAAGATGAACCTTACATTTCTTAAAAGCATTGTTTTAAAAGTTGAGGTTAATGTATATTACTTGGAACATTTCAGAGGATGGTAAGAGGACAAGAGCAAATACGGTGATTTGTAGATAATTTATAATTCACTTTTTTATTTACACCAACCATGCTTAAAATGAGAATTTAATATGATCATTTTAAATGATAATTGTCTATTCTTTCAAAAAATGTAATTATCAATAATATGTTAACAACTTTTTTTAACATTCACAGTCAGTTTTAAATAATTCTAAAAGTGTTACTAAAATTGTTTTTGAGAAGTAGAAAAAGAAATAAACTTACCTAGAAGTAAAGTAGTAATATCAGATACAGCTAAACTTAGTAAATAATAATTGGTGGTCGTATGCATGGATTTGTTTTTAAGAATCACAATACAAGTAAAAACATTTCCTAAAACACCCGTCACAAATATTACAGCATAGATTAAAGTCAAGCACACTACTGCCGGTTTGCTGATGTATTTTTCTCCCAAAATCGAATTAAGATATGTCACTTCGTCAAAATCACTAAAATTAGATCCATTTTTATTAGATACATTTAGCAATATATCCATTGTGTGATTTATCATGGTTGGTAATCCACTTTAGTTATTTATAATCCATTTGTGTTAGTTAAGCAAGTTTAACGGTTGAAGTTAACTTATTGACTGGCAATCATCATCAAGCTGTCCGTCGACTAGAAAGTTCACGAGTAACTTTTATACGAGCCAACAGTAGTTATACTTATAGTCATGGCATTAAGTGGAAAAACACTGACGAAGACGTTTTGATTTTTAAAACTCATTAGCATTAAATGCGTAATATGCTATCATTCATTTCAATCGCCGTTAAACAGTGGCGTTAATATACATGCGCATGCACCAATCCTTTACAATTAAAATCGATAGAACCAACTTAGCTAAGAAAGGGTTTCTTATATGAATAGATCGACGTCTTAAAGACACGAATCGAACAAAATACAGCAGAAAGATTATAGGCTCTAGGTGAAATCAGGTTTATGTGGGTATTCGTAATCTCCAATTCGAATTATATCCAAAGGGTAACAAAAGGAAACTACAGGTATATTCACTTGAAGTTATTCGCCAGAATATTACTCCTGAATATGTAGATAACATCAAATGGTTTGACCGTTCGTTTTATTTACTTAAAGTGTTTCAATATTAAAAACTCTTCATCAATTTTTACACCCGCTGATAAATATTGGATTAAAGAGGGGCATTTAGTATTTTCGATTGTTCACTTGGGTCTTGAATATAAGTTTTATAAAGTTATAAAACTGCCCTAAAATCTCATAACCCATTCAAATATACCTCAAACTGTATACATATTTTACATAAAAGACATAGTCTTAATAAAATACGATTCGTAAATTTGATTTTCTACGCTGGAAATATGGATAAACATGGATTTGAATATTTGAAAAGGGGGGTGGAGGGTGGTGGACTTAAGTCTGAGGAATAGTGAACATGCCCAAGTATAAAAATGAAGGTATATTTATTAGAGTAATGTAGATGTAAAAAAATAACATAATTTCGTTAACGTCTATACAAATACCTATTTTCAATAGCAAAGTTACCTGGGAAACAAACAATGGGTTTGATGAATGTCGTGGCTGTAACTACTTTCGTTGTACAGGCCCTTAGGTTACATTATCATAGGTTATATTAATGTATTGCGTCAAAGAAAACGGTATGTTGTAGTCAATAATGGGTTTCCTTTTACATTCAATGCATATAAATTATATATTAACTTTGACGTTGAAAGCAGACAATTACCGAGCTCCTTACATTTCTATTTAAGATCGATGTATTACTCTTTAGTTCTACATTATAAAAAATAAAATCTTATGCTTTTGGCATGTTGATTTTGCCTAATTCTTTAACAAATCTCTTAATCTTAAGAGCAATTTTCATAACTTTTCTGTCTTTGTTCAATGAATGACATAAAAACCATATGGAGCTTATGAAAGGAATATAGAGCACATGTTGCCTCACAAATTGTACTTACGATTACATATATCGATAACTTTTAAAAGAATATTGACATTTCTAATCAAACTTCAAATAACTCGATTTTTTAATTGTGATACAGTGTGAAAACTGATTAGATGGAAATACTTAGAAATATCGATTGGCACTTTAATTTTGATACAATATTATTTTTACTTGTCAAATCATGTAAAGCACAGTGAAATAAAATAATAAATGAAATATTTTTGTTTCGATTCAGTGTTCGTTCTAATTGTGATCTGGAAAGATGCTGACTATTGAGCTGTCAAATAAAATGAAATAAGGAATGGAGTGTTTAAGTATTTGAAGAAAAAATGTCATTTTCTCATCCTTTTCAAACTTCTTTTTACGATAGAAAATATTTATGAATTAATATCACTGAAGTTTCAAGGCCAATTCTACACTTACAGCTTGTAGGGGGTGTTTTCAGTGACAGAAAACTGTTAATGGCCATTGAGAAACCCTAACTACTGGGTTAGATATGTCAAATTTTGATGCAAGATGTAAACTTTTGCGTAGTAAACAAATATATGTACTTTTCAGGAAGAAGGGTTTGACAGCTGTAAAGCCTGTTAAGGTTTCCACATCAACCCCCTCACTCCCCCCCCCAAAAAAAACCGCTTGGCGTCCATCGTAATCATAGCTCTCTTACCAAACATTTAAAACAAAAGTAATGCAACGACAACTTAATAAAAATTATGTATACAAATAAGATGTTCACAATGTTAAATGATTTTATAAACCCCATTTAAGTCGAGGTAATGTTTATTTTTGGCTTAACTACTTTGTATCCGTCACATACGATAGATGATGGTTCTTTCGCTCCGATGACTTGACCTTTTAAAGGGTCAAGGAAAGACCTGTCAATTCCCATGTAATTCATGCTTCAACATGTTTTATTTTAATACGCATGATAGAATTAGTATAAATCAACTTCAAGATTGTTACCATTGATAATTTCTGTAACAGTTTTCCACATTTTGAACATGACACGATTTTACCAATCTTATTAAAATAAGATCTTAATATTTCGTTTCGGATTTTTCCTCGTGTTTGAAACTTATAATGGAGTGCATATCAAATAAAAAAGAAACGAAAATATGATCTAAATTTATTTAGATTGCGATTTTACTACCCTTTGACCTTTTTATATTAACATTTATTTAGATAATCAAATTTCGATCTATGATTAAAGCATAGATCTAGTATTTCCATTCCACCTTGTTTGTTAGCTTAGTCAAAGTAAATAATGGAAAGTCCTTTAGTGGGTTAAGATTTTCGTCATGTTGAATGGAAAGTTCTTTAGAGGGCTAAGATTTTCGTCATGTTGAATGGAAAGTTCTTTAGTGGGTTAGGATTTTCGCTATGGTGAATAGAAAGTCCTTTAGAGAGATAAGATTTTCGTCGTGTTGAATGGAAAATCCTTTAGAAGGTTAAGATTTTCGACATGTTGAATGAAAAGTCCTTTAGTGGGTTAAGATTTTCGTCATGGCGAATAGAAAGTCCTTTAGAGAGATAAGATTTTCGTTAAGATTTTCGTCATGTCGAATGGGAATGGAAAGTCCTTTAGTGGGTTAACATTTTCGTCATGTTGAATGGAAAATCCTTTAGAAGGTTAAGATTTTCGACATGTTGAATGAAAAGTCCTTTAGTGGGTTCAGATTTTCGTCATGTTGAATAAAAAGTCCTTTAGCGAGATAAGATTTTCGTCATGTTGAATGGAAAGTCCTTTAGTGGGTTACGATTTTTCGTCAGGGTAAATGCTAAGTCCTTTTGGACTGAGATAGGTTCAGTTTAAATATCTCTCTGCAGCTCTCGGGTGTGTCACATTATATTGCTATTTTCACCGATACCATTTAGGTAAAGATGTATTCCCGTTGCTTTATATAATATATATCGAAGTCATAACAAAACCAAAGTCGAGTGTTACAGATAAAGATGAAAGAACAGGCAAGAAGTTATTGAAAATGATTTTGTAGTCTGGATTCCATTTGAGCTGCACCTGTGCAACGCGGAACCAATTGTTCCATATTCACAGCACAATATTGCAGCTTTCATTGTTTACAAACCAGTAATGTAGGTCGTGAGAAAAACAAATTGCAAGATGAAATTGTGCTAGTAATCGGTCCTTGATTTTTATTCCTCTTGGGTGAAAATTGTAAGGTCTGATATATTCTTTACTTAATAATATTTAATTTAAAGCGATACTACGTCTTAGAATGAACAAAAAAAATTAAGTTCTCAAACTTGGTCAATAAGAGTATATATTTATCATCAGTGTCCAAAGTGTACACACAGAATCAAATAAACCCATAAAACTATGTAATTTTCCATGCAATTACAGATTATTACTGATAAATGCCTTAAATTGGATTAAGACATTTATCAATTATTGTATATAATAAACATAGTTTTCTGGATTTATCAGAATATTTAGGTAATCTGTTTTATATGGAGGTATAACGTTGCCAATATTGTCGATTGTGTCGCAACGTTAAAATACCAATGTCGTAATTACAAAATGCATTTGTCAATGCTGCAAAGTACAATTGTCGATGTGTAAAAATGCAAAATGTATAAGAATACTCAACAATCCAATGAAATGCAGCTAACACTTTACTCTTTGCATTATGCATTTTGCATTAGGCACTTTGCATTATACATTCTGCATTAGTCACTTTGCATTACGCACTTTGTATTATCAAACCATGCAGAATAGACTTTTACACAATAGAACATATACCTTATATGGAATGATGACGTATATTCATTTGCATACGTAAAAAACGGCGGATATGTACGGAAACTAATTAATATGCATGCGCATTGATACATGTCCTTGTTGACACTTAAAGCTGGGTTCTCCCTTAGAGATAAATATCTCTGTATTAATTCAAATTTGAAGTCTTGGGAATTATTTCAAATTGATAGTTAATAATTTGTAATATTATGTTAAATATAGAAATCTAGGCCCAAGTTCTTGAAAGGGGGCGGGGGAGGGGGGCGGTGTGAGGGTGCAAACGTCCTCGAAAACTTTGTGAATTTTTAAGCTTTGCAGTGGTTAAACTCTATTCAGTTATTGCTACCTGTGTGGCTTCAAGGGTGGAGTCTTGGAACCCCCTCTACAATATTAAAAAAGAAACTCCCTCAAACGTTATTTCCAGATGAATTTAAAGTTTATTTGTATAGGAGATCACAAGAAGAAAATGTTAGGAATAAGACACCTGGAAATGCAAATTTCAGAAATATCTGAGAGACGGATTTAGACAATTTTTTGAGAACTAGACGCGATCGAACGAAGCATGGAAAAGCTAAATTCTGACATTTTCCATCGAATTTAAGGTTCAAAATTATTTGTATAGGGTCTGAGGAATTCAGCCTTAAAAATGTTGAGAAATAGACGCCCACAAAATATGAAATTTCCTGACGACCTTTTTGGTTGTGGGATCACCGGAAGAAACTTTTGAGAATAAGGCGCCTGGACACTCAAATTCCTGAAATCTCCCACCGAATTTAAGATTCAGAATTATTTGTATATGGGGTCTCAGGTATGTCGTTTAAAAAAATTGAAAATAAGATGCCCATAAACATTTCCTCACATTTCCCGTTGAATTTAAGTATCAGAATGGGGGTGGGAGAAAATGCTCTTACAGGCGTCCATTACTCAAAATTGTCAAGGTTAGTTCCCTCAGAAATTTCAGAATTATGTTTCCAGGCGTCTATTTCTTGTTTTTTAAAAATAAACCTTAAATTCGTTAGAAAATAACGTTTCATTTTTTTTAAATTTTCTAGAGGGGCTCCATAGAAAACAGACTACCAATGGGCACCCTTGAACCAATACAGGTAGCAATAACTCAATTTGAAATAATACAGAGATATTTATCTTCAAAGGAGAACCCATCTTTAAATGTCAAAAAGAACTTGTATCAATGCGCATGCATATTAATTAATTTCCGTACATTTCCGCCGCTTTTTACGTATGCAAATGAATATACGTCATCATTCCATATAAGGTATATGTTCTATTGTGTAGAAGTCTATTCTGCAAGGTTTGATAACGCAGAGTGCGTAATGCAAAGTGACTAATGCAGAATGTATAATGCAAAAGTGCCTAATTCAAAATGCATAATGCAAAGAGTAAATTGTTAGCTGCATTTGTGTGACATTTCATTGGATTGTTGAGTATACTTATACATTTTGCATTTTTACACATCGACAATTGTACTTTGCAGCATTGACAAATGCATTTTGTAATTACGACATTGGTATTTTTACATTGCAACACAATCGACAATATTGGCAACGTTATACCTCCATAGTTTTATAGTTATGCCACTAGGTTTGTCCCCTGATGAATCTATACTCCTATTGACGAAGTTTGAAAACTTAATTATTTTGTTCATTTTAAGACGAAGTATCGCTTTAAGTTAAATTATCTAAACCTTAAAATGTCCATCATCAAAAGACTGAAACTAAACCGATCTCTCCTTCATATTTATATATTTTCTCTAATAATACTAATATCAAACGATAAATCAAGGCATATAGCCCGTGGGTAAGGTATTATAACAAGAGAAGTTATATCATTTGGTATTTGAAGTTCTAAAAAAAAAAGATCTAACGCGTTAGTCAATGGCAGTAATTTAATTTTCGAAGAGCGAGATGCTGCAGGCAATTTAACCTCTCTCCACAACGGAATAATTGTGAATATTAGATGATCGAGATGAAACATATTTTCCCTTTTTTATCTGAAATTATATAAATTTTGTGGTACATAAATAGAACTTCAAATGGGCAATTTTTATTAACTGTTATGTGCTGTTTCTTAAAATACTTTCTTGTGCAAGTAAAAGAGATTATGCGACCATCGGCGAAAGGCACTGATTACAATCCTGTATATTCTCAGACAGATATCTCGACAGTTGCAAATCGAGAAATAGAGTAGGTTAATGCCACTGGCTTGATTCCATCATTGAACACTGCATGATGTCCCCATTGGCCACAAAGGTAGCCTACATGAAATAAGACGTAAAACTCCATTCCATTTCATTTCAATCCACCTATATCTTTTATCACTTTTTGACCATCGGATTTTAATTTTCACATCGATGTTGACAACAATTCAATCAGGATGAAAGAACTGTCTGTAAAGATTGACGAGTAGGACAATAAGTACTCTTTTAAGATGATCGTTTGATAGAAAACTTGGATAATTGTGTGCTTTAAAACTTCGTTAAATCATTTGATGTGCAATTAATGTTGAACATCATTCAAACAGTATTTCTATAGGCTAGTATTATCCTAGCGAGATTACCGTGACGACTATTGGATTAGCTTGTTTATCTGGTTCAGATTCATTTCTTTAGAGACACACATGCATAAACTTTGCCTTTTTGCAAACCTTTACATGATAAAGATGACGTATATGACATCAGTACATCTGCATGTATTCCTTTTATACTGATATGATTCATTTATTTCGGCATGTTCACGAATTTGTCTTTGAACTGATATAGTAGCACAAAACTTCTTGCTTCCACAAACTCTTAAATAGTACTTGTATATCGCTTAATATTTTACTCATAAAGGTATAATATTGTTATATAAAAACAGGACCATAACATGATTAATTGTACTTCGGAAAAAAATGAACAAAATGAACACCATATATAGCAGTTAATTGTCATCTTCAGAGTCTTAACTTCAGTATTTCGCTTCAAAGGGATGTGTTTAACTGTTCAACCAACATTATTTTAGTCTCAGAATCTGGAATCTTTTTAGATAATCTAATCCGTAATGTTGTTCACAACTCTCCTACGAAATTTAAGCCTTCAAACACATGTGTACCCATAATTATCCGCGTTTGAAAGTAAAAAAATACGACTCGTCGTTTAGACTGTGACTTATATAGAAAACACATATACAGAAAAAAAAAAGATACATGTTAAGGAAGGGACAAAAAGGAAGGAATTATATGATTTCCGTGCAGTTCTAGTACTTCTGGAGGCTATTTAGAAATATTCAAGTCTAAATCGACTATCGGAAATTATGAACATTCCCCTTTAAACCTTACCATGAACGTACAGACATCTTCATCTCCAGCGAATTACAAGGATTATTATCAGGCTACTTATAAAGTCTGGAGTGACACCAAACATGTCTAAGTTATTGGATTATGCCAAACAAGTTAATAAACTGTGCAGCAAATGATGACAAATTTCTAGTCATTCCTCATGACTGTCGGTCCTGTCGTCTTTAATACCGTCCAAGGTCTTAACGCCAATCCATAATATCTGGAAAGAAAAGGTCAATTATCGGACAAGACAAGAAATCTTCCGAGACAGTAGACTTGAATTCCCCTATATAATTGACTCGTCAAGTAATTCAATAAAAACATAACAGAATGGTCATTTATTAGGTTTGTTCCCACTTTCCCGGCAGATTATCGGGATTAAATTTGTCTAATCCGGATTAGCCGGGTTATAAGGATTAATCGGATTAAGGAAGATAAAATTCCACTAATGAGTTGATATACTCTATGTTCACCTAACTTAAAGTGAATATTAGTTCACATGTCATAATGGTGAATGAACTTGAAGAAAGTGAGTGAACACTATTTGCAAAGCATGTATATATAACGACTGGCTAATGTAAAAGTGAACGTGCGATTTGTTTCAAATAGACATGGTTATCAGAACCTCTGCTACCAGGGTCATAAATTCAGTCAACTCCAGTCTGGTGGTAAGAAACGCCCCAAGAAGAGACGTTATCGCCAATTGAACCATGAACTTGATCGCCTGAAAGTCTGTCTACAGAACAATAGCAAGACCATGGTGGAGTATGGAGATGCCGTCTCACATCTTGTTGGTTTGTAATGTACTGTGTCTTGTAACATTGTGTGATTGTATATAAAATTAAAAAAATTAAAATAAATAAAAATATCAGCTCATTAGTAGAATTTTATCTGCCTTAATCCGATTAATCTCTATAACCCAGCTAATCCGGATTAGACAAATTTAATCCCGATAATCTGCCGGGAAAGTGGGAACACCCCATTTATTAGCTATAGTTTATGTGTAGGATAATGCATGGTTTCGAGGGATTAGTTGACATAATGCCCGCGGGTTCGGGAAAGCACGAGGGCCGAAGGCCCGAGGGCTTTCCCGAGCCCAAGGGCATTATGTCAACTAATCCCGATAGAAACCATGCATTATCCGACATAAAAACCGATTCCTAATTCAATAATTGGTAAATATGTTGAAAAATCAATCAATACATTTAACATCACATGGGAGGTAATCCATGTCGTGTGAAAAAAATGTTCCAGAATTTTCAGAAATATTTAGTTTTTAATATTAAATATCTAATTTTACATTAAAAAATTATAAAATGTAGTATTGAAAGATAGAAACCCCTCGAAAATTAATTACGCTCTAAAAATCTAGTTTTTAAATTTTTAAAACCATTTTTAAAAAATAAGATGACCAGTAAAAAACATTACAAGAAATGTGGGGGTATATATTGTTGTATCAACCTTCATTGTATCATAGGAAGCAAGAAACCTTACATTGATCACTGGGTAGTGACTTGAGTCTTGTGTGATCAGATTGCATTCTTTGTCACTGGGTAGTGACTAGTTACGATTAATCAGCTTGATTTTGAAATTTCAATATTAAGTTTGAAAGACAAAAATCTTTAAGACATAGAGTTGATTGCTCAAATGCATTGGTGTAAGATTAAAGTATATTCTCTCGAATGTACTTTGCTAGAGGGATATTCTCTCGAATATACCTGTCCACGGGGGATATTCTCTCGAATATCCCTGGGTTGAGGGATATTCTCTCGAATGTCCCTGAGTAGAGGGATATTAGCAAAAAGAAAGACCTGCCATAACAATGGGATGACGTCACAAGAGGTTTTTATTAGTTACTATTGAAAATGGGAATACAGTGCCATATATAGAGACCAAATTAATGTCTTGTTATGGGATTTCATCTTCTCTGAAGATTAGTTTTAAGTTTATCAACTACAACTGGCCAGTTGGATTTTTAAATTATAATTTCTTAAGTTAACGCATCTCGTGAACGGACCCAATAACAGAGTGACATACGAAACTTAGCATCTTGCCTATAGCTCCGTATGTGTCTCCGATAGGTAGAATTTCTCTGTTGTTCAGAATGTAACAGCCCTAGCTAGATTTGTCGAGCGGGTGCATACCCAATATACTCATCTGAAGTTGTACTAATAAAATTGTTATTTCAGGCGACTACCAGAACAATTCAAATTTACATACTATGCCTCTGTTGTCTGACCTGATTAATAGTATTAAAAAGTACCATAAAGGTCGATATTGGGAATGTTGGAAAAGTCCCTTATACACATTGTAAGTAAAAAAAAAAAAATATACGTAGATATGTACTTTTATTAAAATGCAGATAACCGTACAAAAAGTGGTATCCGAAACACGTGCAATCATTAGCTTTATCTTTGATATTTTATCACCGGAGACACCAAGATTTCCTTGAAGTTGACCGTGATAAACGAGAAGATATCCTGGTTTAATGAAAATTGTCCAGAGATGTCATTCACAGATACATATTAATAGTATTTTACCACTCTTGGGACCATTTTGTAAACGAGCTTCCGTTTTCCGAAGGTGCCATTTAATATGTTGATGATTATTAAGATACTTAAAACAATATGATACAGAACAAAATGTAGGATATCCATACTATGGCCCTTTTTCTGTAGATTATGTCTTGCTTTTAATTTTGGAGATCTTATCTGTCACATTAAAGAAATTTTACCTATGTGAATAATATATCTGAAACGATTTTTCAGATATCTATATTAGAATTTTAATAAAAGTTAAAAAAACGAGTATACATGATTTTACAGTGCATCGTTATATTGCAGGAATGGATAAGGAAATGTCAAAATCTAGACACCCGAGAACAACTCTTACTACTAGCCACTGTAATTAACATTTGCATAATATGGTAATATTATAACCTCATATTAACGATGTTGTCTGATTGAGCCATAGTTTAGAAGAAAGCCTTAGTTATCCTTTAAAGGAAGTCCACTGTAGACCGATTGGTATCTTCTGTATTACATATATACAGTTTAATCTATAGCGGATGCACTAAAGAAATTGTTAGATTTTTTTTTTGTAAACGTATTAAGACAAAAAGTCTGTCATTCAAAATTGAACAAGCGCATCGGGAAATTTCTAAAAAAAAAACAAGAAGCATATTTTAAGGGGAATGTTCACCATTTGGACTTGCATATATAGTATAAATAGCCTGCAGAAGTACTAGAACCGAACAATACCTTCAACCCTACTTGAACATGTATCTTTAATTTTCTGTATATAGTCGTATTTTTGGTGAACATATCCCAGTCAAGACATTATCCTTGCACTATAAGACTACAGAAATCACAAGAACACCCGTGTCATAAAATTATAAGAATCAAAGGTTAAATTAGAAATGCATTCAATTGGTTAAAAATTTAAAAGTAGATTATTTAGTTACTTGAAGACTGACAATTTGAACAGTGGAATTAGAAAGATAGTACGTAGAGATTTGTCTATTTCCTAAAGCGACTGGATGGACAGGAAGCTGAGATTGAAATGTCTTCGATATATCATTAATAATAAATATTCTACTCTATATAACTAATAAATTTATAAAAAAAATGTCAAATAGATTTCATAATAGTCTAGATGGTTTCCGGTATAAGAAATGAACTGATTGTTCAATCATGATTTATATGTCCGCTTTCTTGAACATTTACTGATATATTACTTACTATACATAACAATACAACTAACATATGGCGAACATAGAAAACTAATAAATGAATTAAACATAATTTTATATATTAATTATTTACATCTGAATATCATTTTCCTTACTAAAATATTCAAGGTCTTAAGTGACTTCTAAAGATGGATCTCGGGTGTATTGCCGTGCGACCGAACAGATTTAAGCTGTTTTGCGAACAAAAAAACAATTGCGACTCTTAAGGTACTGTACACATTAACAATATTTTGCCGAAACGCCTGGGCAACACAAATTTAGTCCTGTACACACACGACAACAGTTCGACAACATGTTGGGCAACTTGTTGCTGAGTGTTTCTGAACCTGTATACACTAACAACATTTTCGAAAACATGGCATTTTGTCGAAAATGTTGTCAGTGTGTTAAGTACTTTAGTCGGCGGTCAGTTTAATCCCGCAATCAGATTCTTCAAAATGTCACTAGTTGCTACTGGTCGTTGAAATTTGGTTGCTGTCACAAATGCAAGGTCAAAATCTGTGTGGTACAAAGAGTCAATCATTATCATTTTATACATAGTCAAGTTTATAATAATATGAAGTCAATGTTTCGCATCAATGTCACTTGCAATTCAATGAACAACGCACACATTTACTGATAGAACAAATAAAATGTGAAATGAGAATTCATTAGAGAATAGTCAATTTGAATGCAACGATTCTATTTGGAGCAATGTTAGATTGTATCTGACATCATTGACACTAATAGAATAATAATTTTCAGTAACAGGTGTTAGTTAAACAACAGTTTGTCAGTTAACTTCTATATTATCTCAATGTTTCAGTCGACTAATGAAAGATATGTGTATATATAAAGCATGCACGTATGTTTCAAAGTTGCATCATTATGCTTCAACAAAAAATATACATGTGGCAACATGCATGTTCATCTAAAATTGAAACGTTGTGGGTATTAAAGAGGAATATTATGTAAGAAAGTATGTTATTTGCCAAGGTCAGATTGAACAATTTTCTTATGTGTTTTATGTAGAAAATAATTTTTTAAAGATAAGAATAGAATTTGATTTATTCATACTGTTCAACACATATAGAAATTGTCAATAAATTGGAATAATAAAAAATGCACCAAACGTGTAGGCTGATCACTGTTTGAAACCAGTCAATTTCAAGTCTAAAACATATACTAAAATATGATCGATCTCTACGAAAAAAGATCATGGTTTTATATATAGATACTCTGACACTGTTAAATGAGTTATGAAGTTGATGGAGAGAGCAAATTTTGTTAATTATTTATTTGATGAACTTTAAGTTTAACAGTTTCAGCTGACTTTGAGTCAAGAAATGAAATGAAATGTAGTTTTACCATCCTCTTTTCTGCAACTAGGACGGATTAAGGTCAACAAGACAATACTCTAGCAGGTATGGTTTATGTACCAAGGTAATCTTCTGGTGGTCTGGCACAATACAAAACCATTAATTGGGAAAAGATGTTAATCATGTAGTTAAAATACACATCCATTCGTGATATAATCGTAAAAATATGAGGTAACTAAATAATACAATTTAATTTCAGCTTTCCTGGAAAGAGTAAAATACAGGCGCGTCCAGTTCCAAAGATATTTGATAGAAACCTGAATGTTGGATAACTTTGGATAAACATGTTAGGTGGTAGTCCGAAGATTAAAACACTATAACTTAGCATGTTTATGCAGTTCAACTTCCAGGCAAATTATTGGCATCGTGATACCGTTTCATTGTTGAAGGGAGGCAACTCAATAATATAAGCATGAACATACAGACTCGCACCACAAAATCAATTGTTGTCTCTTCCATGTAATTCAACCTTTTTATAACCAAAAAACCTTGTTAAACCATTCTTTCTGTCTCATGAAATCCTTGCCAATACAAAGATTTGTAAATTTGGTTTTAATTTAGTCGCTGTAGTGTTTGTTTTCCTTCGCAATGTGACTTCAAATAATTTTCATGTTCTTAAACGTTTCTTTCACTCTTATCATACCCCTTTCAGTTTCTGTGAATTTTGATCACGAAAAGCAAAAAGTTGACGAATGTATATAACTCTTCAGTTTTACTCAAAAGCGGTTTAAATTTTCTCATGCAACAATTCATGCAATATCCTAATGTTGTTACATATCTCTCCAAATTCTATTTATATCTTGATTAACCATTTTTGTTGACATCTGCTGGGAGAAATGGACAAATGTATTGTAATCGTTTGGGAACATGTAGCAGATTACAATAAATCGTACATATATAATATTACTTTGTAGTAATAAAAGAACTGGTGATAATAGAAACTTTGGTCTGAAAGTCTAGACAATCAACAATAATTCCAATAAAATTCATTTCCGAAAGCAAATATTATTCTCCAGAAAGGTACATACGTTTTATATTCAGAATTAATTGGAATCAATAATAGGGTAAAGAAGAGTAAAAGCTAATGGTCTTCATTCAGGGTAATTAAAGACATTTCTTTTGTCTTCGACCAAAGATATCTTCCCATGTCTCTCCCAGTAATGAGTTCGACCTTCATATGCATTTTGACAATACTTTTGACCCCTTTGATGTGGAACATCACTATCATAGTTCACAATCGAACAATTTTAGAAAGTGTTGGGTAGAGATCTTTGCCGGATTGATTATCCGTTACAGCTGGGTGGACTGGAATTATGTGTGAAGATGACTTATTCAAGTTTATCGGACTTTAACACCCTGATCGAGAACCGAACTCTAAAACATAACGACCAACATTTGCTCGTATCCAGGCAAATGACTTGCAAATTGTTGAGTGTTAACGATCTAAAAATGTGTTTCAAAAATAAAGGGCAATACCTCCTCAATGCGATGTAGAATTGTGCCTTGAGTGCTTAGGAGTGCTTGGGTGAATGATGATATCTAAAAAAATCGCGGAAAATTTAGCCCTTGATTTTTTGTAAAAAGAGTTAAATTTCATTGTAACAGGGTTCAATAATGATTGAATAATTGAATAATGCAAATAAGCACCCCATTGTCCAGAGTTGCCACATGTTTTCACTAAGCTAAGCACACCATTGTCCAGAGTTGCCACATGTTTTCACTAAGCTAAGCACACCATTGTCCAGAGTTGCCACATGTTTTCACTAAGCTAAGCACACCATTGTCCAGAGTTGCCACATGTTTTCACTAAGCTACGATGCGATACCGCTACAGGTGAAACTTGTATTTTAGGAATAACCATGCATCGTACATCAAAGAGAAGGGCAAAACTGTGGCCTCTTCAATCAGCTTAAAATACTTGTTAATGAAGGGATAATAAATGCAAGATAAACAATAGTCCATCCGGATAATTGAAATTTATTCAATTTCATGAATTTTCATCTTTTTTAACATAAGCAACATGCAAAATATAGTCACAAACCAAGTCTGGTGGATAAGAATTTCGAAGAGCACTCTCAAATTTTTCATAAAACCTCTCACAAATCATGTGACTTTCCTCGTTAATAGCGAAATGGAAAGGGACATAACTCATTGATTAGCAAAACATTGGGTGAGGTCAAATCTCGTGTTAGTGTTCCGTGTTAGTGTTAACACCGACACGTAACACGACATTTGAACTCATTCTTCGTGTTAATATTGTATGTCTGGTGTTAACACGCTAATCTAATATTACATTTTCATTAACACCAAGTCTTACCATATAAATAATATTTCTAAAACGTTGTTGTTGCATTGTTTTGTTCGTTCAACTCACTCGATGAGGACAACGAGAGCAGTCGCATTCGGAGCGGTGTCGGCGAGCGCAAAGTGCTGGGCGAGGGGTCCCCCTGTGCTAAGGGAGGTTAATTAGCCCGACGGGGTGTTCTGTGGGACCAACTCTCTCTGAAAGTTCGCTGTGAAATTATTTAACACCAGGCCAGATTGAGGATGCTTTTCAGTAGGAGGGATCCGTGTGAAAGCAAGGCCTATCGATCCTTTTGTGTCGCCCTTAGGGCGACGATAGGAGAGCTCTATTTTTACTGCTTCCCGCAAGAGGTATCAGAAAAGTTACCACAGGGATAACTGGCTTGTGGCAGCCAAGCGTTCTTACCGACGTTGCTTTTTGATCTTTCGATGTCGGCTCTTCCTATCATTGCGAAGCCACCAACAGGGAACGTGAGCTGGGTTTAGACCGTCGTGATGTTAGTTTTACCCTACTGGTAGGGAACTCTTTATGAACGAGCGGCTACTAGCGGGAAGGACTATCTTGTAAGAGTGGAATTTTGGTTCGACTTTATAAAAAACGTGACGATTTTGATTTTCCTATTGTTAATCTTCCATTTATGTGCAGTAACATACCTCAATCACCAGTTTATGGCGTGTATGTTTCACAACTCATCCATTTAAGAAATTTTATGGTCGTTTTAAGGAACTTCTGGACAAATATAACAAAACTGTTTCTAGCATTTTGACTGATTTGTTTTGTCAGGCAAAAATTGATCTGATTGTATCCCAAATATATATATATATATATAGTTGTGGCGGGTGAAGCAGACCATGTTTACTCTTTTCGAAACATCTGATGGTACTTCTCTTTGAGGTAATCCACTACTATACTACTATAACTCTCGATTTTGCCAGGTTTTTGGATGCGACTCTGAGACTGAGTTGTCCCTCGACCAAGAGATTAATCCGCAACAAGACGGACATAACTCTCTTATTTATTTTTCTCTTTCATTTGAGTGCTAAGCGAGTTTTAAACATACCTAATTTTACGAAACCACGGTCGATGTTTTGCACCTAAAATAGTTGAGACCAACCACCCCCCCCCCCCCCCTCCCGTCAACACTTTCGGGTCCTTCGCTCGTGAGCAATTTGTTGGTACATGACGGACCGAAAGTACCCTACTCGGATAGAATGACCAAAAATTAACGCTCGGCGATCGTGTTGCCGTCAAAATCACCGTACTTGGGAGAATGGGAGAAACTTTCCTGATATGTTGAGCAACGTTTAGACTAACCAAACTTGTTCAGACTGGTCGTTGTTTTGGTATCTAACTCATAGGACTACTGAGAAAATTGATGTAAGCATTTATATCGGGTGTCCCAATAAAAACGTCCCCAAGTTTGACGGTAAGTATCTCATGTGCTGGTCAACCCATCTCTTTCAAAATTCTCTCAGATTTACTTCAACATGTCCTTGTCAGACCCTGAAAATATGAAAGTCATCAAATAAAAATTGTACAAGTACTGCCTCGAAAAAAATAGCATGTAAAAAAAATTCAATATCAGAGCAAACTACACATCTCAACCTGTGTCTATTGTGCTTTCACCACATCGACCACCAATATTATTCATTTTCCATCCCATAACGCTCTCACCGATCTCATCTTAAGATATTTTCTCCCAAAAAGCAACCTTCCTGCCTTTCAGTTCCTGTTCATCCAGTCTGTTCCACTGGTGATGGTAATGACTCTGGGCAGTATGGGATTTCTCTTAAACAGGTGTACTGCACTTAGGTTAGAGGTACACACTGAATAAAAAGGAACTGAAATGCAGGATGGTCGCTTCTCGAGATCCGTGAAAGTTTTCAGGATGGAAAATGTTTGTTATTGGTGGTTGATGTGGTGAAGGCACTATGAACGCAAATTCAAATATGTAATTTGCTCTGATATTGAATTTTTGTACATGCTATTTTGTTCGAGGCAGTACTTGTACAATTTTTGTTCGATGATTTTCATATTTTCCGGGTCTGCCAAGGACATGTTGAAGTAAATCTGTGAGAATTTGCATAGAGATCAGCTCATTAGCAGCTGAGATACTTTTCGTCAAAGTTGGGAACGTTTTTTTGACACCCGATATATCTATATCTAAACCGTAACTTTATTGTTTTGGTACATATATTATTAAAATTAAGGTAGTTTCTTGTGGGCGTTCCCTTGGTAGAACGACAGGAAAATCTGATAGAAAGTACATTTAAAACATCTCTATACTAATGGGCTTGATATGAAAACTATGAGCTTTTTCTATATCTTAACCGTAACTTGGTGTTTTGATATAGTAATAGCAATAATACAACCTAGGCTACAAACGATCCAAACCACAAAACAACACACATTTGTTACCTTGCTGGGCATCCATATTAATAATACTCAGCCGAAAACACAATCATCTTATTCACGTTTATTAACCCGGATATGACGTTCAATCGGTTCTAAAGTTGTATCAGGATATCTTTCCAAATTTTAGCCTCTATTTTGCAACAATAGCTTGAGAAGTCGGTATAAAAATCATTTTAAATGAATTTAAATAACTGCTAACACCAACACTAAACTTGAACTCATGCTCGTGTTAATGCCCTAGAGATTAGTGTTAGCGCATAATTTCTAAATCCATTTTTAGGCTTATTTCAGACGGAAATCGATCAGAATTTGAGACCCGAATGTCAAACTGTAATATATAATCGATTGCCAAAAGAATTTGCATAATTATGTCATTTTCACCCTCTAATAATGTGTTAAAGTATTCCATGAAATCTCATTTCCGATATTAACACTATCACGAAGGAGAAATCGTGTTAATACTATGCTTAACACCATGTTGATAGTTTTTATATCAGGGCTAACACGGAACACCAGTATGAGGTCAAGTCTTGCGGACTAACACCAAATAAACCGAGCCAAGAAATAACAAATACAGACAAATAAAGCTTAATATACTAGATCAAATCATCAAATATATTTTAGAAATTTTAATAAAGGCTAAAAATCCATATACACGCTCCGTGTTAATATCCAACTACGGTGTAAGTGTCCAAATTCTGTACTAACACCAGGGTTAACACTAACACGGAACACTAACACGGGATTTGACCTCACCCATTGTGACTATTATTTTGTCAATGTTTCGAAGTGGTGCACCGATTACAGAAGCAACAAATTTCAATTTGTTTGCTAAAATTGGGCATGTCTGTTTGACACTTTTCGTAAACAACCACATTCTTAACATGCTTGTATTTTCTTTTCTTTTTTGTAACTTTAAAAACAATATTTTAGAATCGAATGATACCGAAAATTCGTCTTCTACAGATATGACTAAAACACATACATATACCTTTATCTAGTCTTTCTTTCCACTCAGCTTTAAAGAAACAGGGAACTGTTTCTTGTTTTACTTGACAAAGGTGTAAACCCATATCAGTCAAAATCGTTGAATTGACAAAGGGTTCCTTCATTTCTTCTACTGTTCTAGCACACACTGTAAAGGTGGTATTTTCATTTTCATTCTGAATAATACAAAATATAGAGTGAAATACAAAGTGACCATTCCAGAGAGATCTACCGCTTTTATTTTAATAGATTGTATATTATTGTAACACAAATGAATATACGTATATGTGAAGTTTTTGACCTTAACCTTCTCAGAATTCCAATGTTCTATTGTAGGAAGGATGCTTCAGATATTCTATGTAATGCATAGCTCGGGAATGGGTATTTTTTTTAAGGTAGCTAAATGTGCTATAAGCTTATGATAAGTATATTGTTCATGAATAAGTTACAAGGAATAATAAACCATAGAAATGTTTCACAGAAATTGTTTTTAGTGGAATTAAAATTGTTGACCACCTCTCGTTGTTAAATATTACTATATTGGTTTGTAGTATTTTGTGTAGTGCATAATCAGAAAGTTTACATCGTCAATGCAATTATTTCATTATATCCAAACATTACCTTGGTGATAATATTTTCAGTTACACACTTCTCTAAAATACCATTCATAAGATTTAAAGCATCATATCCTGTCACCATTGTCTTGGTTTCTCCAGGGGTAGATACGATAGCACACCCGCCTAAATGGAAATATAATTTTTCAAATTATCATAATATTCCCAAAGAAACATTATCTTAGTGACATTTTGTTCAGATGTACACTTTTTAAGTATACACATTACATACTGACATATTCCTCTTCATTCTGCCAAGAGTAAAGACCCTCTACATGGAAATATAACTTTCAAAAGATTTTCAATTCATTACATCGATAATATAGCGCGTATAAATATAATCTTCGATGGCGTTGGGTGTTGTTTTGCATAGCGCATTTTGGTGAAAATTTAAAGGAGCTTTTTAAAATATAAAACAGTTCATGGCGCGATAACGTGTGCAGCAATCCTAACAGTAACTTTGGAACCTTCGTTGTGTTCGTAATGTTTGTTTAAATACCTGGTTTAAGCTCTTTACCACGAAGTTTCCAAAATTCTAACAAGTCTTCGGCTGCTATTTTATTTATTATCTCCTTCTCCTCTTCATTTTTAGATAAGAATCTATAGACGCTGTCAGTTAAAACTATCGGCCTAAATTAAGAGAAATAGTAACACATTAAAAAGCTCCAAAAGAGCCGGACCTATCCTTATCGTGGTCCAGTCACCAAGTACCTATATTTTGCTACAAAGCCTGTACCGATGCGATCGAAGGGTCTGAATATTCTGAAGCACGTCGGTTTGAAAAATCTAACAATATTCATTCGTCTTATTACATTTATTGACATTAAAATCCAGATAAATTTCAATTTCAGCAAATTTTATTCATAGCCGTAGGGGCCAAAGACTCAACGAGGGGGCATACCGAGTTTTTGCCCGAATTTTAATGAAATTTTGCCCGATTTTGAGGATTTTTCGCCCGAAAACATTATATTTGGGGGGACAGCTGCCCCCCTGTATCCTACGGCTATGTTTTATTGCGTTATGGATTGAAGTCCAAATTTCCAATCGAAATTTGGAAATTTGCTCGTTGAGGCAGCCCGATATTGCTTTAAATTATATTTCTTACATAAACAGGACCTCAAATTATCACGAAAGGAGTTTACTTTTTTACTTTATAGGAAACTTACCTTATTAAAAAGTGCAATGCAGTAAAACTTAATAGTAAATCTAGAGTATTTGAAGGGACACATTGTTTATTGAACGGCGTACCAGATGTAGTCACATAGACATTCTCATAATCAAGACAGTATGATCGTGGTTCAGGTATCAATCCTGGTAATATAATATCAAGGTTTTGTGTAAGTATTGATAGCACTCTGCTTAAGAGGTTTGTAAAATTGCACTATAATGGTGTTATTTGTCTCAAAATCAAAAGGGCATTAATTTTAGCTCAGTGGTGCATGCATGGGTCTCAGGAGGATATATTATTGAACAGGTAATTCCAAATTAAGGCCCGGCTTAATCCAACAGAATCTGACACCAACTGGCTTTTCAACGACTGATGGCAACTTGTAGCGCAGACCAGTTTCAAACTGTATAAGCCTTATGATAGTATTAGTGTTAATTAGGTTTTGGACAGCGTTGGATCTATGATCTCTTTTGGAAATACAATAGTGTTTCTTTCCATGGGGGCATGATTCACAGAAGCCTGAACCATATATTTTGTCAATGAGACCAGCTTATCATCTGACAATTGCTTCAAAGAAGAGGGAAGTTTGTTTCATTCTAAATAGTATGACTATTCTCGACCTTTTCACCAACAAATCGCCCTGTTTCCTCTCTTTATGGCAAACTTAGGGTTAACTGTATATTTTTTTTTCTACTGTCAATGTCAAATTAAGAAAACTGTTAAAAACTAGTTTCTTAAAGCGATACCACCTTTTAGAATGAAAAAAAAAATAAGTTCTCAAACTTGGTCAATAAGAGTATATTGATCAAAAGTGTCCAAAGTCTACATACAGAATCAAATAAACCCATAAAACTATATAATTTTCCATACAATTTCAGATTATTATTGATAAATGCCTTAAATTGGATTAAGGCATTTATCAATTATTGTATTTAAACATAGTTTTCTGGATTTGGATTTATCAGATTATTTAGGTAATCTGTTTTATAGTTATGCTACTAGGTTTGTCCCCTGATGAATATATTATATTCCTATTGACCAAGTTTGAAAATTTAATTTTTTTGTTCATTCTAAGACGTAGTGTCGCTTTAAGAATTACCCATGCATTTTTTAATATTTTTTTTTCAATTTGGCATTTTATTTCATGATCTTACTTTGTGTATTGTGGAAGAGTATAATTATTGAATAAGATGTTAAAAACTTACCGTTATGTCTTTGTACGAGACAGTTGAAATCGTTTGTAGGAATATCTTCATATATAATATGTATCTCTTTATCTTTACCACATTTTTCTCTTACAACATCTATAAATAATCATTCTCTGATTTTATTTAAAAAAAATTATAACTATATAAGTCATGGACATGTCACAAATTTAAAACAACTGAGCTTTCAAAAGAAGCTGGCTGAACTGATGTGGTAAGCGATGTGTGTAACGTTGTTTGTAGAACAGATGTATTGTATACAACGAATACAAACTGCTTTTGAAAAGAAAGTTTAACCCTGATGTGCTTGAAAGATAGACAAATATCGGAACAAAAATTACTCAACTGCACACTATTAAAAAAAAATCAATCTTGTATTTAAACTGTGTGACATATCGTTAGAAAGAGCACGGAAAGCACATTCAAAACTGCAAAATAAAACTCGGGAAACAATAAAGGTCACGTTCTAAAACAATTTGCACATGTCAAATATCAAAGTATCATTTAATTGCTTATGTCAATGAAGGTCAAGGTCACATTATATAAAATCGTACTTCAGGAAATCAAAATGAGCATTTTTGAGCACCTTTCACCCTGCACGGACGTGTTTCTACACAGCTCCGGTTTTTATTTTGTTTTATATTTTTATCTATCTTAAACGGCACTTGCACCAATTTTATCGGTGTTATGCTGGAGTAATTATATAGTAGGGAGAACCTAAGGTTCTTGTTGGGTATTTTAAACCTGTGGAAAATTGGGTAAAATTTGGTCCCAGAGCGGTAAACTTTGCAGACCAAAAAAGACGATAGGCCGCCATCTTGGATCGAGTGATCTAGAAGCCAAATCTAACCATTTCTCACCCCTACCACACCAAACCTAATGCCTAATGACCCTAGTAACTACAACTCGCTCTCACCTCCTTCACCGTTTTTATGTTGTAATGTATACTGTATGATATTTTTACCTAATTTATTGACAGACTTTGGTTTGAGTCATTGCCATTATGACTCAGATCTGAGCAACTACATACTTCATCCAACTGCCAGTGAATGAACTGTCTTTTAATATTCTTCATCCAACTACCATTGAATGAACTGCCTTTTAATATCCTTCATCCAATTACCATTGAATGAATTAGAGTCTTTTAATATCCTTCATCCAACTACCATTGAATGAATTAGTGTCTTTTAATATCCTTCATCCAATTACCATTGAATGAACTGCCTTTTAATATCCTTCATCCAATTACCATTGAATGAATTAGTGTCTTTTAATATCCTTCATCCAACTACCATTGAATGAACTGCCTTTTAACCATCTTTTAATCTACTCAGTCACGTCGACTTGTTTTTACCTTGAATCTGAATAACCAACCAATACCTACCAAATTTGTTGTCAAAGTTTCTGTCCTTCAAACAATCATCACTAGAGCCTTATAGCTTGATTCCACTACACGAATCCTTGGATTCCACACAGACGGGTGCCACTGCCCTAGTTTAGTTTAGTTCGTGACCATTACCAACTTAAACCGAACAACTCTACTACCTAACGAAGAATTTGCCTTTACTTATAACCTATCTACTTACATCAATAACCTGTTTTTCCTGTGAGTAACCAACCAAAACCCACCAATTTTCCTGTCCTCCAGATAATCATCACCCCAAGCTACACAGCCTGATTCGAGCAACTACACCCTTTAAATCCCAGCACTTGCTCTATGAAACAGTCGGAAAAACCTACATCAATCCAAAAGGCGAAGACTGCTCCGAGATCGATTACTTCCTCACAGGCACATCTCACGAAGTCACCAATAAATTGATTCTACATGATTGCTACTCTAACACATCAGACCACTACCCGATCTCCATCACCATAAATGCCAACTACTCCCTGGCGAAACCAGCTAAAAAAGACGAGAAGACTAACAAGACCCACCACCGGAAAATCAACTGGAATAAGTTAGATACGGAGAAATACCAGTACCACATCTCATCAACCCTAGCAGACTGCCCCCCTCCAAATAAAGGCATAGAGGAAACAGTCACCTACTTAACAAAGTCAATCCAAAAATCAGCTAACCTCTGCACAACCAAAAAGAAGCTATTCAACTCGAAACCAAAACTACAAGTATGGAATCTCACCATATCCAATGCCTTAAAGCACCTGAAAACCTGCACTAAAGAATGGATCCACAACGGTAAACCAAAGAACAAAGACAACTACTTGGTCTCTCAAAAGAAAACAGCCAAGAAACAGTTCAGATCAGAAGTCAGAAAAGAAGTAGCCAGGCGCGAACAAAGAGAAAAAGAGAAAATCATGGACACCAAATTCCGTGACGCAAAACTATTCCACAAACTGATAAACAGACAAAGATCCGGCACCAAACTACTAGCCATAGACGAGCTCAACCTTTCAGGAAAAAAGTATGCCGGTCCTGAAAATGTCTTACTTGGTTTCAGCGAACATTTCTCGAAGCTTGCAAGCTCTTCCAATCACGAGCAGTTTGATGATACATACCACAAGAACATACTGAAGGAAACCAATGTCCTAGCAGAACATGCCACAGCGGTAGATGTATGTGAAATTACCAAACCCGAACTAACCATAGCTCTGGAATCCATCAACAAGGGAAAATCTGCTGACATCTATGGATTAACTATTGAACACATTCTCTATGCAGGTGAACAATTCCAAACCCAACTCATACTACTCCTGAACGAAATATTCCATAGTGGAACCATTCCACCTTCTCTGAAGACAGGTCTACTTTCTCCGATCTTCAAAAACAAGGGATCCAAAAATGACGCAGCCTACTATCGTGGTATCACTATATTACCTGTAATAGGGAAAATTATTGAGGCCATCCTGAAATACAGAATCACCGAAAAACTTGAAGTACACCAAAGCCCCTTCCAACGAGGATTCACAGCAGGAACATCACCCTTACACGCTGCTATCATAGTGGAAGAAGTTGCAAGGGAATTCACAGATAAGAAACAACCATGCCAATTTGTTTTTCTGGACGCCAAATCAGCCTTTGACGTAGTTAACCATGATCACCTACTCAGAAGACTATTTCACGCTGGAATCCAAGACAAACACTGGTCCATAATAAAAAGCCTACATGAAAATGCTACTAGCGCCGTTAAGTGGTCCAACGAAGTATCACAACCTTTTCAAGTACACCAAGGAGTAAGACAAGGCGGCGTCATTAGCACTGATCTGTACAAACTCTACGTCAATCCATTCCTTCTTGAATTAGAACAAAATAAGAGAGGCATCACAATAGGGGGGATAGACTGTACTGCAAGCGCATGCGCTGACGACGTGACCCTCAATGTGGAGAACATAGACGATACCCAATTTCTGATTTCACTGGCCGAAGACTTTGCAAACCGAGAAAGATATATCCTGCAACCTACCAAAACTGAAGCTATAAACGTCCGAGCAACACACAAAACTGGACAGTACGAAATATATGGAAAAGACATCCCAAATGTCGAATGTAGAACACACCTAGGGATTAAAAGATCTTCATCACTGACAAAAACCATCGATTTGAACATAGCTGAAAATATGAAAAAAGCCAGACGAACCACCTACAGTCTTATGGCAAGTGGACTCCATGGAAGCAATGGATTAGACCCACTTACCTCTCTTCATCTCATTAAAACATATGTCTCACCGGTACTTCTCTATGGCCTGGAAGTCCTTCTACCAAAAAACAAACACCTACAACAATTAAAATTATTCCAGAAAAATCTTCTAAAACAAGTACTCTCGCTTCCAGTAACTAGCGCAGATCCAGCAATCTATATGCTCACTGGTTTCCTACCAATCGAAGCCCAGATAGATAAGAAGACCCTCACCCTGTTCAACAACATATGCCTCCAACCTGATACCTCAGTAGAAAAACGACTAGCTATACGCCAACTTCATGTCAAAAAGCCAAACAGCCACAGCTGGTTCATTGCAGTGAAGAAAATCCTCTGGAAATACAACCTACCTGATCCATTAACCATCATCCAAAATCCTACCTCAAAATACGAATGGAAATCTACAGTTAATAAAGATATACACGAACAGTGGCAATCGAACACCCTGAACCTTGTCCAGTACTATAGATCTTTGCAGTACCTATTAGCGAACTACTCTCCTGGAAAACCACATCCCCTACTTCGCATTCCAATGAAATCTACCAGAGAATACCTACGAATCCCAATCAAGCTCAGACTAGTCTGTGGATCATACATCCTTCAATCCAATCGGGCAGCTTTTAACCAGAACACGGTCGACCCGACGTGTCAACTATGCAAAGCCAGTGAGGAAACACTACAACACTTTCTACTGGAATGCCCAGCCCTGGAAAACGTCCGAAAACCAATAATTGATCAAATTGATTCAGACTTAACCAACCTAGGCCTAGATAGACTCAAATCTACAGATAGTGAAAAACAAGTGCAAATTTTGCTGGACTGCTCGATCCTGCTAAACCAACCCAGCCTCTATAACATACCAAAACCTGCCCTTGCCCAACTAACAGATTTAGAATTTAACTGCAAAAGGCTGACATATGGCCTACATAGCAAAAGATATCAACTACTCTACAGTAACTCTCTATAGGCTACCCTCTATAGTGTAACCTATATTACCCTAACGTCCTGTATATAGCAGTTGGTGTTGTGTGTACTAACAGTGTTGAACTTTATATAGTGTTGTTGTAACAATATGGTTGATGATTTGATTATTAATGTTATCTACGTTGCAGCTTAATGGTTCAACGGTTCTCCCTTGAGGGAGGTGAAGATATAGAACATAGAACATAGAATGGCGGCCGAAGTATAACGTTTGGACTGAATTTAAATTTTAAATACAACAATGTCTAACCTTTGATATAAGAAAACTTAATCAAACTAGCATCAAAAATATAGCTAACATCACCAATAAACCATTGACAATAAACTATGCAATGTTTTGGACCTCACGATTATAGAAGGTCAGCAAATGTTGAATAGCTAACTTTTCAGAAGCTAAGTCCCACAATGAAGCCAAAAGAAACAATATAGTAGCGACTTTAGCCCGTCAAGATCTAAAAACACGCCATTTTATCTTACCTATTATATTTCGAATCAGACCAATAGTTGTAGAGCCGTCTGCAGCACCATAATCACCGATGGTATAAGCTTGCTTTTTCCACCTTGATGGAGAAACAGAAGAATCTAAAATAAAATCGGTGATATCATTATTGTCGGGTTTTTTTTTTTGTTATATAAAAGCTGTGTAAGGCTAATAAATGCAAGTAAAAGTAAAAGCAATATCAGATCGGCGAATAACCCATAATGAACCGTTTGCAGCTAGCAATAATAATATGAACTATTTTTAATCTGAACTTACCCACTGTTTTTAATATATCATCTTGAGAAACATCAACTAATTGTTTATTTCTTCTCATAATGTTACCATAATTATCTCTATCTGTTTTCATGGATCCGTGAGCAATTGATCTCAACCCAGTAGAAACAAATTGTGGTCGTGCAAAATGTAGGCCTATGTATCTGTAGTGAAATAAAACTTTGTATGCTTATATTGTTATCTGTTACACATACTCATATACATAGACAATAAGACAAGTGGTCTGATGCTCCCTTATGATAATTATTTCTTCAGGAATAAGCAAACGTTTGTTGACTATGTCAGCGTATTTTGTCCTACTCCAGCTTCCATATATGGGAATAAACTGCAGATCATAGGTAGTCTATAGGAAGATCGAAATTATGTTTATAATAATGACATGTGGCTCTAGAATTGATAATATTTAACCAACCGGCATCATTTAATTAAAAGTTCTCGAAATTTAATCAAATATTCTAATTTACATTTCGACTTGTAATGTAATTTCTAAAACAACATACAACCGTGTATACAGAAATAGAATGAAAAATTTCTTATTTTTAAAGTTTTTGAGAATATACACTTGCAACTACATGTATAAATTTTTGTGTTCACGTGCTAAAAATGTGACATGGTATTTTGAATAACACAATTTCGTTTGATTATACAAAAATAAGTGATATCTCGATCAATTGAAAGGTTAAAAAATTAACATTTCCTCCGTTTTGACCACCATTTTGGAACCGGAAATCCAATTTTATCTTCATAATACTTAAGGATATTCATATTGGATTATAACTTTCTAATGTTTTATGAGATAGAGCCGATTTTAACAAACGTCATTTCAAGGCCAAATTCTTGGCCAGTATAGCTGTTTTTTTTTTTCAATAAAAAGTTTTATACAATTATACCAAATGTCATGCTTCTTAATTTTCATATCCATGTCAACTTCCTTTATACTTGCAATTTAACCCCGTTTCTACACTTTATAATGAAATATAATATGTGTTGGTCTATTATCCTCCGTTTTCAAATCATGGGTCGCAATCTAAAATTGGGTCGCTAGAACACAATCAAAGAGTCGTAAAGCCTATGAAGTACGAACTAAAGCTGTTAATTGTAACAGTTAAGAAGTAATAATGTTATAGGGGAATGTTCACCATTTGTCTTGGTTGATTTGAGACTTAATCCTATATAAACAGTCTTCAGTGGTACTAAGACTGAACGAAAATCAAAACATTTCTCTAATACAGCTCAACAAAAAACAAAAATTCCTTGTAATTTCTTTCGTTTACAATTTTTTCTTCTGCCTAAAAATTAGGCTACTCGATGATTATACGACTTGTCCATACAGTCTAATGGCTTTATCTGTGACTGTAACATAACTGCACGTAATAATGAGTTATGTCTGAACAATTAATAGTATTCTTTATCCAAAATCTGGCATAATTGCGAGCCTCGGGTTTGGGTCGAAGAGAGAACAGATCGGGAGACTATTAGAAGAATTTCGCGTTCAACTATCTTGAACTTATTGATGGTTTGTTTTACTGAATGACTCTTTGAAAACATTAATTTTTCTGCAATTGTATTATTTCATTATTTGCAGTTCTAGATGATAACTTTGGATTTTCAAGTTTGTTACCGCTTGTCGTAGAAGTTGCGAGATTGACATAAAAAAGCGTCCTATTATAGTCGTTCTGATTGGGCCATATACCGTATGGAGGTATAACGTTGCCAATATTGTCGATTGTGTCGCAACGTTAATATACCAATGTCGTAATTACAAAATGCATTTGTCAATGCTGCAAAGTACAATTGTCGATGTGTAAAAATGCAAAATGTATAAGTATACTCAACAATCCAATGAAATGCAGCTAACAATTTACTCTTTGCGTTATGCATTTTGCATTAGGCACTTTTGCATTATACATTCTGCATTAGTCACTTTGCATTACGCACTTTGTATTATCAAACCTTGCAGAATAGACTTTTACACAATAGAACATATACCTTATATGGAATGATGACGTATATTCATTTGCATACGGAAAAAACGGCGGATATGTACGGAAACTAATAAATATGCATGCTCATTGATACATGTCCTTGTTGACACTTAAAGACGAGTTCTCCCTTAAAGATAAATATCTCTGTATTATTTCAAATTTGGATTCTTGGGAATTATTTCAAATTTCAAAATGGAGGGGGGGGGGGGGGGGGATGCAAACGTCTTCGAAAACTTTGTGAATTTTTAAGCTTTGCAGTGGTAAAACTCTATTTAGTTATTGCTTCAAGGATGGAGTGTAACCCCCTCTAGAATATTAAAAAAGAAACTCCCTGAAACGTTATTTGCTGACGAATTTAAGGTTTATTTGTATAGGGGATCAAAAGAAGAAAATGTTAGAAATAAGACACCTGGAAATGCAAATTTCTGAAAAATCTGAGAGACAGATTTAGACAATTTTGAGGACTAGACGCCATCGAACGCAATTTACTGACATTTTTTGACGAATTCAAGTTTTATTTGTATAGTGACAGCAATGTCACCAGAAGAAAAATTTATAATTAAGAATTAAGATGCCCATAAACATTTCCTGACATTTCCCGTTGAATTTAAGTATCAGAATGGGGTTGGGAGAAAATGCGCTTACAGGCGTCCAGTACTCAAAATTGTCAAGGTTAGGTCCCTCACAAATTTTAGAATTGTGTTTCCAGGCGTCTTATTCCTGACCTTTTCTTCTTGTAGTACTGCAATTTCAGTCTCTTAGAAAATAAACCTTAAATTTGTTAGATAATAACGTTTCAAGGAGTAATTTTTTAAAATTTTCAAGAGGGCTCCCTAGAAACCAGACTACCAATGAGCACCCTTGAACCAATACAGGTAGCAATAACTCAAATTGAAATAATACAGAGATATTTATCTTTAAAGGAGACCCCATCTTTAAATGTCAAAAAGAACTTGTATCAATGCGCATATGCATATTAATTAATTTCCGTACATTTACTACATTTCCGCCGCTTTTTACGTATGCAAATGAATATACGTCATCATTCCATATAAGGTATATGTTCTATTGTGTAGAAGTCTATTCTGCAAGGTTGATAATGCAGAGTGCGTAATGCAAAAGTGCCTAATTCAAAATGCATAATGCAAAGAGTAAATTTTTAGCTGCATTCGTGTGACATTTCATTGGATTGTTGAGTATACTTATACATTTTGCATTTTTACACATCGACAATTGTACTTTGCAGCATTGAAAATTGCATTTTGTAATAACGACAATGGTATTTTTACGTTGCAACACAATCGACAATATTGGCAACGTTATACCTCCTTATAAACCTCTAGTGACGTCATCCCATTGTTCTAGCGGGATTTTAAATCTCATAAAATACCTGGGCAGACTTTATACAGAATTTCCCCGGGATTTTATATAATATCCCCGGGATTTTATATAATATCCCCGGGATTTTATATAATATCCCCGGGATTTTATATAAAATACCCGGGATTTTATATAAAAATCCCGGGGATATTCTGTATAAAATCTTGATATTTTACCAAAATATACCCCTGGCTGGTTAAATCGCTCCGAAATTACAACAAAAACATTAAGTGTATTTAATAAAAAAACAAAAATTATATATGACAGACTTTTGACACAAAACAGACACCAAGCGGTGCAGAAGTTATTGCAGTTTGCACAGGAACTACATGTTATCTTCTTCAGTGGTTACCGTGTTGATGGATGTTCGATCAACTTTTGTTCAGTAAGAGCTGAGAAACCCTCTCCTTTTGACCGCTGGTGTTGTCCTGTAAAACAAATATCGTGATAATTATAAAAACTGGACATTTAAATCAAACAATGTTTAGCTGGATATTTAAATTTAGTCTAATTATTGAAGTAATTTTTTTCAAACGCACTGTTTTCTTTTGCAAATGAATTGTCGTCCTACTGTTTCGCGTCTGTTTGGGCAAACGAGTCCTGGCAAAGTCATGCAGTGTGCAATGAGGGACATTTGTCAGGACAGTGGTATAGCCTATTTTTTTTCGAATTCCAAGTGTCGAGGGCTCTTCAAAGGTGAATGTTCACCATTTTCGAGGATCGATTTGGACCTTGGATTTATGTAAATAGCCTTCAGATTTACTGTAACAGTCCCAAAATAACACAATCCCTTTAATTATACCCCAAACTAGACATTTATCTTTCATTTTCTGTATATGTGTTTTCTATATAATGCATAGTATTACTAAACGGCGAGTCGTAATTTTGACATTCAAACGCCGATATTTATTGATACACGGGGATTTGAAGGCTTATATTGCGAGGGAAAGTTGTGAACATTATTATGGACAGCCTGAAGCACACAAGGCCTCGTGACATACAGTGATATTTTGAGACGGCTATTCCAATTTTTTACTTAATAATATAATCAAAACATTCATAAAACATTTTACTTATCTCAAACAATAATCTCTTCTCAATGTTTTCACCACATAAGGTCTCTCCAACCCTGTATTGGAAAATTTCGTCTTCGCCACCCATAGCGTCCTTTCTGAGTTCAACTCACTGACAGACCACGTGATTAACTTAACTCACAGCACGTGTGAGTTGTGTTCGCGCTATACTCGTTTTGCGACATGGCTGATTTACATTGTGGATGGAAAATTATTTTTGGATAAAAATGAAATTAAGGTCCAAAATCGGTTTATAAGTCAGATAAAACACTTCCCCTTGGGTTTTTATGATATTTAAAACCCTTTCCCTCGGTAAATCCCTCGGGGCAAGCCCCTCGTGATTATGTCCCTCGGGATGCGGGTTTTAAATATCATAAAAACCCTCGGCCGTGTTTTATCCTATACATATATACCGAGGCTGTGTTACAAACGCAAAAGATTCCCCAGTCAAACCTGATTTGACTGAAGACATGATATGAAAATACAATAAAATTAAAAAAAAAAATTACCTTGACATCCCAATAATTTTTCTTTTTCAATATAGCAAATATCCTTTTTCGTTCAGCAGTGTTCTGGTGTTGGCTACTTGATTGTATTTAAAAGTGCGAATTATTATCTGAAGTGTTTTCATGCTAACTAGAGCATATAATAGGAAACTACGTATAGGTTAATGAAAAGTCCAATAAGTTCATGAACGTAACACCATCTATATCAAACCAGCTTACCAGCCAAGGATGTAGATTCGTATAAAGCAGTGGTTCCCAACCTTTTTTACAGCTGTGGCCCAAGATCTCAGAGCCATGGACCCCTGTTCTATTCCAAACTAGGGCAAAATATGGAATATAACGCAAGGGTTGTTGTCTTTTTAATATGAAATGATAATTTGATTTCTTAATAAATATGAAATAAATGATAATTGTCATCTTTATAAGGTTTCTCACTGCCTAATGGATTTTTACTTATATTCGTTTTTTTTATGTTAGTGAAAATGTGTTATAGTATTCCAAATATATACTTTTTAACGACAGTGTTTTAAGGTGAATGTACGTTGCCGTCGTCGTGTTTCAGTAGCTCACTAGGCATTTGGTCACCGTACAAGCATGTTCCTTTTAGCAACGGCTATCATTTCATTTCATTACATTAATCCGTTGCTAATGATAAGACATTCTCGTCAATAATTTTGATTGGTCGAACGATTATTGTTCGACCAGTTATATTCCTGAAGGAACATGCCGTACAAGTAGCTCAGCGTACAGTAGCTTAAGCCCCGATCTCACATAGGCGGATAGCGAAGGATTATACGCCAACTAGAATTTGACGGATTGGACACGGAGAAATGGTACAAAATTGGCTTAGCCGTACAGTAAGCGGGATCTGACAAGGCTGCTCAACGCATGAGTCCGGGTAGCTCCTCGGTAATGAAGGTTGACTCGGAGGCTGCGAGGTATGCAATCCGTATGGGGCAGATAAAATACAAAGCAGCTAAGGTAATGAGGTACAAATTGGCGAGTTGTGCAAGGTATGGAGGGACTTACAGGGTAGGAAGCAAGGTAAAGGGAAGGGTGTACTGCGGGTGTTTTGTGAAAATATAAATTTAAATTTCATCTCAGTCTATAACCCCGATCTCACATAGGCGTATTCAACACCGTATGAAGCACGGATGGCCATATGAGACGATCCGTGTTGTATCTGAGAGCATCCCCACAACGTCCCTCAACATACGTAGGAAACGTATTTGATCGGTACTGATACGCGGATTTTGGCGGAAATTTCAAACATGTTTAAAACATCCGTCGATTCTACAAGAATAGTAGTCATACGTAGATAAGTCCTCATTGTCGTAGAAGCATACTTGCCATACGTGAAAGTGTACGTGCCATACGTAACACATACCTCGATACTATTTCGTATCCGTAGTTGTCGGATCATTCATGGGAGCGACGTACAAATGCAGGGACGAATCCACGAATGCCTTGCATTTTACTTGCCCCATACGTCTTTCATACCTTGCGACCTCCGAGTGAACCTTCAATACCGTGGAGCTTCCCTAACACATCCGTTACGCATTCCTGTGAGATCCTGCGTATGTACTACGTACTGTACGACTAACCCCGCGTACCTTCGTAATTAATACTCCAGTACTCGGCCACACATCCGTCAACTTGCATTTCACCCAATTTTCTCCGTGCCCAATCCGCCAAAATTGTAGTTGGCGTATAATCCGTCGCTATCCGTCTATGTGAGATCGGGGCTATATAGATACTTATATGTCGCCCCAGTTAAAGACCAGACAACTGTTTGGGAAAACGGATATGAGGTATTATCGAGGTATGTGTTACGTATGGCACGTACGCTTTCACCTATGTCAAGTATGTTTCTACGGTAATGAGGATTTTTCTACGTAGGACGTCTATCCTGGAAGAATTGACGGATGTTTTAAACATGTTTGAAATTCTGCCAAAATCCACGTATCAGTACCGATCAAATACGTATCCCACGTATGTTGAGGGACGTTGTGGGGATGCTCTCAGATACAACACGGATCGTCTCAAATGGCCATCCGCGCTTCATACGGCGTTGAATACGCCTATGTGAGACCGAGGCTTTAGGGATCAGTTGCACACCGTGCAGTAGCCCAGGTCCTCCAGGAGATAACTGCTCATCGGACTCCCCAGCTAAATGAAAGGGGACAATTGCTTTTTCCAAATTTTCATATGCAATTTCAGTGTTCCATTTATGGATCATAAATAACAAGAGATCATCCTACTTTTAATAAACTTTATTACAAAAATCATAAACCAATGTTCAAGGGGAAGAGTCTTCCATTCTAGCAGTGCTACAAAATTCAACTTGCTTTCTATATATTGTGTTTTCTATATAAGTAAAAATATTGTCAGCCTATTGTCGACATTTCTTAAAAGCGCCAAATATTTATACAAAAGGTACATAATTTACTCTTTTTTAACAAAAGCTACATGCAAAATATAATCACAATTCAGGTCCGGTGGATAAGAATTTCGTAGAACAGTTTCATACTCTTCAAAAAACCTCTCACAAATCATGTTTTTTTCTTGATCTGTCCTGTCGTCACTAAGTGCTCTGTAAATGCTACTGTAGCTGTATGTACGAACAGTGCTTGTAAAATCTTGAGCAAACTTATCACGATCATCAATACCTGAAATGTCCATTTAATACACATGTACTTGTGTATATTGCTATATTGTTTATCTTAATTTTTTTTTGTGTGTCTAAATGTTGTATATTATATGTTTGTCCACGCCCCCCCCCCCCCACCCTCATGGGCTTGGTGTGAGACAGGTATTGGTGGTATTGGGCATAATTCTGACCCATGTAAAATAAAGAGTTTATTATTATTATTAAAAACAAAAACAAACTTTTCTCTTTTCGGTGTAGATGTGGTGACTGAATGATGCATTATGGCAGGTTTCCTAATTATTCACTACATATCTCAGATAATTCTCTTCAAATTTGCTTTTTCTCATCAATGTCGAAATGGGAAGGGATTTACCTCATTGATTGAATTGTCAATATTTGAAATTATGTACTGATTGCCGAAGTCATCATATCGGTTTGACGTTTGGCACTTTTGAAAAAAAGTAAATGACCACGGCCTTAACAAGGACTGTTTTTCGTAAGTAAATTGTTTATTTTAAAATTCTTCTTAAATTCTTACTACTAAAAATTTGTCCTTTATAGAAATTGCTTAAACTTAATAATAAACACATACCTTTATCTAATCTTTCTTTCCACTCAGTTTTAAAGAAACAAGGAACTGTCTCTTGTTTTACTTGACTAAGGTGTAAACCCATATCAGTCAAAATCTTTGAATTGATAAAGGGTTCCTTCATTTCTTCTGCGGTTCTTAAACACCCTGCAAAGGCGGTATTTTGCTTCTCAATCTGAATTATACAAAGATGAAGTGAAAGTGAACATTCCTGGGAGATCTGACGATTTGTTTCAAAAGAAAAAAAGCGGAATGTTCAGCAATTTTTAGGTTGATTTGAGCCTTAAACCTATGTAAACAGAAGTAATACAACTTTACGAAAATCCGAAAATCGCCTCTCTGTAAGGCCTTATAGAAAAAAAATTCTTGTATCTTCTTTCGTTTACAACCTTCTCATCAGTCTAAAAATTAGGCAACCGGATAATTGTTCGTCTTGTTGATTAGGTCTAGTATAAAATCATCGTGAAGGTATAAGACTGGATAATCCAAACGTAATGTTTGAAAGCAAATGGCGGTTCATTTAAATTCGACTCGCCGTGCTCAATTTAAAAATTTCTTAAGAAGCGAGCGGAAATCACGATGGTTCCCGTATTCATTTGTTCTTGAGAGGAATTGCTTCTCAGAAAACTATGTTTCATTTTTGTGGATATCCAACCATCAAAGTTCCTGATCCCTTCGTGGCATACACTGCTGACATAGGTGGATAGGTTTAAGAGATTAGGGTGATTGAACAGCAACAAGTTACTATTCAATATAAGGCACTGGCACAGGGTTAAAGTTGTGTTTAAAATAAATGTGATGCTATAAATATGCAATGAAAATCAAAGAAAAAGAAACATCACATAATTCTTCTTGGACCTAATCCAGAAATTTATAACTGTAATAATTTCAATCTATGAAAATAACAAAAAGATATTGAAACAATTCGTGAGATACAAATGCATAAATAAAAAAATATTGCTGGGTTGTGCTTAAAATTTTCTGGAATAAAAAGGAAAAGTAATTAATGGCTATTTGTATAGAATATAACTTGCTTCATAGTCCTATATAAAAAAATGAAATGAAATGAAAACACTCAATTAATCTGTAAAATCATCAGTGGTAGTGGGGTCAAGTCGACCACGGATGAGTATATCTTGAAGGTTTTTATTTTTTGAATAGGCTATAACTAATTTTTTGTAGAAGATGGTAGGAAAACTATTTTGCAACTGTAAGTGGTATCTTTTGATAATTTTGGATGCTTGGCAAGAAACAGTATTAAATGGAGCAACAAATGGTATTATTTGGGAGTCAAACTGTATGTTTAAGTTTAAGGGTATTCTCGAAGAGCTCTTTCGATTAGGAAAGGGAACGCTTAAAGTGCGATAAAGTAAATTTTTTGTTTTAAGGATTAAGGTATTTTTTTCTAGAGCGCCTAAAACTTTTTAAACAATCCCTCTAACAAAACATTGCTATTTCGTTTGTTGTCCCAATTTAACAAAGGAATATTACCTGGGTGATAATATTTTCAGATGCCCACTTCTCTACAAGGTCATTCATGACTTTAAAAACATTATATACTGTCATATTTGTCTTGGATTCCCCTGGAGTAGACACGATAGCAAAGCCGCCTAAATGAAAATAAAACATTCCAGTTCAGTGTTTTAAAAAAATAACATTGCCATTTCATAAGTCTATGTCCCTAGTTGAAAAATATGAAAAAAACAACTAAGATTTCAATCCATTACCACGTCATATCGCTTATATCGGGTGTCTCAACATAAACGTCCTCATGTTTGACGGGAGGTATCTCAGATACTGATGAACCGATCTCTTTCAAAATTTTCAACCTGTGTCTATTGTGCTTTCACGGGAGCCGCGGTGGCTCAGTGAGTTAGACGCTTGCTCGCTAACCTGGAGGTCCAGGGTTCAATCCCGGCATGGGTCGAGATGATACCTTCGGATTTTTCAACCCGGTTTCCCCCTGTCAGTGATGCAGGTCGGAGGGGCTGACATGGAAAAGCGTCTAGTCGTTCGGATGGGACAATAAACCGAGGCCCCGTGTGCTATTGGCTGTGCACGTTAAAGATCCCTCGACAGTTGGAAATCGAAAATAAGAGCAGGCTAATGCCGCTGTCCTGGCAAAATTTCCCTCATTGCACACTGCATGGCGTTTGCCCGTCCTCAATTAGCCCATATAGGTGCAGAAAGTAGGACGTAAAACTCCATTCATTTCATTTTTTATTGTGCTTTCACTACATCGACCACCAATATCATTCATTTTCCATCCTGAAATGCTGTCTCCCATATCATCTTAAGATATTTTCTCCCAAAAGGCAACCTTCCTGCCTTTCGGTTCCTGTTCATCCAGTATTTTCCACTGGTGGGGATTCTCTTAAGAAACAGGTGTACTGCACTTGTTTAGAGGGACACACCGATTAAACAGGAACTGAAATGCATGGTGGTCGCTTCTCGAGTGATACATTTAGATGAAATACGTGAGAGTTTATCAGGATGGAAAATGGTTTATATTGGCGGTTGATGTGGTGAAGGCACAGTAAGCACAAATTCAAATATGTAATTTGCTCTAATATTGAATTTTTTTACATGCTTTTTTGTTTGAGGCAGTACTTGTACAATTTTTATTCGACGACTTTCATATTTTCAGGGTCTGAAGTAAATCTGTGAGAATTTTGAAAGAGATATTTTTTTTTATTGAGACACCGAATATATATCATTCTCGACAGTGTTGTTATAATACAGGAAACGCAATAATTCTGCAACATCCAAGCGATCGTAAATGTGCACAACAGGCCTTAAAGGAACTTTGTAACAGTCATAATAGTTCTGTTTGTCTAAATACCTGGTTTCAGCTCTTTACCACGAAGTTTCCAAAATTCTAACAAATCTTCAGCTGCTATTTTCTTAATGATTGCCTTTTCCTCTTCATTTTTTGAAAAGAATCTATAGACGCTGTCAGTTAAAACTATCGGCCTAAATCAAGAGAAAGCATAGTCTGAAATAGTGATGCATTAAAAAGTCCGGATCGTAGTCCAGTCACCAATTACAAGTAATTTGGTGCTGATCATGTACCGATCCGATCCAGGTTTTACATCACTTATCTGAAACACATCAGTTTGGAAAGATTCAATCAATATAATTGGCTTTAATAACCTGATATGGCTCAATTTATGCCAAGCTTATAGCTCAATAGATTGAAAAACCTCAAATTATATGGGAGTTGATAAATTATGTTTAAGGTGTGACATAAATGGAAACTTACCTTAATAAAAAGTGTACAGCAGTAAAACTTAATAGTAAATCTAGGGTGTTTGAAGGGACACATTGTTTATTGAACGGCGTACCAGATGTTGTCACATAGACATTCTGATAATCAAGACAGTACGATCGTGGTTCAGGTATCAATCCTGGTAATCAAAATCAAAGTTTTGTGTAAGTAATGAATCCACTCTGATAAGAGGTTTGTAAAATTGCACTATAATGGTGTTGAACATGTAATGACAAATTAAGGCTCAGATTAGTCCAACAGAATCTGACACCAACTGGCTTTTCAACGACTGATGGCAACTTGTAGCGTAGACCAGTTTCAAACTGTATAAGCCTTATGATAGTATTAGTGTTAATTAGGTTTTGGACAGCGTTGGATCTATGATCTATTTTGGAAATACAATAGTGTTTCTTTCCATGGGGGCGTGATTCACAGAAGCCTGAACCATATATTTTGTCAATGAGACCAGCTTATCACCTGACAATTGCTTCAAAGAAGAGGGAAGTGTGTTTCATTCTAAATAGTATGACTATCTCAAAATTGACAAAGACTATCCCCAACCTTTTCACCAACAAATCGCCCTGTTTCCTCTCTTTATGGCAAAGGTTAACTGTATATTTTTTTTTTCTACTGTCAATGTCAAATTAAGAAAACTATTAAAAACTAGTTTCTTAAAGCGATACCACCTTTTAGAATGAACAAAAAAATTAAGTTCTCAAACTTGGTCAATAAGAGTATATTGATCAAAAGTGTCCAAGGTCTACAAACAGAATCAAATAAACCTATAAAACTATATAATTTTCCATACAATTTCAGATTATTATTGATAAATGCCTTAAATTGGATTAAGGCATTTATCAATTTGTATTTAAACATAGTTTTCTGGATTTATCAGATTATTTAGGTAACCTGTTTTATAGTTATGCTACTAGGTTTGTCCCCTGATGAATATATTATATTCCTATTGACCAAGTTTGAAAATTTAATTTTTTTGTTCATTCTAAGACGTAGTGTCGCTTTAAGAATTACCCATGCATTTTTTAATAATTTTTTTTCAATTTGGCATTTTATTTCATGATCTTACTTTGTGTATTGTGGAAGAGTATAACTATTGAATAAGATGTTAAAAACTTACCGTTATGTCTTTGTACGAGACAGTTGAAATCGTTTGTAGGAATATCTTCATATATAATATGTATCTCTTTATCTTTACCACATTTTTCTCTTACAACATCTATAAATAATCATTCTCTGATTTTATTTAAAAAAAATTATAACCATCATACAAAGTCATGGACATGTCACAAATTTAAAACAACTGAGCTTTCAAAAGAAGCTGGCTGAACTGATGTGGTAAGCGATGTGTGTAACGTTGTTTGTAGAACAGATGTATTGTATACAACGAATACAAACTGCTTTTGAAAAGAAAGTTTAACCCTGATGTGCTTGAAAGATAGACAAATATCGGAACAAAAATTACTCAACTGCACACTATTAAAAAAAATCAATCTTGTATTTAAACTGTGTGACATATCGTTAGAAAGAGCACGGAAAGCACATTCAAAACTGCAAAATAAAACTCGGGAAACAAAATTGGGTAAAATTTGGTCCCAGAGCGGTAAACTTTGCAGACCAAAAAAGACGATAGGCCGCCATCTAGAAGCCAAATCTAACCATTTCTCACCCCTACCACACCAAACCTAATGCCTAATGACCCTAGTAACTACAACTCGCTCTCACCTCCTTCACCGTTTTTATGTTGTAATGTATACTGTATGATATTTTTACCTAATTTATTGACAGACTTTGGTTTGAGTCATTGCCATTATGACTCAGATCTGAGCAACTACATACTTCATCCAACTACCAGTGAATGAACTGTCTTTTAATATTCTTCATCCAACTACCATTGAATGAACTGCCTTTTAATATCCTTCATCCAATTACCATTGAATGAATTAGTGTCTTTTAATATCCTTCATCCAACTACCATTGAATGAACTGCCTTTTAATATCCTTCATCCAATTACCATTGAATGAACTGTCTTTTAATATTCTTCATCCAACTACCATTGAATGAACTGCCTTTTAATATCCTTCATCCAACTACCATTGAATGAACTGCCTTTTAATATCCTTCATCCAACTACCATTGAATGAATTAGTGTCTTTTAATATCCTTCATCCAATTACCATTGAATGAACTGCCTTTTAATATCCTTCATCCAGTTACCATTGAATGAATTAGTGTCTTTTAATATCCTTCATCCAACTACCATTGAATGAACTGCCTTTTAACCATCTTTTAATCTTCTCAGTCACGTCGACTTGTTTTTACCTTGAATCTGAATAACCAACCAATACCTACCAAATTTGTTGTCAAAGTTGCTGTCCTTCAAACAATCATCACTAGAGCCTTATAGCTTGATTCCACTACACGAATCCTTGGATTCCACACAGACGGGTGCCACTGCCCTAGTTTAGTTTAGTTCGTGACCATTACCAACTAAAACCGAACAACTCTACTACCTAACGAAGAATTTGCCTTTACTTATAACCTATCTACTTACATCAATAACCTGTTTTTCCTGTGAGTAACCAACCAAAACCCACCAATTTTCCTGTCCTCCAGATAATCATCACCCCAAGCTACACAGCCTGATTCGAGCAACTACACCCTTTAAATCCCAGCACTTGCTCTATGAAACAGTCGGAAAAACCTACATCAATCCAAAAGGCGAAGACTGCTCCGAGATCGATTACTTCCTCACAGGCACATCTCACGAAGTCACCAATAAATTGATTCTACACGATTGCTACTCTAACACATCAGACCACTACCCGATCTCCATCACCATAAATGCCAACTACTCCCTGGCGAAACCAGCTAAAAAAAGACGAGAAGACTAACAAGACCCACCACCGGAAAATCAACTGGAATAAGTTAGATACGGAGAAATACCAGTACCACATCTCATCAACCCTAGCAGACTGTCCCCCTCCAAATAAAGGCATAGAGGAAACAGTCACCTACTTAACAAAGTCAATCCAAAAATCAGCTAACCCCTGCGCAACCAAAAAGAAGCTATTCAACTCGAAACCAAAACTACAAGTATGGAATCTCACCATATCCAATGCCTTAAAGCACCTGAAAACCTGCACTAAAGAATGGATCCACAACGGTAAACCAAAGAACAAAGACAACTACTTGGTCTCTCAAAAGAAAACAGCCAAGAAACAGTTCAGATCAGAAGTCAGAAAAGAAGTAGCCAGGCGCGAACAAAGAGAAAAAGAGAAAATCATGGACACCAAATTCCGTGACCCAAAACTATTCCACAAACTGATAAACAGACAAAGATCCGGCACCAAACTACTAGCCATAGACGAGCTCAACGTTTCAGGAAAAAAGTATGCCGGTCTTGAAAATGTTTTACTTGGTTTCAGCGAACATTTCTCGAAGCTTGCAAGCTCTTCCAATCACGAGCAGTTTGATGATACATACCACAAGAACATATTGAAGGAAACCAATGTCCTAGCAGAACATGCCACAGCGGTAGATGTATGTGAAATTACCAAACCCGAACTAACCATAGCTCTGGAATCCATCAACAAGGGAAAATCTGCTGACATCTATGGATTAACTATTGAACACATTCTCTATGCAGGTGAACAATTCCAAACCCAACTCCTACTACTCCTGAACGAAATATTCCATAGTGGAACCATTCCACCTTCTCTGAAGACAGGTCTACTTTCTCCGATCTTCAAAAACAAGGGATCCAAAAATGACGCAGCCTACTATCGTGGTATCACTATATTACCTGATATAGGGAAAATTATTGAGGCCATCCTGAAATACAGAATCACCGAAAAACTTGAAGTACACCAAAGCCCCTTCCAACGAGGATTCACAGCAGGAACATCACCCTTACACGCTGCTATCATAGTGGAAGAAGTTGCAAGGGAATTCACAGATAAGAAACAACCATGCCAATTTGTTTTTGTGGACGCCAAATCAGCCTTTGACGTAGTTAACCATGATCACCTACTCAGAAGACTATTTCACGCTGGAATCCAAGACAAACACTGGTCCATAATAAAAAGCCTACATGAAAATGCTACTAGCGCCGTTAAGTGGTCCAACGAAGTATCACAACCTTTTCAAGTACACCAAGGAGTAAGACAAGGCGGCGTCATTAGCACTGATCTGTACAAACTCTACGTCAATCCATTCCTTCTTGAATTAGAACAAAATAAGAGAGGCATCACAATAGGGGGGATAGACTGTACTGCAAGCGCATGCGCTGACGACGTGACCCTCAATGTGGAGAACATAGACGATACCCAATTTCTGATTTCACTGGCCGAAGACTTTGCAAACCGAGAAAGATATATCCTGCAACCTACCAAAACTGAAGCTATAAACTTCCGAGCAACACACAAAACTGGACAGTACGAAATATATGGAAAAGACATCCCAAATGTCGAATGTAGTACACACCTAGGGATTAAAAGATCTTCATCACTGACAAAAACCATCGATTTGAACATAGCTGAAAATATGAAAAAAGCCAGACGAACCACCTACAGTCTTATGGCAAGTGGACTCCATGGAAGCAATGGATTAGACCCACTTACCTCTCTTCATCTCATTAAAACATATGTCTCACCGGTACTTCTCTATGGCCTGGAAGTCCTTCTACCAAAAAACAAACACCTACAACAATTAGAATTATTCCAGAAAAATCTTCTAAAACAAGTACTCTCGCTTCCAGTAACTAGCGCAGATCCAGCAATCTATATGCTCACTGGTTTCCTACCAATCGAAGCCCAGATAGATAAGAAGACCCTCACCCTGTTCAACAACATATGCCTCCAACCTGATACCTCAGTAGAAAAACGACTAGCTATACGCCAACTTCATGTCAAAAAGCCAAACAGCCACAGCTGGTTCATTGCAGTGAAGAAAATCCTCTGGAAATACAACCTACCTGATCCATTAACCATCATCCAAAATCCTACCTCAAAATACGAATGGAAATCTACAGTTAATAAAGCTATACACGAACAGTGGCAATCGAACACCCTGAACCTTGTCCAGTACTATAGATCTTTGCAGTACCTATCAGCGAACTACTCTCCTGGAAAACCCCATCCCCTACTTCGCATTCCAATGAAATCTACCAGAGAATACCTACGAATCCCAATCAAGCTCAGACTAGTCTGTGGATCATACATCCTTCAATCCAATCGGGCAGCTTTTAACCAGAACACGGTCGACCCGACGTGTCAACTATGCAAAGCCAGTGAGGAAACACTACAACACTTTCTACTGGAATGCCCAGCCCTGGAAAACGTCCGAAAACCAATAATTGATCAAATTGATTCAGACTTAACCAACCTAGGCCTAGATAGACTCAAATCTACAGATAGTGAAAAACAAGTGCAAATTTTGCTGGACTGCTCGATCCTGCTAAACCAACCCAGCCTCTATAACATACCAAAACCTGCCCTTGCCCAACTAACAGATTTAGAATTTAACTGCTAAAGGCTGACATATGGCCTACATAGCAAACGATATCAACTACTCTACAGTAACTCTCTATACGCTAGGCTACCCTCTATAGTGTAACCTATATTACCCTATTATACCTATATTATATAGCAGTTGGTGTTGTGTGTACTAACAGTGTTGAACTTTATATATGTGTTGTTGTAACAATATGGTTGATGATTTGATTATTAATGTTATCTACGTTGCAGCTTAATGGTTCAACGGTTCTCCCTTGAGGGAGGTGAAGATATAGAACATAGAACATAGAATGGCGGCCGAAGTATAACGTTAGGACTGAATTTAAATTTTAAATACAACAATGTCTAACCTTTGATATAAGAAAACTTAATCAAACTAGCATCAAAAATATAGCTAACATCACCAATAAACCATTGACAATAAACTATGCAATGTTTTGGACCTCACGATTATAGAAGGTCAGCAAATGTTGAAAAGCTAACTTTTCAGAAGCTAAGTCCAACAATGAAGCCAAAAGAAACAATATAGTAGCGACTTTAGCCCGTCAAGATCTAAAAACGGTGTCTTCCCGGGAAGTCACCAGTACGAATTTCAAAATTCCCGGGAAGTCACCGTTTTGTTTTCTTTGATGATTTGAGGTAAATGCCGCCAAGAGATTAAAGGTGTTAAGACCTCATTAACGGTGACAAAAATTCATGAAAATCGTTCACTTACATTAATTAAAATTTAACGATATCACTCATCGTTTTGGCATCTGTGATTGAAATATTGAACTTTATTCACCATTTGATATATAAAGACGTTTATGTCAAGGAAATGCATATTTATTCAAAATGGCAAACGCACAGCTCGCTTACGCCTTTATACCGACATCACGAAACGGCCGATACTTGGTAGTAGGTGGTTACAAGTATCGTATAAATAAAAGGAAGACTGATACTGATGTTTGGAAATGTACTTCCAAAACATGCAATACAACTGCCATCACATCTAACGATATCTTGATTAACAGTAAATGGCGACCACAACCATGATGATGCTCGCATAGACGTAGTTTATGACTAATACTGTTTTGATACATGCATTTGCAATCCAAAAGAAATTTTTTCTCATGACAACATAGAAATAATATCATCAATGCCTACATTCTGGTCTAAGAAGAATACCCTTTATCGGTGATTGGAAGGAGTTTATGGCTTGGATGAATGGAAAAACTATGGATCCGAAGCTCCCATAACAAATAACAATTGAGATTGTTGGCACAGTCGCGTCAAAAAACTGGTTGGAAAAGCTTATCCCAATATATTTGAAATAATTAATTTCTTGAAAGAAGAACAGAATGTAAATGTAATAAGAATGGTGCAGTATGCCGGTGGTCAACAACAACCTCCCAAGAAACGAAAGTACAGGACCCTCGAAGCCAGCCCGCTTCAGACCAGACAACAATTCACTAATAATAATGTAAATGTGTTTGAATTTGCTGATTCTGTTTCTCATTTGTTAAAATTAAAGTTGTTCTGTAAAATAAATTAAATCTTAGTCTGCTAAGATAACAAAAAATAATCCTATTGTTTCCAAAATCCAAATTTTTAAAAAATTCCCGGGAAGTCACCGTTTTACATTTTTTGGTGGTTAATTATGACCCAAGCGGTGACTTCGTGGGAATGAACCCTAAAAACACGCCATTTAATCTTACCTATTATATTTCGAATAAGGCCAATAGTTGTAGAGCCGTCTGCAGCACCATAATCACCGATGGTATAAGCTTGCTTTTTCCACCTTGATGGAGAAACAGAAGAATCTAAAATAAAATCGGTGATATCATTATTGTCGGTTTTTTTTTTGTTATATAAAAGCTGTGTAAGGCTAATAAATGCAAGTAAAAGTAAAAGCAATATCAGATCGGCGAATAACCCATAATGAACCGTTTGCAGCAAGCAATAATAATATGAACTATTTTTAATCTGAACTTACCCACTGTTTTTAATATATCATCTTGAGAAACATCAACTAATTGTTTATTTCTTCTCATAATGTTACCATAATTATCTCTATCTGTTTTCATGGATCCGTGAGCAATTGATCTCAACCCAGTAGAAACAAATTGTGGTCGTGCAAAATGTAGGCCTATGTATCTGTAGTGAAATAAAACTTTGTATGCTTATATTGTTATCTGTTACACATACTCATATACATAGACAATAAGACAAGTGGTCTGATGCTCCCTTATGATAATTATTCCCTTCAGGAATAAGCAAACGTTTGTTGACTATTTCAGCTTATTTTGTCCTACTCCAGCTTCCATATATGGGAATAAACTGCAGATCATAGGTAGTCTATAGGAAGATCGAAATTATGTTTATAATAATGACATGTGGCTCTAGAATTAATAATATTTAATCAACCGGCATCATTTAATTAAAAGTTCTCGAAATTTAATCAAATATTCTAATTTACATTTCGACTTGTAATGTAATTTCTAAAACAACATACAACCGTGTATACAGAAATAGAATTAAAAATTTCTTATTTTTTAAGTTTTTGAGAATATACACTTGCAACTACATGTATAAATTTTTGTGTTCACGTGCTAAAAATGTGACATGGTATTTTGAATAACACAATTTCGTTTGATTATACAAAAATAAGTGATATCTCGATCAATTGAAAGGTTAAAAAATTAACATTTCCTCCGTTTTGACCACCATTTTGGAACCGGAAATCCAATTTTATCTTCATAATACTTAAGGATATTCATATTGGATTATAACTTTCTAATGTTTTATGAGATAGAGCCGATTTTAACAAACGTCATTTCAAGGCCAAATTCTTGGCCAGTATAGCTGTTTTTTTTTCAATAAAAAGTTTTATACAAGTATACCAAATGTCATGCTTCTTAATTTTCATATCCATGTCAACTTCTTCTATACTTGCAATTTAACCCCGTTACTCCGTTTCTACACTTATAATGAGTATCCTCCGTTTTCAAATCATGGGTCGCAATCTAAAATTGGGTCGCTAGAACACAATCAAAGAGTCGTAAAGCCTATGAAGTACGAACTAAAGCTGTTAATTGTAATAATGTTAAAGAGGAATGTTCACCATTTGTCTTGGTTGATTTGAGACATAAATCTATATAAACAGTCTTCAGTGGTACTAAGACTTCACGGAAATCAAAACATTTCTCTGATACAGCTCAACAAAAAACAAAAATTCCTTGTAATTTCTTTCGTTTATAATTTTTCTTCTGCCTAAAAATTAGGCTACTCGATGATTATACGTCTTGTCGATTAAGTCTAATGGCTTTATCTGTGACTGACTAGACTATGGTCGTCCAACGTCGCGGCAACGGAATTAGTGAACATTCCCCGTTAATGTAACATAACTACACGTAATAATGAGTTATGTCTGTACAATTAATATAGTATTCTTTATCCAAAATCTGACATAATTGCGTAGCTTGGGTTTCAGTCGAAGAGAGAAAAGGCGGGGTCAACTAGGAGAATTTTGCGTTCAACCTGTACTTATTGATGGTTTGTTTTACTGAATGACTCTTTGAAAACATTAATTTTTCTGCAATTGTATTATTTCATTATTTGCAGTTCTAGATGATGACTTTGGATTTTCAAGTTGGTTTTCGCTTATAGAAGTTGCGAGACTGACATAAAAAAGCGTCCTATTATAGTCGTTCTGATTGGGCCATATACCGAGGCTGTGTTACAAATACAAAAGATTCCCCAGTCAAACCTGATTTGACTGAAGACATGATATGAAAATACAATAAAATTAAAAAAAAAATTACCTTGACATCCCAATAATTTTTCTTTTTCAATATAGCAAATGTCCTTTTTCGTTCAGCAGTGTTCTGGTGTTGGCTACTTGATTGTATTTAAAAGTGCGAAATTATTATCTGAAGTGTTTTCATGCTAACTAGAGCATATAATAGGAAACTACGTATAGGTTAATGAAAAGTCCAATAAGTTCATGAACGTAACACCATCTATATCAAACCAGCTTACCAGCCAAGGATGTAGATTCGTATAAAGCAGTGGTTCCCAACCTTTTTTTACAGCTGTGGCCCAAATTCACGAAGATCTCAGAGCCATGGACCCCTGTTCTATTCCAAACTAGGGCAAAATATGGAATATAACGCAAGGGTTGTTGTCTTTTTAATATGAAATGATAATTTGATTTCTTAATAAATATGAAATAAATGATAATTGTCATCTTTATAAGGTTTCTCACTGCCTAATGGATTTTCGTCAGAGTTTTACGTATATTCGTTTTTTTATGTTAGTGAAAATGTGTTATAGTATTCCAAATATATACTTTTTAACGACAGTGTTTTAAGGTGAATGTACGTTGCCGTCGTCGTGTTTCAGTAGCTCACTAGGCATTTGGTAACCGTACAAGCATGTTCCTTTTAGCAACGGCTATCATTTCATTTCATTACATTAATCCGTTGCTATCATGATAAGACATTCTCGTCATTAATTTTGATTGGTCGAACGATTATTGTTCGACCAGTTATATACCTGAAGGAACATGTCGTACAAGTAGCTCAGCGTACAGTAGCTTAGGGATCAGTTGCACACCGTGCAGTAGCCCAGGTCCTTCAGGAGATAACTGATCATCGTACTCCCCAGATAAATGAAAGGGGACAATTGCTTTTTCCCAAATGTTCATATGCAATTTCAGTGTTTCATTTATGGATCATAAATAACAAGAGATCATCCTACTTTTAATAAACTTTATTACAAAAATCATAAACCAATGTTCAAGGGGAAGAGTCTTCCATTCTAGCAGTGCTACAAAATTCCACTTGCTTTCTATATATTGTGTTTTCTATATAAGTAAAAATATTGTCAGCCTATTGTCGACATTTCTTAAAAGCGCCAAATATTTATACAAAAGGTACATAATTTACTCTTTTTTAACAAAAGCTACATGCAAAATATAATCACAATTCAGGTCCGGTGGATAAGAATTTCGTAGAACAGTTTCATATTCTTCAAAAAACCTGTCATAAATCATATTTTTTTCTTGATCTGTCCTGTCGTCACTAAGTGCTCTGTAAATACTACTGTAGCTGTATGTACGAACAGTGCTTGTAAAATCTTGAGCAAACTTCTCACGATCATCAATACCTGAAAAACAAAAACAAACTTTTCTCTTTTCGGTGTAGATGTGGTGACTGAATGATGCATTATAGCAGTTTTCCTTATAATTCACTACATATCTCAGATAATTCTCTTCAAATTTGCTTTTTCTCATTAATGTCTAAATGGGAAGAGATTTACCTCATTGATTCAATTGTCAATATTTGAAATTATGTACTGATTGCCGAAGTCATCATATCGGTTTGACGTTTGGCACTTTTGAAAAAAAGTAAATGACCACAGCCTTAACAAGGACTGTTTTTCGTAAGTAAATTGTTACAGCTTTCGAGTTGCGCTCGAAACTGTATTGTTACCATTAATTTTTTAGATATTATTGCAGGGCGTACTTTACAAGTACGCCCTGCTTTGTTTTGCAAATGATTATTCTTTTTTTTTTTTTTTTTTTTTTTTTTTTTTGATTTCTTGACAGAGTACAGGGACGAAACAGCACATAGTACAGTAATGCTCGTACCATGTCGTATTTGTACTCCGCGGTCATTAGATTTTAAATGTATTACGGAACAGTTATGCAAATATGGTTATGCATAAATTATGCATCAATGAAATATTTCGGACAGTACTGGGAGTCGTATTTACACTTAGATTTGCATAGAGTTTCCTGTATTGTATTGTATGTATTTAACAACATAGTATCGATTTATAAAAAATGTCAATTTGCAAAAATATTTGCACCTTTTTGTAGCAAAACTATTTTAGCACTGTTCTAAAATGTTTACTTATAATGCAATCGATCTGAAATTCAAAGTATATAATACTATCATAATGATAAACCTAAATCCGTTTTCAGAAATTGTGCAACTTTTCTGGTTTTTGCAAAAATTGCACTTAAAGTTCGATATTCAACTTTTTACCTATCACAGATGCACAGAAATAAGTACATGCATGTAACTAGACATGTCATTAGACACAGATTTAGCAAAAAAAAATAGACCGGAAACGTCAAATCTTCCGCCATCTTGGATAATAGTAACATTTCTTTAAATTGCTACTTGTCTCTCAATTATTATCCGATTTTCATGATTCTGGTACTCATCGAAACGTTAGTCGTTTAAGACCATTTTGTAGGTACCCGAATTTTGAAATTTCATTTTGCTTTCTTGTAATTTTTAATTAAAATTATTATATAATTGCTCAATATTAGAAGTCATTTTTCTCGTGACCTTGACCTCCCATGACCTTGAATTTCTCATAACACCAAGTTCTCGACAATATCTATCCACTGGTATTTTCATTTTTTGTTTTTGACCGTAACTTTCGATTTTATAAGCGATTGAAAAAAGTTTAAAATTTGTTTTAAATGGCTCTAGCAGCTACCCTTTTTTTGCAAATATCATAATTTTTGCATATTCGTAATCTACGCATCAAGACGCATCCAATGATGTATAATATGCATACCTTTCAAGCATATTATTCAAAACTCTATATGTGCAATGTATTTAATAGAGGTATTTCGGTTAATTAGTGTCAGTGACCCTGTCAACACAGATATAAATCAAAGTTAAGGGTGTTAAAGCTATGTTCACACTGTTTTTTAATAACTATTTCATATGTCCAGTTATAACAAAATAAGAACACTCTAGGTTGCATTGAACAGCGTAATGCTGTAATTTATGCACACGGAACCACATTTAAAGGTACATTTCCACTTAATTTTCCAACTTTTTTATTTCTCATCGGAATTATCTGAAACTTGGTACGTATATGCATGATTGGATTGCGAATTCAGGAGAAATGTTAGATTTAGGTTCTGCGCATGCGCATTATCAACTTTGTCAATTCTCATCCAAATTTCTTCAAAATTGACATGTAAGTGCATAATCAGATTCGAAATATCACGGATATATTGAAATTGTGTAGTGCGCATGCGCATCGCCAACTTTCTTATTTCTTATCCGAATTTTTTCAAAATTAACATACATGTGTATAATTAGATCCGATATATCATGAATATATTGAATTTGTGTAGTGCGCATGCGCATCGCTAACCTCCTTATTTCTTATCCGAATTTCTTCAAAATTGTCATGTATGTGTATAATTAGATCCGATATATCATGAATATATTGAATTTGAGTTGTGCGCATGCGCATCGCCAACTTTCTTATTTCTTACCCGAATTCCTTCAAAATCTGTTTGTGTCGCATGTGCTATAAGAGTATGAGTACAGGGCATGCACAAGAAATATTGCCGCACCGGTCGTACCTTTGTGTCGTAACAAGCCCTGCATCAGTACTGTTATCTGAACAGTTCTAGTTATTTTTTTTTTTTTTTTTTTTTTTTTTTGTAAATGTTGTCAGAGTACCCAGCAAAAACTGTTATACTTAGAAGATTTTTTGCATTAGCCCAAATATCCCAGACCTAGTGAATAGCCCTTAAATATATTTCCAGCTATCAGTGTCCGATAGGAATCAGTCTGGCGGAAAACTCCTTATTTTTGGAAATCGACCATAAATTGTTTAATATTTGTTTAATTTTCGTGAAATTTTCTGTGTGCAATCTTGAAAGAACTTCTAAGCAGACATGGGCTTCAGAAATTTGAAATTTGAAAAGTTTGTTGTTAACTTTTTGTACCCAATTTTGGTCAAAATTCAAACTTCTTTAATTTTCATTCGATTTGCACGAAAATTGGTAGGTGGGTAGAACCCAAATTATCGATTAAGATTCCCAAAAATAAAATTTCGAAATTTTTCCCGAACATTCGGAAATTTCCAAAAAAAGTCGAAAATCAAAAAAATCAGAGTTTTCGGATTATTTTTGGCAAAAATTAGAAAATTTGTTATTTCATTGAATTTATACAGCTGATATCTTCATTTTGTATATTTGCCGTATATGCAAATTCCTAACCGTTCAGCCGCCATCTTAAAAAATGCAAAATATCTAAAAAATACTACTTGTCCCACATTTTTAATCCGATTTTTTTCAAACTTGATTTAAAATGTAATTTTGAAAATTATCTAGGTCCTCTAGTCGCCTTTTTTTTTAATTTTGAATTTGTCTTTGCACAACCTTCATTCAAAGTTTTTTGTGATAGGCCTTGAATATCAAGGCTTATAACTTTTGACCTTGACCATCTGCTACCTATATGTTTGGACAAAACGATTCTTCTTTGGCTACACTTTCAGTTGATACCAACATTTATAATTTTGGTTAATTACTTTTGATTTTATGGGGTTTTGAAAATGAACAATTTTTAATTTACTTTAAATTATTCAATTTCAAGATATACGATTTTAATATCCCTAATTTTGTTCATCTGACTTCTATTTAACTTACAGAAAAAATTCGAACAGATTTATAATGTACAAATTCACAGCTTTAAAATAATATATAAATCATTGTGCATTGACAAAATTCAACATTTTTTTAAAAATAAAATATACTCTAATTACATGAGATTATGAAGGTGTTATAAGAATTACATAACAGCTTCAACAAGCCAACAGACACAAGTATCTAGGTCATAAAAGTGTTATCAGGTCAAACCATTCTACTAGTCTCTACACAATATAAGCTTTATCAAAATATAGATGCAATATACAACCAGGAAACTGATTATAGATTTGTCAATCAAATGTTGAACCCAAAAGTTTTAATTTCAAGTTCCAGAGAAGAATTGTTTAAACAGAATTATAAAAGGACAAAAACTTAAAATTCAATGGCCAAGTTTGAACATAAATATTTGGGACCGAATCCAGAGAAATGGATATGTATAGAAATATAATCTGAATACTTAAAATTTGTAAAACAGGTATACATATGTATAATGTAAAATTTCACAACTTTAAAACCATATATTATTTATAAAACTTAATGTAACTTTTGTTGTAACTTTTCAATACTTATTTTAGCTCCCTTACGGTTGAGCACTTTTCCTACGTATGGTTTTAAGAAAGAAAACTGACCAATCTATGACATTGTTAAATAGATCTAGAACTTTTTGTGGGATACGAAAATGCACGGTATAGATTAAAATTTCTTTATATTAAACAAAGAGCTAATCAGTTATAGTTGGTTCAATTTTAATTGGATATTTGTTTGTGTATTGGATTATTTTACTAGTTTGTCCCAAAACAAAGGGTTTAATGAATGACAAGCATTGATAATGACATTTTACAAGTAAGAAAGTTGGATATTGTAAGGTAATAAAAAGAGCAATGTTTTGCTATACGGGTTATAGTCAATTGGGTCCCTAACCAAAATGGCCCCTAGTCAAAATGGCCACACATGTTAAATTTGGTCAAAATGGCCATAAATGGTAAATTTGGTCAAAATGGCCTCTGAATTTACCCTTTGATTTCAACCAATTCATTGGTCAAAATGGCCAAAAATAGTCTCTGATTATTTTTTTTATAAATTACCCTAAAGGTGTATAGTCAATTGGGCCCCTATCCAAAATGGCCCCTAGTCAAAATGGCCATAAAAGTTAAATTTGGTCATATTGAATACGCAGGCTGACAACTTTTGACCTTGACCTTCTGCAACCTTTATCTTTTGGCAAAAACATCTTATTTGGATGCGCTTTCATTTGATACAACCCTTTTTAATTTTGGTAAATAACTTTTGATTTTATGGGGTTTTGAAAATCAACAATTTTAAATTTTTTGCAAATTATTCAATTTAAAGATTCACGATTTTAATATTCATAATTTTTTCTATTAAAGTTACAGAAAAATTTCGAACAGATTTATAATGTACAAATTCACAGCTTTAAAACAATGTATTAATCATTATGCATTAACAAAATTCAACATTTTTTTTTAAATAAAATATACTCCAATTAGGCAAGATTATGACAAGGTTATAAGGTGTTAAAAGCTTATGTAACAAGTCAGAAAGTCACTTGCTTGTCATAAATTTGAGGGTAATAAATTTTGGGTTGAACACAAAATAAGAACTGTCATTAGAGATTCTCAACCAATCAGGCTGACTGTGGGCGTGGTCACTCAAGACCTTCAGAGATGGGCATTTAGTTATTGGTTATAGGTGTTAAAGTTAAATAGATCTCATAGAAAACACGGGCCATGGTCTGAAACATGAATTATTAATTTAAAGGTTCAATGAAAGGCATTATTTTGGTTGTCATGCTGGATATTTAGACGGTTAGATATGACTGTGTGTAGTTAGTCTATCCAGAAACTTTACTTTGCAATTGCTTGGTTTTTGGTTTGATTGATATACTTTTTCTATAGGCATAACAAGAAGATCTTCAACGAAATGATTGGTTAAATGAAATGATTCGCAATTGTTCTATCTTTCTTGTGGAGTTAAGGCACTATTTTATGGCACAATTACCATCTTTATTACAAGCGACCTTTCAACAAGGTTTCCCGGAATGTTGTGGTTTCCCCCTTTTTCAAACTCAACCCCAGTTTTCTCCACCTTACAATTTCCACCCCTTTTTAATCCTAGTGATTTCCACCCAAATTTCAAGTGTTTTCCTCTCCTAATTTACTTATCATCATTGAAATTGATTCCTTTGATAAAGGGGAAAAGGACAGAGTGGAGTTAAAAAAAAAGGGGGGACACCACTGTAAGTCGGTTTCTCTTGTCTTCTTCAGGCAATGATACAGACATTCAGAGAAATACTTATATAATAGTTAAAAATAACAACAATCTATATTAACATGTAGGGTATAAAAACTTTGATATTTGATATCTTTGATAAGGTTTAATAATCCAGGATTTCTATTAATTGTCGGTTGGAATCTTTTATGTTAATGCCTTCAAATAATTCCTTTCTTTTTGTTGTTGTGTTTATTGGTGGTCAACGTTTTCTCTGATTTCCATTGTATCATATTTTGACGGTTATTTCAAGCATGTTCCGTAATGGCTGATTGGTTGTTGCTGGCTTTTCGGATGGCTCTGGTCTGCCTTTTGTTTGAAGTATAGTCTTCAATGTTTGGTTGGAGGTGAATGTTACATCAATTCCATTTTTTTACAAACAGTCTGATCTTGTAATTGAAGGTGCCATTAAATAGTAGATTCATTCTTATAAATTTTATATCCTGCATGTTTATGTAGATTGTTGTTAGTGTGTTGTTAGTGTTAACCATTTATTATACATGTAATCCTTTGGATATATGTATCATTGCCTGATGAAGACTAGTGAAACCAAGTTGAAACATTGCTTGAATAAAGATAGTAATGATATTCCATAAAAATGGTGCCTTATTTATAACATCATTTCTATGTTCATAAAGAACGACATTTTCGAACCATTTATGTCTAACAACATAAGTTCAATTATTCCTGAACACATGCATGAACAAATTATTTACTCCGTGAAAACATTAAGAATGCTCTAAAATGGGAAGACCTGTGTCAGGAAAATTAAATGTCATGTTTCTGAAGCAAATATTTTGTTATATTCTGAAAAATATAATGACTGTATTTCAAATTTTACAAAGAATGGTTTCGCCAAAAAAGGGAAATAATCTGTATTCAATCCTGAAATCATGCTTATCTTTTACGCAAAATAAATATATCAAACGAAAACTACTCGGAAGCTGACAGATCTGTGTCGAACAGGTCTAGTTTATTTTAAAATTCTTCTTAAATTCTTACTACTAAAAATTCGTCCTTTATAGAAATTGCTTAAACTTAATAATAAACACATACCTTTATCTAATCTTTCTTTCCACTCAGTTTTAAAGAAACAAGGAACTGTCTCTTGTTTTACTTGACAAAGGTGTAAACCCATATCAGTCAAATTCTTTGAATTGATAAAGGGTTCCTTCATTTCTTCTGCTGTTCTTAAACACCCTGCAAAGGCGGTATTTTGCTTCTCAATCTGAATTATACAAAGATGGAGTGCAAGTGACCATTCCTGGGAGATCTGACGATTTGTTTCAAAAGAAAAAAAGTGGAATGTTCAGCAATTTTTAGGTTGATTTGAGCCTTAAACCTATGTAAACAGAAGTAATACAACTTTACGAAAATCCGAAAATCGCCTCTGTAAGGCCTTATAGAAAAACAATTCTTGTATCTTCTTTCGTTTACAACCTTCTCATCAGTCTAAAAATTAGGCAACCGGAAAATTGTTCGTCTTGTTGATTAGGTCTAGTATAAAATCATCGTGAAGGTATGAGACTGGATAATCCAAACTTAATGTTTGATAGCAAATAGCGGTTCATTTAAATTCGACTCGCCGTGCTCAATTTCAAACAAGGATAATAAGGAAACTTTCTTAAGAAGCGAGCAGGAATTAAATGGTTCCCGTTGTCATATGCTCTTGAGAGGAATTGATTCTCAGAAAACTAATGTTCCATTTTTGTGGATATTCAACCATCAAAGTTCGTGATCCCTTCGTGGCATACACTATGCTGACATAGGTCGGATAGGTTTAAGGGTATTCTCGAAGAGCTCTTTCGATTAGGAAAGGGAACGCTTAAAGTGCGATAAAGTAAAATTTTTGTTATAAGGAACAATAAACCAGTATAATATTTCACAGGTATTTTTTTCTGGAGCGCCTAAAACTAAACAATCCCTCTTAAAAAATTGTTATTTTGTTTGTTGTCTATGGTGGCCTATGAGGGCAGTTGTGTTTTTGTCATGAAATAAACAGCGTCCCAATTTAACAAAGGAATATTACCTGGGTGATAATATTTTCAGATGCCCACTTCTCTACAAGGTCATTCATGACTTTAAAAACATTATATAGTGTCATATTTGTCTTGGATTCCCCTGGAGTAGACACGATAGCACAGCCGCCTAGATGAAAATAAAACTTTCCAATTCAGATAATATTTAAAAAAAAATAACATTGCCATTTCATAACTCTATGTCCCTAGTTGAAAAATATGAAAAAACAACTAAGATTTCAATCCAATACCATCTTATATCGATTATATATCCATACATACATAATATATCATTCTCGACAGTGTTGTTATAATACAGGAAACGCAATAATTCTGCAACATCCAAGGGATCGTAAATGTACACAACAGGCCTTAAAGGAACTTTGTAACAGTCATAATAGTTCTGTTTGTCTAAATACCTGGTTTCAGCTCTTTACCACGAAGTTTCCAAAATTCTAACAAATCTTCAGCTGCTATTTTCTTAATGACTGACTTTTCCTCTTCATTTTTTGAAAAGAATCTATAGACGCTGTCAGTTAAAACTATCGGCCTAAATCAAGAGAAAGCATAGTCTGAAATAGTGATGCATTAAAAAGTCCGGATCGTAGTCCAGTCACCAATTACAAGTAATTTGGTGCTGATCATGTACCGATCCGATCCAGGTTTTACATCACTTATCTGAAACACATCAGTTTGGAAAGATTCAATCAATATAATTGGCTTTAATAACCTGATATGGCTCAATTCATGCCAAGCTTATAGCTCAATAGATTGAAAAACCTCAAATTATATGGGAGTTGATAAATTATGTTTAAGGGGTGACTTAAATGGAAACTTACCTTAATAAAAAGTGCAAAGCAGTAAAACTCAATAGTAAGTCTAGGGTATTTGAAGGGACACATTGTTTGAAGAAAGACGTACCAGATGTTGTCACATAGACATTCTCATAATCAAGACAGTACGATCGTGGTTCAGGTATCAGTCCTATAAATACATTATTAAGGTTTTGTTTAATACCCCATTTTACCAAGGATTGTTTTGTTCAAATCGGCCTGATCTGTAACAGATTTTTCCGACTATTCATTTCTTTGATCGGCTTGATTGTCGTCATTAATTGCCCCGGACAGCTGGAGTTTTGCAGAGGGACAAATAACAGACAAACTTCTAGAAATCGATTTTGAGCAAAGGCCCGATAGAGACCCCCTCTATACCGGAAGTAATAATTCTAATGTTAAATAACTACATGTAATAATAATTATGTTTGAATACCTGGTAGTATTCTTGATCCATAATCTGGAATAGTTAAGGGTCGCTGGACAGTTACGAAGATTTGGTTGAGTCGCCGAGAAAAAACGAGTACAATTCTGTCCATCGCAAGACATCGCAAAACATTGCAAATACCTAAATTCTCAGTAACTCTGACTGAAACTTTGTATCGTATTGCATCTGACACTTGGCGTATGTTACCTTGCCTGGTTAGTTTCACCCATTTTTGACTCGCGTTTATTGCCGAAAATAATAATAATGGATGACTATGTTTAAACGTACCGTTATGTCTTTGTATGAGACAGTTAAAATCGTTGGTAGGAATATCTTCATAAATAATATGTATCTCTTTATCTTTACCACATTTTTCTCTCACAATATCTATAAAAAATCATTTAATTATTTAAGTTTTAAATTCATAATCAGTACCAAGTCAATACGTCACAATATAAAAAATATATGACATGAGCTAAATTAATACTTTTTATTTCGACATCAGTGACACCAATGGCAATGCCAGTGGAACTCTGTACGTATTTGAGAGATGAATAATCGAGGGACAACTGTCGGAATTGAGATTCCAAATAGGGAAGATCCAAAGATGCAAGTCTGAATTGGAAGGTCTGAGGGATCATCTCCAGTCAACTAAAATATAACGCTTGATGACTAGCCAGATTAAAAACACGTCATTTAATCTTACCTATAATATTTCGAATAAGGCCAATAGTTGTAGAGCCGTCTGCAGCACCATAATCACCGATGGTATAAGCTTGGTTTTTCCATCTTGACGGAGAAAGAGAAGAATCTAAAATGGAATCACTGATATCATTATTTGTTATTGGCGACATCTAAAAATTTAATCCAGCACACAATTGTCTTAAAGGAGAATGTTCGACATTTTCGATGGTCGACTTGAGTCTTGAATAGTCTTCAGAAATACTAGAAATGCACAAAAATCGCATACTTTCTTTAATGTACCTTTAATATGTGTTTTCTATTTAAGCCATCGGTTCTAAGTACATTTAATTGATGATACTCTTTCTGCAACTATGGTCAAAGCAACTGCAGGAGCCATCAGGTGGAACTAAATCTAAAGACGTGACAATCCCTCTTCTGTTCTACGCAGAAACTGATAGAACTTCCTTCGTATCTGATAATTTGACGGCGACTGCTCCCCTGCACCTCAGGGGGCGAGGTGGGCGAACGTGTTTCCTTTTTGTCACGAAAACACGGACAATTTTTATGTCATAATAATTACAGCCTACGGAGGCAAGAGACGGAAAATGGGGATTTTATCTGGACTGGGCTCACATCCCTCCAAAAGAAGAGCCGGTCGATACTATAAACCATGCGGCAGCCCAGAGCTGCAGTCAGCTGGTGTTCGAGGACCCTATCCCAGCCCCCCATCCCCTTCCCTCTATTAACCATAAATCCAAGGAGCCCAACCAGCGCGTTGGATCCAGAGATGGTACACTTTCACCCGTTCTTGAATTAAATTTACGACACATGGGGTAGGCGGCCGTTGCAGTGCTATTGAAGTGTCTGGGAGGGCCAATAAAAAGAACAGAACGGTTTCGTTTTCTGCCGGAAAGTTAATCTGTAATCTTACGGCGCCCCCCGAACCCCCAGACCGGAAGGTTCCCTCGCTTCGCTCGGTCACATAGTGCCCTTTATATCACAGCTCCGCCCCCACCGCTAACATTTCCTTCCGGCGCCCCTGTCGACATTGTGAGTTCAGCAGATGCCATGACATTTGGGCATTGGAAATTATACTTTCGACCGAAGGACACAAATGTTGTCATCCTGGTCAATACATTGGCTCACGAGCGACACAAACTGGCTGAACCCTGACTACTGCACACGAGTTTCCTGTAGGTTCTGGACTTGATATTTCAGTGACATATTTGTTTTTTCTAGCAAACGTAAACCTGTGATTTCTTATCAAGGAAAATGTAAAAGAGAGACAGAAGAAGATTTTAAATGAAACTTGACATCTTTAAGTTTATTAACATACAGAAAACAGCTGCTGTAAACAAAACTCTTGTAATAAGATAAATTTGTCATTCTCAGAATCTTTCATTTACTGACAACCCCCCGGACGAATTGGCTGCTATTATAAAAGTGGGCATATTACGATGGTCATTGCTATTTTCTCTCTTAAATCGAATATTAAATTGACTCATTTACCTATTTAGTTATAACAAATAATTTGTGACATTTGTGTGCAACTCCAACAGTGGCTAACCCTATTCTGCCGGCTTGTGAATCATATTTGTATTGACAAAGGCGATCAACACTATCATTAAAAGTAAAGAGTAATAATATCCAGATAGAATTATTAACACGTGACCAACTACACAGGCCTATAAGTTGTGTCATTCATTTATGAAACACCATCTGGATATTGAACTCTTCAACTCAGACCTTAGTGAAGGTTTTGATTCCCTCAGAATAACGAATATTTGGCACATGGCACATTTGAATTCCAAAATGGCATCTGAGTTCTAGGTGGCTCCATGTTGACAATGTTCACTACACAAAAAACATGATCGACAAGTGTCGAATTAAGGACCCTTTGGGCCATAAGCAAAAAAGGGCCTAATTTTTTTAACCTAAGTGGGAGGGTGGTTGGGGTTACTTTTTTTTTAATTATTGTTTTTGCGCAATTTGCGCTTTCCTCTGTTAAAGGTTTTAGATAATCTCTACCAAACGTATTAGTTTGGAAATTTGGGTTGATTTCCTTGAATCCGAAGTCTTACAAAACAATTTCTCGTTGACAACTATCACATAATGAAGTGGGTTTCGGATTGATTTTCTTACATCTGCGGCCTACCGCTTGACGAAGGTTTGGGGGAATTATACCTCGAGCACATTTTGAATATTAGGATAAACTTCTTTGCATCTAAAGCCCTTCCGAAACATATTTCTCGTTGACAACTCCAACCTCTTCAAGTGTGTTTTGGGGACATTATACCCCAATAGTTTTCGGACTGATTGACTTGCATTTCCGGTCTGTTCTGATATTCTCGTTGATAGCATTCATCTTTTTGCGACGGTTTGGGAAATATACCTCATGTACATTTTTGAAAATTATGGTACATTTGCTTTCAAATAAGGCTTTCACGTTCACAAGAGCTTGTATCCCAAGGAAGTTTTGAAAATAAATGTTGATTTGCTTCTTTCTCGTTGAATAATTTTAGTTGCTACATGCAATTGACATTTTTATTGCGACATAGTATCAAGGATACAATTTCCACGGGCCGACTTTGCCTAGGGGTTAATCCGCCTCTGAGATCGACTTTTAATCTGTTAAACTTACCTACTGTTTTTAATACATCATCTTGAGAAACTTCAACTAGTTGCAGTGCGTTCGATTCTTCGAACGCACTGCATTGTTTTGCAAATGACTTTTTGCAGTGCGTTCGATAATCGAACGCACTGCATTGTTTTGCAAACGGCTATTTTTTTTTTTTTTTTCGAATTTTACACTCGCTATTTTAGTAAGAAGGCAACATGCCACATACAGATTTGTTCAATTCCCTACGATAAATTGTTGACCATGAACTTTTAAATATAAATTGGTGCCATTTTGACAAACCGGAAATGAGGTAAAACAAAAAACATAATTTTGGTTTTTTGAATCTCACGCCTCTATTTTTGATCCGATTTTTATTAAACTGTTTTGAACTGTTTTCTATAACTGTACGCTACTACATAAAATTTTTAAACTTCTCCAATTTTGACTTTTAGTTCACTATTTTCTTAATTTTAATTTTTGCGTTTTTTTCAACTTCTACAATTTTATTTCCTTCGATCTGCAAATTTGCAGGTGTATAGACATTTTGATTCTGAACAAAATGCAGTTTTCAAAATTTTGATACCACTTCCGGTTTTTACGTTATTAGCTTGTAAATTTAAATTTTCAACTTCCGGAAATTTGAAGATATTTCAAATTTGTTTTTTTCATTGTGTTATAATTTGTTATAACAACAATTTGAAATAAAAAAATCCGACCCGGAAGCAACAGATCATCCGCCATTTTGATATGAGTAACTTTTATAAAATTAAAAATGGGGCCTCAGGGTTATGGGCGGAATCTGTAACTTCAGTATTTTTGGAAACTACAGTCGATTGCTAAAAAAGTCTAGGCGCCGATTTTTGGATTTTGATTTTAATTTTTTTTTTATTTTCGTTTTGATTTTTTTTGCAATTACTAAAACTTTCAAGGCTCATATCTTTTGACCTTGACCTTTGGTGACCTTTGTACCTGAACAAAAGTTATTGCCCTTGATGAAATCTATCCAATGATGAATTCATGTTTGTGATCCGATGTATACTTCCGGTTTTATAGGAAATTGAAATTTGTGATTTTTGACTTTAAACAGTCCTGTCACGTGACCTAGCGTAAATACGTCAAAAATGATTAAACAATCATATTATGCGTAATTTGCTCTTTCCAATGATGTACGACAATATACACTTAAATAAAAATTGCACGATTTAAAATTTGAACATTTTGTGCAAATTTCCATTGTAACTGTGCGTGTTTTTTTTCAAATTTTATTTCAACCGATCTGAAAATTTACAGATGGAAAGATATTTCGATTGCAATCCAAAATCCGTTTTCGAAAAATTGATACCACTTCCGGTTTTGACGTAATTAGCTTCCAAATTTAAAATTTCAACTTCCGGAATTTGGAATATATTTGAAATTTGTTTTTTGCAATATTTAACATTATGGTATATCAACAATTTGAAATAAAAAAAATTAACCCGGAAGTTACAAATCGGCCGCCATATTGATATGACTAACTTTTGTAAAACTCAAAATGGGTTATGAGCGGAAATCGTAACTTTGATATTTTTGGAAACTACAGTCGATTGCATTCATAGCATTGTTAATCGATTTTTGATCTTCTGTTTTGCCTTTCTTGTATTTCCGTTTTATTTTTTTCAGTAATTACAAAAACTTTCAAGACTCATACCTCGTGACCTTGACCTTTGGTGACATTGGAACCTGAACAAAAGTTTTTGCCGTCGATAAGATCTATCCGACTATGTATTCATATTTGTTGTCCGATGTATACTTCCGGTTTTGTGAGCAATTTGCGATTTTTGACTTTACCAGCAACATCCAAGGTTTCGCTAGTTGTGGTAGCTTTCTTTGTCTAGAAATAATACCATTACAGACCCTTTAAAAACAGTTTTTAAGTAATTCCAAAACTGTTACGCACTGCTCAGAACCATGCAAAGCCTATGGATCTAGTTTTTTTTTTGTCTACTTCTGGTCACGCTAATTCGGTATGAAGGGAACATATCACACAATATCTCAAATTATCACCTACTAAATCTAACTGCACGGTGTTACGCGAATGTAAAATGGCGCTTTTTTGTTTAACCGGAAATGACGTATGACAGAAAAAACCCATTTAAGTTTTTTACCATTTTCACCACTGTTTTTCAACCGATCTTGATCGGACTTTCTTTGTTACATTCTCTAATCGATTGTCCACAAGATAGGTGTTTAAAAACATCCACTTTGAAAACTTTGTCGCTGACTTTTGGAGCACCTTTTTTGACCATTTTTTCAACTTTTTCAATTTTATTTTCATCAACCTAAAAACTCGCCTATGCATAGACCGTTTGATTGCAAACAATTAGCAATTTTCAAAATTTCGATATCACTTTCGGTTTTGACGTCATTCGCCCTCAAAGTTGAAATTTTAACTTCCGGAATTTTGAAGATATTCGAAAAATTATTTTTGCAGTATGTTTGTTATGTAGACACAAAAGTATACAAATCATAAAATTTGACCCGGATGTAACAGATCAGTCGCCATCTTGAAATGGTATATTTTCATAAAACTCAAAATGGGGCTTAGGGGTGTTATGGAATTTGCATAATATCTATGTCTATGCAATCTACAATCGACTGCGACCAAAACATGGGAAGCCGATTTTTGATTTTCAATTCTGAACTTTTCTTATTTCCGGTTAAAATAAATCAATAATTATCAAAACTTTCAAGGCCCATATTTTGTGACCTTGGCCTTTTGTGACTTAGTGACCTGTACAAAAGTTATTGCCCTTGATTAGATGTATCCAATGACATATTGACATACCCACTGGTTACTTCCGGTTTTATAGCCGTTTGAAAATTGTAATTTTAAACTTTAAACAGCCCTACCACGTGACCTAATTTACATATGTCTTATTTTCTTTCACCGTCTTACTATGCTCTGTCTGCTCTTTCCAATGATATACAACACAACACATATGAATAAAAATTCCGCCTTTTAAAGTTTGAAAAATTTGTGCCAATTTCCATTGAAACTGTGCGTGTTTTTTTCAAATTTTATTTCGATCATTCTGAAAACTTACAGATAGATAGACATTTTGATGGCGAACAAAAACATGTTTTCAAAATGTGTGTATCACTTCCGGTTGTGACGTCATTTGCTCTTAAAGTTAAAATTTCAACTTCCGGAATTTTGAAGATATTCGAAAAATTCTTTTTGCAGTATGTTTGTAATATAGACACAAAAGTATACAAATAATAAAATTTGACCCGGATGTAACAGATCAGTCGCCATCTTAAAATGGTATATTTTCATAAAACGCAAAATGGGGCCTCAGGGTGTAATGAAATTTGCATAATTCTGATGTCTTTGGAATCTGCAGTCGATTGCTATCAAAACATGAGAAGCCGATTTTTGATTTTCAATTCTGATTTATTTTAATCTCCGGTTAACTTAAATCAGTAATTGTCAAAACTTTAAAGGCTCATATCTCGTGACCTTGACCTCTGGTGACCAAGTGACCTGAAACAAAGTCATTGCCATTGACGATACCAATGCATGGATACTTTCATTTAGGTTTTCCGATGTTTACTTCCGGTTTTATATCCATTTGAAAATTGTAGTTTTTAAACTTTAAAGAGCTCTGACCCGTGACCTTATATGCGTCACAAATTCTTTCACAATTTTATTATGCTAAATCTGCTCTTTCAAATGATATGCAAAACAATATTTTTAAATAAAAATAGCGCCTTTTGAATTTTGTAAATTTATTATTCCATCTGCTTGTAAAATATTTAATTCGAACTTCAGTTGAAGGGAGAGTACTACATTTAGACATGCAGTTTCCCCTCAACTGCGTTTGGGCGATACTCCATGTTGATATATAGTTCTCTCTTAGTATACCTTGCGTTTGGGCGATACGATTATCATTAGTGTACTTTTTTACATTGTAATTGTATGCAGGGTTTTTTTTACGTATGAAATAATGTTACATAATGTTGACCATTGAAAAGTTTTCAAAGAAACATTAATATATTTTTTCTTTGAACAAATTATCTAATGATAAATTTCGATTTGCATTTCAAACTATGAAGTATGAATGCTGTGCAGTCAGGTTCTAAATTGAGATTGGACTCTTCCATGTGTCCTATCTTGCATGTTAGAACTTATTTATAAATCTTAGAAAGTTTTTGATATTCGCTTTCCTCTAATGTATAACAAACTGTGATTACGCCTTTTAAAGACTTTTTTTCATCAGATGACTTTTCACTTTTACAATTGTGTACCTTCCGCATTTTTCCAATAACGAATGTAAAACAAGCTGTCTTCTGTAAACTAGACAACTTGGATTGAAAGATGTCACTTTTCACCAATGGAAGAAACTGGATGCGCACTGCATGGTACCATTCATGGTTCTAGTTGTTTATTTCTTCTCATAATGTTACCATAATTATCTCTATCTGTTTTCATGGATCCGTGAGCAATTGATCTCAATCCAGCAGACACAATTTTTGGTCTTACAAATTGTATGTATCTGTTGTGTGTAAAGAAAAGAAACTTGTATGTTAATAGTGATACCAACTCAGTAGTCATAACAAGACTATCGTATAAAGCATGGCTAAAGTGCCCTTTTATAATCCTTCTGATTGAGGCTGTGTTACAAACTGTAGGTGCAAAACATTTCTCAGTTAAAACAGACTTGACTGAAGGCAAATTAATGTGCATAAAGTTTAAGACTAAAATTAAAATTTACCTTGACATTCGAATCATTTTCTTTTTTTTAATCCTTTTTCGTTTTGACCGTGTCCTTGTTTTGACCTATTTTTTTTATATATGTATAACCGTGCGACTTTTTATTCGGAGTGTCACATGTGGTTTATTTAAGATATGGGTTAATTATACACATGTGCTACAAACTGGTACCGTTTTTTTTTTCAAGTATGATAAGAACTTATTTTAATAGTATTAGCATTTTTAATTTTCAGAAAAGAAAATGAGAAAACTTATCTTTAAATGTCATAAAATACGGTAATTCTCTCAAGTGTCTGTAAACCAAATAAGGAAGGTTGCGCAACAGCTCTGTAATGTAAATAAAATGGTGTTTTAAATCCCACTTTTCTGCAACTGAGGACGGACAATTGCTCTGCAATATATCAAGGTAATTTGCACTGCCTATGCACAATCAACCCAAATTTTCAAACTAATACGGTTGGGAGAGAATATCTGAAACCTTTAACAGAGGAAAACGCTAATCGCACTGTTGCGCAAAAACAATAATTAAAAAAAAAGTAACCCCAACCACCCTCCCACTTACGTTAAAAAAATTAGGCCCTTTTTTGCTTACGGCCCAAAGGGTCCTTAATTCGACACTTGTCGATTATGTTTTTTGTGTAGTGAACATTGTTAACATGGAGCCACCTAGAACTCAGATGCCATTTTGGAATTCAAATGTGCCATGTGCCAAATATTCGTTATTCTGAGGGAATCAAAACCTTCACTAAGGGCTGAGTTGAAGAGTTCAATATCCAGATGGTGTTTCATAAATGAATGACCACAATTTATAGGTCTTTGTAGTTGGTCACGTGTTAATAATTCTATCTGGATATTATATCAGTTTTTAAGCTGTAGTCTGTCAAAGTTTAGGCTTTAGAAAAAGCCGACTCCAATATTAAAACGGCCATATCTCGGCAAATTTTTATCCTAGAGGTGTAATTTTTGTGCCAGATGAAAATTTAACATTCCCTGCGTATAGTTCAAACAAAAACAGAAAATGTTGATTTTTTAAATTTTTGAGAAAATCGAGTTTGAAGTTGCAACCAGTTTCGGAGAGGAGAACTGCACTAAATGGCGTTTGCAGAAAGTTGGTGACACTAAAAGTGCTCTAGTACCCGAACCCTTCACGATAGGAACCTGAAATTTGACACAAATCATCTTTGGTGGATTGTGCATAGGCAGTGCAAATTACAACCTTACATCTCTGATAGTTTTTAAGCTGCAGACTGTCAAATTTTACTCTTTACCTAAACCCTGACCTACTAGCGTCCAATATTAAAACAGCCATATCTCGGCACATTTTGATCCTAGGGGTATAATTTTTGTACCAGATGAAAATTTAACATTCCCTGCGTGGATTTCAGCCAAAAACGAAATGTTGATTTTAAAAATTTTGAGAAAATCGAGTTAGAATTTGCAACCAGTTTTGGAGAGGAGAACTGCACTAAATGGCGTTTGCAGGAAGTTGGCGACACTAAAAGTGCTCTAGTACCCAAACCCTTGACGGTAGGTACCTGAAATTTGACACACGTCATCTTTGGTGGATTGTGCATAGGCAGTGCAAATTACTACCTTACATCTCTGATAGTTTTTAAGCTGCAGCCTGTCAAAGTTTAGGCTTTACCCAAACCCTGACCTACTAGCGTCCAATATTAAAACAACCCTATCTCGGCCAATTTTGATCCTAAGTGTATAATTTTTAAACCACATGAAAATTTAACATTCCCTGCGTGGATTTCAGACAAAAACAGAAAAAAGTTGATTTTTTAAATTTTTGAGAAAATCGAGTTTGGGGAGGAGAACTGAACTAAACGGCGTTTTCAGGAAATTGGCGACACTAAAAGTGCCCTAGAACCCGAACCCTTCACGGTAGGAACATGAAATTTGACACAAATCATCTTTGGTGGATTGTGCATAGACAGTGCAAATAACAACCTTACATCTCTGATAGTTTTTAAGCTGCAGTCTGTCAAAGTTTAGTCTGTACCCTAACCCTGACCTACTAGCGTCCAATATTAAAACAGCCATATCTCGGCCAATTTTGATCCTAGAGGTATAATTTTTGTACCAGATGAAAATTTCACATTCCCTGCGTGTATTTCAGACAAAAACAGAAAAAGTTGATTTTTGAAATTTTTGAGAAAATCGAGTTTGAAGTTGCACCCAGTTTTGGAGAGGAGAACTGCACTTAATGACGATTGCAGGAAGTAGGCGACACTAAATGTGCTTTAGTACCCAAACCCTTCACGGTAGGAAATTTGACACAAATCATCTTTGGTGGATTGTGCATAGGCAGTGCAAATAACAACCTTACATCTCTGATAGTTTTTAAGCTGCAGCCTGTCAAAGTTTCGTCTTTACCCAAACCCTGACATACTAGCGTCCAATATTTGAACGGCCATATCTCGACCAATTTTGATCCTAGAAGTATAATTTTTGTACCAAATGAAAATTTAACATTCCCTGTGTGTATTTCAGACAAAAACAGAAAATGTTTATTTTTAAATTTGTGTGAAAATCGAGTTTGAAGTTGCACCCAGTTTTGGAGAGGAGAACTGCACTTAATAACGATTGCAGGAAGTAGGCGACACTAAAAGTGCTCTAGTACCCAAACCCTTCACGGTAGGAACCTGAAATTTGACACAAATCATCTTTGGTGGACTTTGCATAGGCAGTGCAAATTACAACCTTACATCTCTGATAGTTTTTAAGCTGCAGCCTGTCAAAGTTTCGTCTTTACCCAAACCCCGACCTACTAGCGTGAAAAAGCCGACCCCAATATTAAAACGGCCATATCTCGGCCAATTTTGATACTAGAGGTATAATTTTTGTACCAGATGAAAATTTAACATTCCCTGTGTGGATTTCAGACAAAAATAGATAGTATTGATTTTTGAAATTTTTATGAAAATCGAGTTTGAAGTTGCGCCCAGTTTTGGAGAGGAGAACTGCACTAAATGGCGTTTGCAGGAAGTTGGCGACACTAAAAGTGCTCTAGTACCCAAACCCTTCACGGTAGGAACCTGAACTTTGGTGCATTGTACATAGGCAGTGCAAATTACAACCTTACATCTCTGATAGTTTTTATGTTGCAGCCTGTCAAAGTTTAGGCTTTACCCAAACCTACTAGCGTCCAATATTGAAACGGCCATATCGCGGCCAATTTTGATCCTAGAGGTATAATTTGTGTACCAGATGAAAATTTAACATTCCCTGCATGTATTTCAGACAAAATCAGAAAATGCTGATTTTTGAAATTTTTGTGAAAATCGAGTTAGAAGTTGCACCCAGTTTTGGAGAGGAGAACTGCACTAAATGGCGTTTGCAGGAAATAGGCGACACTAAAAGTGCTCTAGAACCCCAACCCTTCACGGTAGGAACCTGACATTTCACACAAATCATCTTTGGTGGACTTTGCATAGGCAGTGCAAATAACAACCTTACATCTCTGATAGTTTTTAAGCTGCAGTCTGTCAAAGTTTAGTCTGTACCCTAACCCTGACCTACTAGCGTGAAAAAGCCGACCCCAATATTAAAACGGCCATATCTCGGCCAATTTTGATACTAGAGGTATAATTTTTGTACCAGATAAAAATTTAACATTCCCTGTGTGGATTTCAGACAAAAATAGAAAATATTGATTTTTGAAATTTTTTAGAAAATCGAGTTTGAAGTTGCACCCAGTTTTGGAGAGAACTGCACTAAATGGCGTTTGCAGCAAGTTGGCGACACTAAAAGTGCTCTAGTACCCAAACCCTTGACGGTAGGAAACTGAAATTTGACGCAAATCATCTTTGGTGGATTGCGCATAGGCAGTGCAAATTGCAACCTTACATCTCTGATAGTTTTTAAGCTGCAGCCTGTCAAAGTTTAGGCTTTACCCAAACCCTGACCTACTAGCGTGAAAAAGCCGATCCCAATATTAAAACGGCCATATCTCGGCCAATTTTGATCATAGAGGTATAATTTTTGTACCAGATGAAAATTTAACATTCCCTGTGTATTTCAGACAAAAAAAAAGAAAGTGTTTATTTTTGAAATTTTTGAGATAATCGAGTTTGAAGTTGCACCCAGTTTTGGAGAGGAGAACTGCACTAAATGGCGTTTGCAGGAAGTAGGCGACACTAAAATTGCTCTAGTACCCAAACCCTTCACAGTAGGAATCTGAAATTTGACACAAATCATCTTTGGTGGATTGTGCATAGGCAGTGCAAATTACAATCTTACATCTCTATAACTTTTGTACCAGATGAAAATTTAACATTCCCTGTATTGCTTCATTTTAATGAGACAGATCGTTCCAGATATTTGAAATAATCTCTAAGAATTTAAATTAAACGAAATTTATTCCTTTTTAACATAAGCAACCTGTAGAATATAGTCACAAACCAAGTCTGGTGGATAAGAATTTCGTAGAACAGTTTTATATTTTTTAAAAAACCTCTCACAAATCATGTTTTTTTCTTGATCTGTCCTGTCGTTGCTTAAAGCTCTATAAATGCTACTGAAGCTAGTAGTACGAACAGTACTTGTAAAATCTCGAGAAAACTTATCACGATCATCAACACCTCAAAAAAAAAAAAAACAATTCAGATAATTGTAACGTGTTCCCGAAGGACTTTCTGGAGCAAATGGCGAAATGGGACGGAGACTTAACTTAGAAGTGGTGTAATTTTCAATAAGTTCACTAAATATTATCATATTTGGTGGACTTAGTGGACAGTAAATACTCTTTACCAACCAAAATCATTGTCGAAAGTAACGGGTTGCGAAACCAGTGGTAAGATGTGAAAAACGTTGCCTACCGTAGCTAGAGTTACAGGAATAATAATAATAATTAGAACCGTGCAAAAGTACCGAAGCACTGCGTATCCGGTTTCATCCATGGGTGATTGTGTCATTTTCAATCTATAGTGCGAGATTTACAGAACATTAAAACCGGCATACAAATTGTTTATATTCGGGAGTGAAAAGTAGAATAACCAGTTCACGTTCGGTAGTGAAAAGTTGAATAACCAGCCTACGTTCGGTAGTGAAAAGTAATCTGATAAAAAAAGTCGTTGTTTTTTTTATATACAATTTGTTATACATCATTTAAAAGAGAAAAATCAAAGAATGCCAAAGAATATTATGAAAGAGCTAAACGCAACATAGAAAATTTATAACAAAAAAATAAAATGATACAGAATGTATGTGATCTTATCTGAACGGAAGATCAGACTGTAATACATGAAATTGACAAATCGTTCCGAGTGCAACAAATCTTATCAGAACGTATGGGCTCTTATCACAATATTAAGATTTCAGAGAAATATCTCGTCCAGGTAAGAACAGCCAATCGAAACGGATCGTACTATAGTGGAAACTCCGCTCATCCATTAACAATTTGAATCCTTACCATGATTTGAAAACTTTGTTTTGGGGTAGTACGAACCTAATATATTTATCTAAAGACTATTTAAAGCCCGACTTTTACCATTTATTTTGTTTAGCGTTAATGTTTTTACTTTTAGTCGGATGTACATAAATATCATTAATCGACCAGAACAGAGAATCTACAAATACAAATAATTGCAGTGCGTTCGATAATCGAACGCACTGCATTGTTTTGCAAACGGCTATTTTTTTTTTTTTTTTTTCGAATTTTACACTCGCTATTTTAGTAAGAAGGCAACATGCCACATACAGATTTGTTCAATTCCCTACGATAAATTGTTGACCATCAACTATTAAATATAAATTGGTGCCATTTTGACAAACCGGAAATGAGGTAGAACAAAAAACACAGTTTTGGTTTTTGGAATCTCACAGCTCTATTTTTGATCCGATTTTTATCAAACTGTTTTGAACTGTTTTCTATCACTGTGCGCTACTAAATAAAATTTTTTAACTTCTCCAATTTTGACTTTTAGTTGACTATTTTCTTAATTTTAATTTTTGCGTTTTTTTCAACTTCTACAATTTTATTTCGTTCGATCTGAAAATTTGCAGGTGTATAGACATTTTGATTCTAAACAAAATGCAGTTTTCAAAATTTTGATACCACTTCCGGTTTTTACGTAATTAGCTTGTAAATTTAAATTTCCAACTTCCGGAAATTTGAAGATATTTCAAATTTGTTTTTTTCATTGTGTTATAATTTGTTATAACAACAATTTGAAATAAAAAAATCCGACCCGGAAGTAACAGATCATCCGCCATTTTGATATGAGTAACTTTTGTAAAATTAAAAATGGGGCCTCAGGGTTATGGGCGGAATCCGTAACTTCAGTATTTTTGGAAACTACAGTCGATTGCGAAAAAAGTCTAGGCGCCGATTTTTGAATTTTGATTCCAATTTTTTTTTTATTTCCGTTTTTATTTTTTATGCAATTACTAAAACTTTCAAGGCTAATATCTTTTGACCTTGACCTTTGGTGACCTTGGTACCTGAACAAAAGTTATTGTCCTTGATGAAATCTGTCCAATGATGTATTCATGTTTGTGATCCGATGTATACTTCCGGTTTTATAGGCAATTGAAATTTGTGATTTTTGACTTTAAACATCCCTGTCACGTGACCTAGCGTAAAAAAACCAAAAATGATTTAACAGTCATATTATGCGTGATTTGCTCTTTCCAATGATGTACGACAATATACACTTAAATTAAAATTGCACGATTTAAAATTTGAACATTTTGTGCAAATTTCCATTGTAACTGTGCGTGTTTTTTTCAAATTTTATTTCAATCGATCTGAAAATTTACAGATGGAAAGATATTTCGATTGCAATCCAAAGTCTGTTTTAGAAAAATTGATACCACTTCCGGTTTTGACGTAATTAGCTTGTAAATTTGAAATTTCAACTTCCGGAATTTTGAATATATTTGAAATTTGTTTTTTGCAACATTTAACATTATGGTACATCAACAATTTGAAATAAAAAAATTTAACCCGGAAGTTACAAATCGGCCGCCATATTGATATGACTATCTTTTGTAAAACTCAAAATGGGGCCTCAGAGTTATGAGCGGAATTCGTAACTTTGATATTTTTGGAAACTACTGTCGTTTGCATTCATAGCATTGTTAATCGATTTTTGATCTTCCGTTTTGCCTTTCTTGCACTTCCGTTTTATTTTTTTCAGTAATTACCAAAACTTTCAGGGCTCATATCTCGTGACCTTGACCTTTGGTGACATTGTGACCTGAACTAAAGTTTTTGCACTCAATGAGATCTATCCGACTATGTATTCATATTTAAAGTCCGATGTATACTTCCGGTTTTGTAAGCAAACCAAATTTGCGATTTTTTACTTTACAAGTAACATCCAAGGTTTCGCTAGTTGTGGTAGCTTTCTTTGTCTAGAAATAATACCAATACAGACCCTTTTAAAAACAGTTTTTAAGTAATTCCTAAACTGTTACGCACTGCTCAGAACCATGCAAAGCCTATGGATCTAGTTTATTTTATTTTAACACATTTAGCTACCTTTATTGCAGTGCGTTCGATTCTCGAACGCACTGCATTGTTTTGCAATTGACTATTTTTTTTTTTTTTTTTTTTTTTTTGCAGTGCGTTCGATTCTCGAACGCACTGCATTGGTTTGCAATTGACTATTTTTTTTTTTTTTTTTTTTTTCGTTTTCTGGTCTCGCTATTTCGGTATGAAGGGAGCTTGTCACGCTCAAACTGACATGATTTCCAACGATAAACTGCTGCACATTGTGGCTTAGAGGCTAAATGACGCAGTTTTGTCCAACCGGAAATGAGGTATGACAAAACGTGTATTTTCGGTTTTTTATCATTTTTACTTACAATTTTCAACCGATTTAGATGGATATTTTTTTGTTTATTTCCGTTGTGTCTTTTCTACACAATAACCACTTAAAAACTTATAATTTTTCACTTTTGACCCTGAATTTTGGAACTCTTTTTTGACGCTTTTTTCAACTTCCACAGTTTTATTTCGATCGCTATGAAAACTTTTAGGCATATAGACATTGTTATTGCGAACAAAACCATGTTTTCAAAATTTTGATATCACTTCCGGTTTTGACGTCATTTGCTTGTAAACTTCAAATTTCAACTTCCGGAGTTTTGAAGATATTTGAAAATTTCTTTTTGCATTATGTTAGAAATTGTCATTATGAAAGATATTTATGATAAAATTTGACCCGGAAGTAATATGTCAGGCGCCATATTGTTGTGAGTAATTTTTATAAAACTCAAAATGGGGCCTCAGGGGATAATCGGATTTGCACAATTTTGGTGTCTATTAAATCCTTAGTCGATTGCCACCAACCTTATGACAGCAGATTTTTGAATTTCAATTTAGACTTTTTTCTATTTCCGGACAAAGAATTTCAGTAATGACCGAAACTTTCAAGGCTCATATCTAGTGACCTTGACCTTTGATGACCCTTTGACCTGTACAAAAGTTATTGCCCTTAACGAGATCTATCAAATGATATATTCATTTCCGATTTCTGATGTTAACTTCCGGTTTTATCGCCATTTGAAAATTGTAATTTTTAACTTTAAAGAGCTTTGTCACGTGACCTAATAAACATACGTCACAAATTTTTAGACATATTTACTACGCTAAATCTGCTCTTTCAAATGATATATAACACAAAATATTTGAATTAAAATTGCGCTTTTTAAAACTTGCAAATTTTGTGCCAATTTTCATTGTAACTGTGCGTGTTTTTTGGAAATTTGATTTTGATCGATCTGAAAACTTAAATGTAGATAAAAAATTTGATAATGAACAAAACAATATTTCTGAAATTTTATTATCATTTCCGGTTTTGACGTCATTTGTTTGTTAACTTAAAATTCTAACTTCTGGAGTTCCCAAATTATTTGAAAGTTTCTTTTTGCATCATGTTAGAAATGGTCACCAGAAAAGATATAAATGATAAATCCGACCCGGAAGTACTATGTCAGGTGCCATGTTGTTGTGACTTATTTTTATAAAACTCAAAATGGGACCTCAGGGGATAATCTGATTTGCATAATATCGGTGTCTATGAAATCCTTAGTCGATGGCCAACAACCTTGTGGTAACTGATTTTTCAATTTCGATTTCTTTATATTTCTGGAATAAGAATTTCAGTATAGACTGAAATTTTCAAGACTCATATTTCTTAATCTATTAGTTTGAATGACCAGGAAGTATTCTTACTGAAATCTTCAAATAGGTGTTACACACCTCAATAGGATCATTCTTTGATACTATATCTGACATGTGAGAGTCTACGTTGTTGTATTACAACGTATCATTCCCTCAGCACATCATACGAATATTGGTTAGTAAGACAACATCTAGAATTTACCATATTGTTTCTTTTAACGCTTCTCACTGGTCAATGTTTTTAAAATGTTTAAATGCAGTTTTCTCCCTTCAACTGAAAAATGTTTGTTGTCTGTATGTTTAAATGCAGTTCTCTCCCTTCAACTGACAATTGCACTCTCAATGCTTAACATGACTTTCTTACATTGTAACTTGTATTTTTAACGTTTTAAAATATGTACTAAAAATGATAAACAAAAAGTCTAAAAGAAGTAGATAACGATCCAATGCCAAAAGAAGAAAATCCGTTCTAAAAATCTGGTTCTGTCATTTATTAAAAAACAAGTTTTGAAATTGACTGTCTAAAAACGTTGACCATTTAAATGTTTTCTAAAAAAATAATATTATAGAATTTTTACCAAGCATATGTTAAAATGATAATTTACGAACTGTGCTGCAAACTTTCTTGTATGGAGGTTAGCACTCAGTTTTCTGATGTCATTTATATATCATATCAAGAAGTGGCACAGTGAGTTAGACGCTTGCTCACTAAGCTGAAGGTCCAGGGTTCAATCCCGACATGGGTCGAGATTATGCCTGCGGATATTTCAACCCGGTTTCACCCTCTCAATGATGCATGTCACATGGGCTGACATGGTAAAAGCGCCTAGTCGTTCGGATGGGACAATAAACCAAGGTCCCGTGCTCTATTGGCTGTGCACGTTAAAAACCCCTCGACAGTTGGAAATCGAAAATAAAAGCAGACAAATGCCACTGTCCTGGCAAAATTTCATTCATTGCACACTGCATGGCGTTTGCTCGTCCTCAGTCAGCCCATATAGGTGCAAAAAAGTCGGACGTAAAACTCCATTCATTTCATTTCTTCATATGTATGATAATGCATATGAAAAATATTAATAAATATTTTTTTACTATTCTAATTCCAATGATGTATAAAAATGTACATTAATAAAAACAACTACTTTTTAATCAGGTGACTTTTCACTATCGAACGTGAACTGGTTATTCTACTTTTCACTCCCGAATATAAACAATTTATATGCCGATTTTTATGTTCTGTAAATTTCGCAGTATGGATTGAAAACGCCATTTTTAACCCATGGACGAAACCGGATGCGCACTGCCCAGTATCGTCTCACGATTCTAGTTTTTTTTTTTTTCGTTTTCTGGTCTCGCTATTTCGGTATGAAGGGAGCTTGTCACGCTCAATCTGACACGATTTCCCACGATAAACTGCTGCTCATTGTGGCTTAGGGGTTAAATGACGCAGTTTTGTCCAACCGGAAATGAGGTATGACAAAACGTGTATTTTCGGTTTTTTATCATTTTAACTAACAATTTTCAACCGATTTTGATGAATGTTTTTTTGTTTATTTCTGTTGTGTCTTTTCTACACGATAACCACTTAAAAACTAATAATTGTTGACTTTTGACCCTGAATTTTGAAACTATTTTTTGACGTTTTTTTCAACTTCCACAGTTTTATTTCGATCACTATGAAAACTTCTAGGCATATAAACATTGTTATTGCGAACAAAAATGTGTTTTCAAAATTTTGATATCACTTCCGGTTTTGACGTCATTTGCTTGTAAACTTGAAATTTCAACTTCCGGAGTTTTGAAGATATTTGAAAATTTCTTTTTGCATTATGTTAGAAACTGTCATCATGAAAGATATTTATGATAAAATTTGACCCGGAAGTAATATGTCAAGCGCCATGTTGTTGTGAGTAATTTTTATAAAACTCAAAATGGGGCCTCAGGGGATAATCGGATTTGCACAATTTTGGTGTCTATGAAATCCTTAGTCGATTGCCACCAACCTTATGACAGCGGATTTTTAAATTTCGATTTAGACTTTTTTCTATTTCCGGACAAAGAATTTCAGTAATGACCGAAACTTTCAAGGCTCATATCTAGTGACCTTGACCTTTGATGACCTTTTGACCTGTACAAAAGTTATTGCCCTTAACGAGATATACCAAATGATATATTCATTTCCGATTTCTGATTTTAACTTCCGGTTTTATCGCCATTTGAAAATTGGAATTTTAAACTTTAAAGAGCTTTGTCACGTGACCTAATAAACATACGTCACAAATTTTTAGACATATTTACTATGCTAAATCTGCTCTTTCTAATGATATATAACACAAAATATTTGAATCAAAATTGCGCTTTTTAAAACTTGCAAATTTTGCGCCAATTTTCATTGTAACTGTGCGTGTTTTTTGGAAATTTGATTTCGATCGATCTGAAAACTTACAAGTAGATAAACAATTTGATAATGAACAAAACAATATTTCTGAAATTTTGATATCACTTCCGGTTTTGACGTCATTTGTTTGTAAACCTGAAATTCTAACTTTTGGAGGTCCCGAATTATTTGAAAGTTTCTTTTTGCATCATGTTAGAAATGATCATTAGAAAAGATATAGGTGCCATGTTGTTGTGACTTATCTTTATAAACCTCAAAATGGGACCTCAGGGGATAATCTGATTTGCATAATACCGGTGTCTATGAAATCCTTAGTCGATGGCCAACAACCTCGAGAGAAACAGCTTAAGATACTATATCTATTAACATGTGAGAGTCAGCGATGTTGTATTACAACGTATTATTCCCTCAGCACATCATACGATTCATGGTCAGTATACTAACATCTAGAAAGTTACAATTTACCATAGTGTTTCTTTTAACGCTTCTCACTGGTCAGAGTAGTATTTCAAAATGTTCAAATGCAGTTTTCTCCCTTTAACTGAAAAATGTTTGTTGTCTGTATGTTTAAATACAGTTCTCTCCCTTCAACTGACAATTGCACCATGCTTAACATGACTTTCTTTCATTGTAACTTGCATGTTTAACGTTGTAAATTATGTACTAAAAAGATAAACAAAAAGAAGTAGATAACGATCCAATGCCAAAAGAAGAAAATCCGTTCTAAAAATCTAATTCTGTCATTTACTAAAATTGCATGTCTAAAAACGTTGACCATTAAAATGTTTTCTAAAAAAATAATAATATAGATTTTTTGCAAGGATTATGTTATAATGACAATTTACGAACTGTGTTGCGAACTTACATGTAAGGAGGTTAACACTCAGTATTCTTATGTCATTTATAGATCATATCAAGAATTGGCTCTATCATGTAGAGAGCTGCGGTGGCACAGTGAATTAGACGCTTGCTGGCTAAGCTGAAGTTCAAGGGTTCAATTCCGGAAAGGGTCGCATGCCTTCGGATTTTTCAACCCGGTTTCACCCTCTCAATGATGCAGGTCGGAGGGGCTGACATGGAAAAAGCGCCTAGTCGTTCGGATGGGACAATAAACCAAGGTCCGGTGCTCTATTGGCTATGCACGTGACAATCCCCTCGACAGTTGGAAATAGAAAATAAGAGCAGGCTAATACCGCTGTCCTGGCAAAATTTCCCTCATTAGACACTGCATGGCGATTGCCCGTTCTCAGTCAGCACATATAGGTGCAGAAAAGTCGGACGTTAAACTCCATTCATTTCATTTCATTTCATTCATATGTATGATAATGCATATGAAAATTATTAATAAATATTATTTTCTACTTCCAATGATGTATAAAAATGTACATTAATAAAAAACAACGACTTTTTAATCAGATGACTTTTCACAACCGAACGTGAACTGGTTATTCTACTTTTCACTCTCGAATATAAACAATTGATATGCCGATTATGTTCTGTAAATTTCGCAGTATGGATTGAAAACGCCATTTTTCACCCATGGACGAAACCGGATGCGCACTGCCCAGTATCGTCTCACGATTCTAGTCTAATCTTTCTTTCCACTCAGCTTTAAAGAAACAAGGAACTGTCTCTTGTTTTACTTGACAAAGGTGTAAACCCATATCAGTCAAAATCTTTGAATTGACAAAGGGTTCTTTCATTTCGTCTACTGTTCTGTAACACGCTGTAAAAGTAGCATTTTCCTTTTTATTCTGAATAAAAGAAAGATAGAGTGAAATACTAAGTGACCATTCCAGAGAGATCTACAGCTTTTATTCAACTATATTTTAACCAATATGAATAAATGATATGCCCGAGTATCGGTCCAAAACTGTAGGGTTACCTAACTTAAGATTATCGGACAAATATCGGATGTTCCTTAAACAACCATACCAAAATTAAGCGGAAATACCATTGTATGAAAGATCCTTAACAGCATCTCGGGATGGAAAAAATGGTTCCGATTGATGGTCGAAGAAGATGGAGGGCGTATTGATAATGGTATTGCATATTTGACATGCTATCTTGTTCGGGGACGTATTTGTAAAAATTTATGTTCGATGGTTTCCATATATCAAGGTTGGAAAACAACATCTTGAAAAATATCTGAGAATTTTGAGTCAGATCAAATAACTACAGCTGAAAGCTTAGATTATTGTGTAGTGAGAAAGCTTCAAAACTAATCTAATAAATGCAAAAGTTATATTTTGATTTAATATTCTTGATAAAGTATTTTCTACATCTGAGTTGGGCTGGCGTTCGAGAGAAAAATAGTCTACGACGTCTAGTATGCAACAATAATGTCAGCACACACTGAACGACTAGACGCATTTTCCATGTAGGCCCTTGGATAGTATAGTAAGTTTGGGACATTAAATCCAAAATTTGGAAATTTTGACTGATTTCCTTCATCTGCAGCCTTTATCTGTAGCTTCTAATTGACAGTGCTAGACTCTTTGAAAGTATCATACCCGAAGAAGATTTTGAAAATAACGTTAATTCCCTTGCATTTGAGGCCTTTCCGATCAGCATTCTTATTGACAGTGCTGTTGAGATGAAATTTTACGAATTTATAGTTACTGATTGTCATTTTTTAAATCCACATTTCATACAACCAGACGACCATTGAAATTGCCAAATCGTGATCAGAGCCAATCTGAAATTTGAGTGAAATCCCATACCTGGCGTTCGAAACCTATCGCACGACAGTGGGAACCTTGCATAATAAAATAGTACCACGTGTGTAATATATTCTACATTCAGAATACATTCTATATTTTGCTTCTGACTTCCAAGATTTTTTTTTTTTTGACTTTCAACTTCCAAGACTTGTTTGCTTCCTATTTCATATTTTTATTGTTCACTTCCAATTTTGACTTCAGTATTCCGGCGACGGCGCTGTTGTTTATACGCCCCTTTGGTCGGCTTCAAATTTTGAAATATTTCTTGTATCCTTTCAAAATATTATGAACTGTTATAAATGTTAGAAAAATGTGTCATTGTATTAGTTTAATTAAATTGAGATAGTTTTCATTGTTGGTTTAATTGAAAAACAAACATTTGGTCAGATCAGTGACATTTACCTATATTATTTTCTGTCACTACCGGAAGTCTGCACTGATTGGCCAAGGCGTCATATGTAAATTAACCTGAGTTATTAACAGAGCCATCTATAAGGGGCTCTGGTTATTAATAGACGCCACTGGCTCTGACTCAACTTGACTACGTTATATATTTATACTGTCAAGCATAATTCAAGGGTTTGATTGCATAGATATTTAAATAATAATTGTATAGGATTAATGCAGCGTAGCGTTTATGCAGGGATATTGTTGTCTTCTCTTCGACCCGTAACATTTGAAAGGTCACCTGTATGAGTTTCATAACGTAGTTCAGAGGCGGATCCAGGATTATTGAAAGAAATGAGGGGGAGGGGACCTTGAAATATAACATGCTTCAAATTCAACGGTATTCAGAGTTCTGACATCAGTCAGCCAAAAATAGGGGAGGGGGGGGGTGTCTCCAGTCGGGGGACCCCCCTGTAGTTTGTAATAAATTCAGAAGTAGTACATCCATATATATTAGTGTTTTAGAACTATTTTTGTCGTTTTGTTTTGTTAATTTGAACACACATTAGATTTTTTTTTAATATAATGGCTTCCTACTAGACCCTTGCGCCGCCGCCATTAGCCGCCGCTGCCGCCGATTTCTTTACAGCCATAATCTGCCAGTTGTGAAAACAAAGCGCCGCCGATTTAAGTCAGCCGATTTCGGCCACTTTGTAAATGAATTCAAGACGATCGTCACTTAGACCTACCATGCTGAACATGATAACTTTCATCCATGATAATTTAAAACTATTGCAGTTTGATTAAAATTTTGAATTGTGAGTTGATTATTCAGAAATAAATAACTTGATAACAAACACCAGTTGTTTATGATGCCTGCAGTGCATAATGTATGTTCCTTCATTATAACTCAAATGTTTAATGAAGGAAAACCGCCGTTTTCTTTTGCTAGCCAATTCAGCCAGTTCAAAACCAGCTAACCGATAACAAATGGCCAGCCAGTCAGTTTCATCTGCTAGCCAGTCACTTTTTACAAAATAGATCAGCGCAAGAGTCTACTTCCTACAACCCTCTCATATGAGAATGATCTTTGCACCTTCATCGGGCTTTTCTCTCTAGAATGTGACGATTACTTCAAAATCAAAATCCGCACATTAGTTTTCCAACATCGACCAATTAATGTAGTGCCTTTAAAGTATTTGTAACCTTCATAACTACAATAAAAACTTTTATAATCAAAATCACAAGACGCTTTTAGTTTTATAGTAACTGTAAAGAGGCTTTTTAAATCCCTATGCGCATTGAGGGAACCAAAATATGCGAAATACGAACGAAATATGCTTGAATCACAATAACTGGACCACTCACACCTCCCTTGAGGTATCGGTATGGTCCTAAAAAAAAGAGGAAAATTATTTGTTTTTCTTCAACTACATACCTAAGGCTGGTTTATGAAGAAAAAAAAATACCGAGTCCTTTTTTAGAAATTTGTAAATGAGCAAAAAAGTAGGTGAATTTGGTCGATCGATTCCCCATCGTAATTCCCAATATAAATGTTTTGAAATACAAGGGCAATAACTGATATTAAATATTTTTCGACTTTGCTGATTTTAAATAGAGTTCATCCAAGGGTGGTAACAAAGAGTTTTGTCAAAATCAGAGAACAAGTGTGCCTTCCGGGGTGTTTACAAGCTACAAAAAATTGAACCCGTTTCTAAGAACAAGGGCAATAACTGATATAAATTTCTTCCGATTTGGCTGAATTTTAATAGGGTTTACCAGGCCCGTAGGCACTGGGTGTGTGCGTCGGGTGCGAACGCATCCCCCCCCCCCCCCCGAAAAATTTCAGAGTTCCGCTTTTTTCGAACTGAATTCATTTTTGAACTACGAAATAAAAACCCGATGCATCATTAAACTTGAAGGCTTGATGCACTTCGTTGTCTGTCGACAGAAATCATTGCAAGTTGCAACAAGACTAACAACACGCCTTTCATGATGATGGTATAAAAACGTTTGACGGCCAAATTCCTCGATTCTGGTCGATTTTTCAAACCCTTGGCCGTTCAAAAATGTTTTGCCGAAAAGGCAAAAGTTGGCCGAGTTTTTGCCATAAAGTGAAAAGCCACAACAGACATGTAGACACAACTGGCTTTTGCATCAGAATATAAATTTGATGCTCCCTCAACTGAAAAGCGCGTGTACGCCCCCTTTACTTTGTCTTTTTTTTTAAGAATGGGGAGAATACGAAATCAAAAATGTCTAACCCATTAACGTTTACTATAAAACATACATGGTCCACGTCAAAAACCGTTAAATTAGTACAATTTATACTAAATCTATGTTTTTAAGACAAAAAAAGGTCAAAAAAATTTTCCCCTCGCTTCGCTCGGCCAACATTTTAAGTTACGCCCCACCTTTCCAAAAACCGAGATCCGCCCCTGCTAGTTCCGCTTGCAGGCTGTAAGCACCCCCACCCCCATTTAAAGACCTGGCTACGGGCCTGTTTACCCCTGAGTGGTAATAACCAATTTCAGCAAGTTTCATAAAAATATATAAAAAAATGTTTGGCTTAACGCAAAATGAGACTACTATTCAAAAAGTTTTTGGTTGAAAGATTTTAAGAATAGCTTTCAAAATGAATATTGTTTACACGAGATGATTGTGCAAGACAATTTATCGCTACACGAGATTTTGTAAATTGACTAAGAGTACTTGACAATGTAATTAAATTTTACGAACAACGCCCAGTCATCAAGGAATAGACAGGTCCGTGGTTCAATTTGTCTATATTATTATACGATGAATCTGTAAAAATGCGAAATGGGGGGTGGTATGAAAGCAACGGTTAGATCGGTCAGATCGTATTTGCTTTACATGAAGGAGTGGTCAATAGTGGTCCACTAGTAGTCATTACATGTTTATGTAAGACTTTCAAATCTTTGTTCAAATTAACAAAACAAAACGTAAAAATAGTTGGTTAGAAAACTTTAACTCAGAAATACGTAATTATTTTGCCTAAAGGAAACAGGGTTAAAAATTTCCGGAAATAGTCAAAATTGTTAAGGCCCATATCTTGTGACCTTGACCTTGAGTGACCTTGTGACATGAACAAGTATTGTTGCCCTTGATGACATATATCCAATGGCATAATCATTTTAGATGCCCAATGTTTACTTCTGGTTTTAAGGCCGTCTGAAAACTGAAATTTTTAGCTTTCAAGAGCTCTGTCACGTGACCTAACATACATTGTGATCTGAACATTTCATACTTCTATAATTATGAATTATTATTACTTATTATATTATCTTATTCTGTCTAATTCATACACATTGTTTTTTTTTAAATTACCGTGCGCCCTTATTACTGTGACCAAAATACCGTGTGCCCTTACATGTATAACTGTGACCAAAACAACATGTGCCCGTATAACTGTGACCAAAATACCTTGTGACCGTATGACCAAATTACCTTGTGCCCGTATTACTGTGAACCTCCCGACCCCCCTCCCCCTCCAAAGAAATAAAACCAAACAAAACAAAACAAAAACAACCTAATAAAAAAAAGAAAAAGAAAAAAGTCATGTGGCATCTCTTAGATTATCCCCCCTGTTCAATTAATACAAGATAATGTGTTCCTTTACCTTCAAGTACTGACGGGTACAGCTGTGGCGCTTCTCACATGACCACACTGTTCCTGTCCATGACTTGATAGAACAACAAACAAATTTCAACTTACACTTAAGGCTCGTTTAATTATTCAATTATTGGTGATAATTAATTTTAACAGAAACCAAACAATTGATAATTTGAATTAATTTAAAGAACTCAATAAATTATTGTTATTTGTAATTAATTATTATTCGATTCTGAATAAGTATTGGTGAAGTCCATACACCACCAGTAATGAATATTGTTTAGGAATCTGTTGTTATCCAAATGTATTCTGTCTGATAAGTATAACGAATGCAATGAAATTATTCAAGTTTCAACTTTATGAATGAGTTATACTTACCAGTTCTATTACCCACCCCACCCCTAAGAGACTTCAGATTTTAGATGTGTGCACCGTGTGGTTTTCACGCCTAAGTAAACTGAGCGGGGTTAGATACTCAAGAGGGTCAACTTATTGTTTACAACTTTTATAAGTAGAGGTTGAAAGCTAATGGGGCAAAAGGTCTAAAAGATAAGTGCCCAAAGCCACGCTCAGAGCTGTGCTCTGCTCAGTTCTAGTTAGTACTTTAAAGTCAAATTGCGTATAAATCACGCTACAATGACTCTTTACAGCTCAGTTTGCAATTCATTAAATTGAATTAAGCTTGACAGTATAAATAGATAACATTGTAAGTTGATTTAGAAGCATTTCTTTTGAAATTCTTGGAGATACAACTATTTAATTTCTTGTCGCAGTGGGATTATAATCCATTTTGACCAGATAAATTTTAGCTATGAGGATTCAAGTGATAGTCATTGTGTTATTGGGTGTAATTGCAACCTCAAGGACAGAGCCAAATGAGATTGTACCCTTTATTTGTCAGCGCTTCAAACACTTCTTTCAAGAATGCCTCAAAGGTAAGGTTTTAAAACACATTCTACTTGGTGGTTATCATTGCAATAAGTATATATTATCACCTATATTGTATTACCTCTTACAGTTATTGTGTCTTATGCCCCGGTTTCACATGGACGAACTTTTGGAAACTTCGTAAGGATAGAAGTCGGCTGTGTCGGGAGTGTCGGAAGCAAAATCGGGCCATAAGTGTCCCTCTTCCGACACTTCCAACAATGCTTACGATCAACAACCGACTAATAGCCGACAAACAGCCGACTAAAATTTGGCTTTAACGACCACCGTTCAGACATTTACGAATGTCGTAACGACATTCCCTACTGCCGTTGCGACATAAACGAATTAGAAGCGAATTCCATCCGACTAAAACGAATTCGTTACGACTGTCCTAAAGACAAATCCAACTGCTACCGAATGCTCTAAGGACATAACGAATGCCCTTACGACACATACGAATGTCCTTACAACTGACCCGAATTTGTTTTGGTCGTATATATATGGAGTCGCCGTTTTCAACATTATCATTCTTCTGCAAGTTGTCCAACACCACAGATCGCAATATCCATGATGGATGACGACAGATACCGACGACTTCAACTTGTTGGGGCTACCCTACTGCTGGATGAGGATTTGAATGAGGCTATCGATGATATTTGAGCTATCCAACAACATGTTCATGATAATGTTTCTCGTTATGCCCCGGTTTCACATAGACGAACTTTTGGAAACTTCGTAAAGATAGAAGTCGGCTGTGTCGGGAGTGTCGGAAGCAAAATCGGGCCATAAGTGTCCCTCTTCCGACACTTCCAGTTCCAACAATGCTTTCGATCAACAACCGACTAACAGCCGACAAACAGCCGACTAAAATTTGGCTTTAACGACCACCGTTCAGACATTTACGAATGTCGTAACGACTTTCCCTACTGCCGTTGCGACATAAACGAATTAGAAGGGAATTCCACCAGACTAAAACAAAATTCGTTACGACTGTCCTAAAGACAAATCCAACTGCTAATGAATGCTCTAAGGACATATACGAATGCCCTTACGACACATACGAATGTCCTTACAACTGACCCGAATTTGTTCTGGTCGTATATATGGAGTCGCCGTTTTCAACATTATCATTCTTCTGCAAGTTGTCAAACACCACAGATCGCAATATCCATGATGGATGACGACAGATACCGACGACTTCAACTTGTTGGGGCTACCCTACTGCTGGATGAGGATTTGAATGAGGCTATCGATGATATTTGGGCTATCCAACAACATGTTCATGATAATGTTTCTCGTAAAAGAAGAGGCAAGAGGCCGAACACCCTTACGACTGTTCAGACTATGCTTACGAACGTTCAGAATGCTCCTACGACCGCAAAAAAAGACCTTCAGACCAACAGCCGACCAATAGCCGACTTGCTTCCGACTAGTTTTTAATTCGGACGTGTCGGAAGCTTCTTACAACTGTTTTGAACATTTCAAAACAGTTGTAAGAAGCTTCCGACACGTCCGAATTTCTACCGAATTTTTGTCTCGTCTTACGAACTTTCCGACCTCTTACGAAAGTCTTCCGACAACCAAAATTCGGATGAAATTCGTAATATATTCGTCTCTGTGAAACCGGGGCATTAACTACATTAGTAGATATATGAAAAACAATACTTACTAATAGTTGTGTTGAGGCTTATGCCCCGGTTTCACATAGACGAACTTTTGTTAACTTCGTTAGGATAGAAGTCGGCTGTGTCGGAGCATTTCAACATTTCAAAACAGTTGTTAGAAGCTTCCGACACGTCCGAATTTCTTCCGAATATCTGCCTCGTCTTCCGAACTTCCCGACCTCGGATGAAATGTGAAACCGGGGCATTACAGTTGTTGTGTCTTTACTTTTACTATATTACACTAGAAAGTAAAGACACAACAACTGTAAGAGGCAAGACATTTGGTCACAGTAATACATGTACAGACACACGATAATTTGGTCACAGTAATACGGGCACATGTTTTTTTGGTCTCAGTAATAAGGGCACAAGGTATTTTTGAAAATCACTGTTGAGTTCCTTGCACCTGAGCCCTGAACCCTGAGGCCTTTCCAGACAACATTCCCACTGAAAGCGCTGGAATCTAGGGGAATTATACTCCATTTTTTGTTTTTTGAAATAAAAAGGTTGATTTCCTTCTATCTGAGGTCTTTCCAGACAGAATTTTCTTTGACAGCACTGAACCATTAATGAAATTTAGGATTGATTAGCTTGCATCTGAAGTCATTCTAGACAGTTATCTTGCCAACGTGCAAGAAGAACAGATTATGCTAGAGAATAAATATATAATACTGAAGCTGAAAAAAACTCAATTCATGCACATTTTCCCCTTTTTTAAAAAAATTCATCCCCTTTATTTTTAATTCACCCCCTATTCCCCCTCTTACTGAATTTCCTCCCTGGGGGTGGATATGGACCCCGGTTGAGAAGCACTACAGATAGCTTTTTCACTGGGTTGCGTACGCAGGATTTTTTTCAAAAGGGGTCGGATCGTAGGTGCGAATTAGATTTCACAGTATAGCGGCATGAAAACATTTCAGTTGAGCTGATGACACCATATCTTTATAGCTCTTAGAAATATTATAGAACGAAACGCACCTTCTTGCATCATAGTCCTGTCATTCGATCATAAATTGTTCAAATAGTGTGCCGCAGGCGCTAAATTTGGGGACTTCGATATAATCCGATACCAAATTTTGCTTATCTTACTCTACTCTACTCAACCAAGCTTTAAATGAGGACATAGAATACCATGCCCCCCTACCACCGCTTAAACATCGCCATAACCAAAGTGCCCCCCCCCACTTCGTGATCTGCGCCCATATTACAATTGCATACTGAAGAAATATCATATCATATTCTTCCACCTAATACTTGTATTAATGTTATTATGGCTGAATTTTTGCTACGACAACATCGGTCTACTTTTCTCCATTTTACCATTTATTTTATATTGTAGAATGCCCAGCTGATCAAGTGATATCCAACTCCGATGATAAAACAATTAAAGGCACAGTTGGTGATATTTTACAATTTAACTGTAAAACTGGTTTCACTAAAACATTTCGCAATGGATGGATGACTTGTGGGGCAGATAGAAAATGGCACATAGGCATGGCTTGTGAAGGTAGTTCTTCAATTTCTGATAGTAAATGTAAATTTAGCTGTTTTTGTGTAACTTAAAATATGAACTGATTCTGGTTGACCAGTGCCACTTGTACTGATCACATATAGACGAAAATATGCGTCCGATAATATTCGCAACGTGTGCCCGTTCGTAACGATGCATGCGTGAATGGAGATGGATTGCAAAACGAACGAGTTTTTTCTGTTAATCGACGATTAATTGTTTGGATAGTACGTAGTGGTTATCCCTTTCCAAGGAAAACGATTTGAAATAATCAAAACAATTTTATTTACCACATTTCTTTTGTTTTAATTAATATTTTTATATTCAAATTCAATATCATTTAACCAATCAAGGTTGATGAATAATTTTGTAATTTGTTAATATTTTATAGGACTAGGAACAAATAAAGCTCTAGAGGACACGAAGACAGAAAATGAGAATCATCAAGATAAAGTGGAATAAAAAATATTATGAGGGCTATATCCCTATTGTTTATTGTTGAATTATAGAATAAATGTATTTACTTAACGTGCATTACTCTGAATTATAAAGAAAAAACATTATCATTATCAACATTATTTTTATATAACTTTAATAACATATAATAGTGTGTCTTTACTTTGTCATTGGATGAGGATATGTTTATATGGGTTAACGTGCACTCTTTCACATGAACCATACATAGCAACACTTTGGAACTTTAACCAAGTTACCAAGGAAGAATAATCCTCTCAGCCAGATCTTGGGCAAACACCTGATATCACTCTGCTCACGTCGCTAATTGTTTTAAATTATTTGGTATACAATGATTATCTTAGCAAAATGAGTCTCGTACTTGATTCTTGGCTGTCCTTTTAAAACGTGTGCATTGCTTTTCAATAGGAACGATGGAGGCTTTGTCTCGCTCGAGCTTAGCTCACCATTTTTGTGGTCCTAACAAGACCGAAGCATCATACTCTCAGCCTCTGATAGCTATTGGACAGAGGTCGACAGAAAAAGTAATCACTATTATTTTGGGACATTCCGCATCTCCGCAGGTGCGGGGTTTTTAAACCTATTTAGATTTGGTCATCATCATTTTAACCATACACCATTCATTTCGCATTTGCAGATCCATCAATGATTTTTGGTCTGCCATTACGTCAAAAAAAAAACTACAGAGATGCCGAAAAGTCTTCAATTCAGAGAGCATATGTTTTCCTTTCTCTACACCAGTTTATTTCTGTCAAATAGCTATCAGAGGCAGGAATAGAAACAGAAAATGTGACCCTTTAAACCGTCCTCAAATGCCCACCCCTTGCCGATGCCGACCAAAGGGGCAATTAAAAGTAAAACAACAATGATGTCGCAGGGAGACAGAAGTCAAAATTGGAAGCGAAAACAGGCTGTCCAGCACTGTTTCATGAAAAATTCATGAAAGTCTAATTTTAGGTTTGAAATGAACAAATTATAGGGCGAATTTTATGACTGAATTAGGTAGATTTAGACATTTAAATTGATATACCATCGCCAACAATAAAGGACTCACATTAAATGATTTAGGTACATGAAGGGCGTCTTCCAGGGTTCCATTGTCTCAGCGATTATTGGTTATAACCTAAATTAGCTGATGAAAGATCACAATCAATAAACATAGATCCACTCCGCTGGACAGCCTGCGCAAAATAAAAGTAGGAAGTCGGAAGCAAAAAATGTTAGAAGTTAAAAAGCAACTCCTGAAGTCCTGATCCGGCTTTAGTAATATTCTCATTCTGGACATGGTGTTGTCCTACGGCGACATAGGCCTACAATGTGCATTAAGTGAAACATGAGGGTTCATGTTCCAATTTCCAACAGCCCAGCGTGCGTCAGATTATTATCTCATCCTTACGACAATAAGGTATTTTTTAATTAAATATAACTTTCTTAATGTTTATGTAATGTTTGTCCAAATACCTGGTTTAGCTCTTTACCACGAAGTCTCCAAAATTTTAACCAGTATTCAGCTGCTATTTTCTTAATAATTGCCTGTTCATCTTCATTTTTGGATAAGAATCTGTAGACATTGTTAGTTAAAACAATCGGTCTAAATCAAAAGAAAGCAAAGTATTAAATAGTGAGGAGGTCGAATACTCTTTGAAATGGTGCAGCACCCATCTCGTCCAGGATTAGGCGATTCTGTATATATCTTAGACCAACCAAGAAGCAATTCGGCGGCATATTTAAAGATAGCTTGCAAGGCAAGGTAACATACGCCCACTTCAGCAAAGTTGAATATTGAAAAAGTTGATTGCACCATCGCACTTATTTGAGCTTAAGATGTATCAATTCGAATGTTAAGTCTAGCTTCTATCGTGTACACAAGTTAATTTTAACGTTTTTTCACTAAGTCTAAGGCCAATATTTCATAAAACAACAACTGGAATCGTGCCATTTTCGAACTCATTCGAGATATTATCAAGATAAATTCACATACCAAGTTTCATTCAAATCGGATAAAAACTATAGCTTCTATCGTGTACACAAGTTTATTATAACGTTTTTCACTAAGTCAAGGGCAATAACTTATAAATCAACTACTGGAAGCATGTCGTTCATGGTCTGTAGGGTTCTGTGATATCTGAGATTTTTCAGTAGTCGGTGATCTTGGCGATTGATGAGATTTTGTCCTATTCCAATTGTTTATTATCACCAAAGCTGCCAGTGGGCGTATGTTACCTTACCGTGGTTGCTTGCTAAAAAATAATGATACATATAAAATGCAGAAATTAAGAAATTGTTTATCATAAACCAAGCTGCCAATGGGCATATGTTACCTTACCGTACTTGCTTGCTAAAAAATAATGATACATATAAAATGCAGAAATTAAAAAATTGTTTATCATCACCCAAGATGCCAGAGGGCGTATGTTACCATGCCTTGGAAACTATCTTTAATGAAGAAATCGTATCAGTATTGGATAATGACTTAAAGATAGACAGAGGGCAATCCAGATATTTGTTATAATCTCTAAGAATTTATAATAATTTTTTTTTATTTATTCCTTTTTAACATAAGCAACCTGTAGAATATGGTCACAAACCAAGTCTGGTGGATAAGAATTTCGTAGAACAGTTTCATATTCTTCAAAAAACCTGTCACAAATCATGTTTTTTTCTTGATCTGTCCTGTCGTCACTAAGTGCTCTGTAAATACTACTGTAACTAAAAGTACGAACAGTACTTGTAAAATCTCGAGCAAACTTCTCACGATCATCAATACCTGAAAAACAAAACAATTCAGACAATTGTAACGTGTTTGGCTGGGCTTTCTCGTGTAAATGGCGAAATGGCGAAATGGGAAGGGTCTTCACTCGACATTTTTTTAATAATTTCACTAAATATTATCATACTATTTGCAGTAATATAATAGTCAATATTTTCAGTACTATCGAGAACTTTCAAGGCTCATATCTCGTGACTTTGACCTTTGGTGACCTTGTGACCTGAACAAAAGTCATTGCCCTTGGCGATAACCATGCATGGATACTTTCATTTGAGATTTCTGTTTACTTCCTGATTTATAATGATTTGACAATTTTAACTTTAAAAAGCTCTTTTCTGCGTCACAAATTCTTTCAAAATCTAAAGCCCCGATCTCACATAGGCGAATTCAAGGCCGTATGAAGCTCGGGTATCCGAGAGCATCCCCACAACGTCCCACGATATACGTGGGATACGTATTTGATCCGTACTGATACATATATTTTGGCAGAATTTCAAACATGTTTAAAACATTCGCCAATTCAAGGATAGACGTCATATGTAGATAAGTCCTCATTGCCGTAGAAGCAAACTTGACATACGTGAAAGCATACTTGCCATACGTAACACATACCTCGATTATACCTCGTATCCGTATTTGTTACGTTTGGCAAGTATGCTTTTATGTATGCCAAGATGCTTCTACGACAATGTGAATTTATCTACGTATGACGTCTGGAAGAATTGACGTATGTTTAAAATTTCCGCCAAAATCCATGGACCAAATGCGTATCTCAAGTATCTCGAGGGACGTTGTGAGGATTCTTTCGGTTACAACACGAATCGTCCCATTTGGCCATCCGCGCTTCATACGGCCTTGAATACGCCTATGTGAGATCGGGGCTATAGACTGAGATGAAATTGAATTTCATATTTTCACAAAACACCCTTCCCTTTACCTTACTTCCTACTCAGTAAGTCCCTTCGTATCATGCACAACTCGCCAATTTGTACCTCATTTCCGTAGTTGCTCTGTATATTTTACCTGCTCCCTACGTATTGCATACCTCGCAGCCTACGAGTCAACCTTCATTACCGTGGAGCTTCCCTGACTCACCCGTTGTGCAGCCCTGTGAGATCCCGCGTATGCACTACGTAATGTGCGGCTAAGCCAATTTTGTACCATTTCTCCGTGTCTAATCTAATTGGCGTATAATCCGTCGCTACCCGCCTATGTGAGATCGGGGCTTTACTATGCTAAATATGTTCTTTCAAAAGATATACAAAACAATATATTTAAATGAAAATAGCGCTTTTAAAAATTTGAAAAATGTGTACTTTCTTCGATTTGTTGTTTACATGTTTAAATGTAGTTATCTCCCTTCAACTTGCCAATTAAATACACACGCGTTTGGGCGCTATGAAATACTATTTCGCTCGGCCGAATAATGTTAATATTGTACTTTTTTACATTGTAACACACCTAAAAAAAAATATTTATAAAAAAATAATGGAATCCGAAATTTCGACTTGTGGAATCCGAAATTTCGAGTTGTGGAGTCCGAAATTTCGAGTTGTGGAATCCGAAATTTCGAGTTGTAAAAAATATTTTCAGAAATATAAAATCATAAATATTTTTTTTAGGTATGTCTAAAAGGCTTTCGTACTTCTAAAAGAAGAGATTCCATTCTAAAAATCTTGATAATTTATTTATTCAAAAGTTTTGCAAACCGCATTTTAAATGTGCGATAATCTAAACGTTGACGATTTAAAAGTTTTAAAAGAAACATGAATAAATATTTTCTCCTGAAAAGTATTAAATGATAAATCACGATCTGTTTTTCAGACTATGAAGTATGAAGTTGTGCGGTCCTTTTCTAGTTGTCATTTCTAAATTGAATATTGAGATTAGGCTTTCATTGTGTTCTATCCTGCTTTATAAAAGTTATGTACAATTCTTAAAGAGTTTTTGATATTCTTATTCTACTGATGTATAACAAAATGTACCGCCTTTTTAAGTTTTTTTTTTCTTGGATGACTTTTCACTACCAAACATAAACTGGTTATTCCACTTTTTGCTACAGAACGTGAACTGGTTATTATAAACTGGTTATTCCACTTTTTGCTACAGAACGTGAACTGGTTATTATAAACTGGTTATTCCACTTTTTGCTACAGAACGTGAACTGGTTATTATAAACTGGTTATTCCACTTTTCGCTACAGAATGTGAACTGGTTATTTTATTTTTCACTCCCGAATACACACGATGTATATGACGTTTTTTCTCGCACCATGAAATGAAAAAGCCACTGTTCACCTATGGAAGAAACCAGATGTGCATTGCCTCGGTGCCGTCACACGGTTCTAGTTTTTTTTGTTTTTTTTAAATTTCATTTCAATATATTTTTGAAAATTCTTCTTTCACAGAAGTTACTACAACACATTTACATACCTTTATCTAATCTTTCTTTCCACTCTCTATTAAAGAAACAAGGAACTGTCTCTTGTTTTACTTGACAAAGGTGTAAACCTATATCAGTCAAAATCTTTGAATTGATAAAGGGTTCCTTCATTTCTTCTGCTGTTCTGAAACACGCTGTAAAGGTGGTATTTTCCTTTTCATTCTGAATAATAGAAAGATAAATGTAGTATAAAATACAAAGTGTTTCAACTACATTGTACATTGTAACCAATATGAATAAATGATATGCCCGAGGGTCGTTCTAAAAGTTTTTTGTCTATCTAACATAAAATTATCAGACAAATATTGAGTGTTCCAAATTAACAAATGCACCCTAATAAATGTCCCGTTCCCTTTTTTTCTTTTTTGGAAAGGATGCATCGAGATATTCAACCATCAAGGTTAGTCAGCTCTTTGGCAAATTATGTATTGAACTGAAAGCTATAATTGTGAATAATTTTTCAGAGTTGCAATATGAAAAGTGTCTTATTGTTGTTTTATAGTCTGCAAGTTTTAATTGTTAATATCAATTTCAATAAATATGAGAACATTTTCAAACAAGCATTACCTTGGTGATAATTTGTTCAGATTCGCACTTCTCTACAATGTCATTCATAAGCTTAAAAATATTATATGCTGACAATTTTGTCTTGGTTTCTCCAACAGAAGACACGATAGCACACCCGCCTGAATGAATAAATAAACAACTTTACAAGCAATAAACAAACAGAAATCAAGTGATGATATAATAATATTGAGGTATGGATCCGTTTCGAATGTCAAGCATGGTCACTCTTAACTCACCTGCAGTTTTAATAAAATTCGTATGCGTTCACATTTTTTACAAACGTCTCGGTTGTTTTGCGTTTACTATTTTGGTGTTTGTCTTGTTCAAGAACAACCCCCGATCACCACGACTTGAAAATACGCTTACATATGAAAGCCGATTGCGGACATTTAATCCTCGCCTACGAGAAGTCGAGAAGCGAGGGTAAAAAACGCGAGGAAAAGGGCGAGAAAGCGAGGAAAAAGGCGAGAAAGTGGAGAAAATATTCCTTTCTCGACTTCTCAACAAACCATGGCATAGTGGATGACCTGTGAAACATACACGCCATTAGCTTGTGATTGGGGTATATTACTGCACATGCATGGAAAATTAAAAATAGTATTATATCATCCTTACGACAACAATAGTGTATCTTTTAATTAAATGTTACTTTCTGATAAGTAATGTTTGTCCAAATACCTGGTTTAAGTTCTTTACCACGAAGTCTCCAAAACTGTAACCAATCTTCAGCTGCTATTTTCTTAATAACCTCCTTTTCCTCTTCATTTTTAGATAAGAATCGGTAGTAACTATCAGTTAAAACTATTGGTCTAAATCAAAAGAAAGCACAGTCTTATCCTATACTTTATTCATATAGTCTGACACCGATCTGGTCCAGGATAAGATGTTTTGTAATATTCTTGTACCGACCTAAAAGCGATTCGGTGGTATTTTTTTTTTTTAATCAAGATAAAAAACAAAGGCATTGTCGATTCAAGTCACTCTTCTTGGTATTTCTGATAAATAATACTGTTAGCTTCAACTAACTTTATAGTGTAAGTGATTTTACTGTAAAAAAAATATTTATTTGGTCGGTTGAGGCAGCAAAATTACCGTTCGTAGCTTTTCGCGGAACTTCTCTAAAATTTCAGGATAGAGTGAAGAGTTCTGATTTGTTGCCTCTGGGTGCATATGGAAGCGTATTAGAACTTATCCATTCCTATAAAAAAAAACTTTTGTCGTGCTCCGTTACCATATGGTTAGATCTAATACGATGTTCACAAATTCTGAACCTTTCATAAAGTTTCTACAATGAACACGACTGATCTCAGGATTTGGTAAATTCAACACGATTTGTTCACACTCAAGACCACAATAACAATCGTGTCGCGATAGTGGGAACATCGCTTGAAGCAGCACCTTTAACTATGGACATACGAATTTGTGTCATTTTTTGTTGTGAAAGGAAACTTACCTTGATAAAAAGTGTACAGCAGTAAAACTTAATAGTAAGTCTAGGGTGTTTGAAGGGACACATTGTTTGAAGAATGGCGTACCAGATGTTGTCACATAGACATTCTCATAATCAAGACAGTATGATCGTGGTTCAGGTATCAGCCCTGTCAGTACAATATCAAAGTTTGGTTTAAGTATTGATAGCACTCTGCTTAAAGCTATCATGCTGTAATTACACTAGAAATAATTTATTTAATTTATTTTAAGTTAGTTAGTATGGCGGCCAATGACTTTAGCCTGACTTTTTTTTTAAATAATTGTTTCTAGTGTAATTACAGCATGATAGGATTTAGAGGTTTCTAATTCTAAATCATTTAATACGTTATTGAACAGACGATATCAAATCTAACTCAATTTCTTTTTAAAAGGCCTCAGCTTTATCCATCAGAAACCTAGAGCAACTGGATTTTCAGCAACTACTAGCATCTTGTGGCAATTATTACTACATAAACAGAGTCTAGCACCATTCCGTGTAGGAGGTCAAATTGGTGTTAACTTCACAACAACTAACCTTCCTACAAATGAAAGATATGTACGAATCGCCTCTCAGACTGAACGAACGAGGTGTTGCCACAGGAGGCAGGAGAGGTACCCCTGCCCTGTCTGTTTGGGGGGAGGAAATATCCCTTAAATTTGGGGGTAAACTTCTGTACCTTTCCGAAAGCAGTTCAACGTGCACTAGCATTAGGAGATCCACTCGTGTCAGTAGGAACATGAAAAATCGGAGTATTTCGTACGGGCAAGCGTCACTGATCTGTTGAGAGATCACCAGCTGAATCAAGTTACAGTGGCGTAGCTAAAGGTGGGGGTGCCATTGCTCACCATTATTGATATCCGTCGGTTGAAAAGGTGCCGTCGGTGAAATTGAGCCGACCGGTCGCAGGCACAAACATCAGAAAATCAAACAATATAGCTTCAATTAGCCTTCCTGCAAAATTGTCATCTACTAACCAAATTTTGACCTAATAATTCAGTTCACCAACAGACACCAGATAAGAATGTTAATGTTGCCAAAAGATAACAAAGTATTGATCTGACAAGCTTGTTCTCTAGATATGATTCATTTAAACTTCCATGATCTGAAACACAATATCGCTTCGAGCAAGCCAACAGATTGAAAAATACTTATAGCCGTAGGGCCTCAACGGAGGAGCAGACCGACTTATTGCCCGAATTTTAATGATATTTTGCCCGATTTAAGGGACTTTTTGCCCGAAAACATAATATTTCACTCTGATTATGCAAAAGATTATAATTATGAAATAAGATACTTACCGTTATGTCTTTGTACGAGACAGTTAAAATCGTTTGTAGGAATATCTTCATATATAACATGTATCTCTTTATCTTTACCACATTTCTCTCTTACAATATCTATAAATCATTTTACTGATTAAAGTCATTACTAATATAACTAAATAAGTTCATTATCCATTTTTGCCTTTGGGTTCCTTTAAAATTGGTATTTGATCTAAGATGTGAATGACATATAGAAGCGATGGGTAGGGGATGGGGGGTCTCGGGCAACTTTAATGGTTGAGATTCCAAAAATGAAGAGCCAAAGGTATGTCGTATAACAGTGATTCCCAACCTTTTTTTAACCGTTGCCCAAATTCACGAAACTCCAATAGCCATGGTCCACAGGTTGGGAACCACTGTCGTAGAAGGTCTGTGGAGTTCTGTGAGATCAGCTGGATCAGTTAAATCCAGCGATTGATGCGAGTTTGCCCTATTCCATAACTATTCTTTTAATTATTTTTTATTTGTCAATCGTGGGATCATCTTGGGCAAATCTCTCTTGTTTCAGAGTATACGTTTTTCAAGCGCGTAAAAACACGTCATTTTATCTTACCTATTATATTTCGAATCAGACCAATAGTTGTAGAGCCGTCTGCAGCACCATAATCACCGATGGTATAAGCTTGGTTTTTCCATCTTGACGGAGAAAGAGAAGAATCTGAAATAAAATTACTGATATCAGATTTCGTACGAGGATTTAATGCTAATTGTTATATACGTTTAGCATACAACCCATGTTTAGAATCATTAGACCTTCCGTACCAACCTAAAAGTATAATTCAAGACCTTGTTCATCTGTATATATGACGTTTCAGATGATGTGACACAGTATAAGACTAGACTGAAACGTTTGTAGAAAAATCAAATGAATTGAGTTTTACGACCTGCTTTTCTGCACCTGTATGAGCTAATTGAGGACGGACAAACGCCATGCACTGTTTTTGCCAGGACAGCGGCATTAGCCTGATCTTATTTTCGATTTCCAACAATCGAGGGATCTAGTTAACGTGCACAGCCAATAGCACACGGGACCTCGGTTTATTGTCCCGAACGACTAGGCGCTTTTTCCATTAAGATCTATTTATTTCACAGATTGGACTTTACTTACCTACTGTTTTTAAAATTTCATCTTGAGAAACATCAACTAGTTGATTATTTCTTCTCATAATGTTACCATAATTATCTCTATCTGTTTTCATGGCTCCATGAGACGTCCATCTCAACCCAGTGGACACAAATTGTGGTCGTATATATCTGTGGTGGTTAAGGGATAGAAAATAATTAAATTCCGTGGGAAAGAAAGGGAAGATTTCAGATACATTTGAGCTTGAGTTTTTACCCAAATTCAACCCAAAACTAGAAAATTTACTAGAGATTTCGGATGAGTTCAATAAAATTGAATGATCTGGGATTGTTGATATAAAAATATCATAGTATGTTGGCGTAGCCAACTAGGAACTTTCTAGTGATGCAGAGACTGAGAAGCTTAAGTGAGAAAAAAATAATTAAACATTAAAATTGAAAACTTACCTTGACATTCGAATCATTTTACTTCAAATTAATGCAATAAAACAAATATCTTTCGTTTGATCAACCGTGTCTTACGAAATGTTAATTGCCTATACAATTAAATTTATATGTGTCGTGATTACATCTTGTCATCTTAGGCCATAGCAAATAATTTTCTGTTCTTTCAAATTACTTAAAGGGGAACGTTCGGTATTTTCAAAGGTCGATTTGGGTCTTGAGTGTATCGGGTGTCCCAATAAAAACGTCCCCAAGTTTGACGGTAATTATCTCATATAGCATTAAAAAAAATCAATATCAAAGCAAACTACACATTTCAACATTTTCAACCTGTGTCTATTGTGCTTTCACCACATCGACCACCAATATCATTCATTTTCCATCCCGAAACGTTCTCACCGATCTCATCTTAAGATATTTTCTCTCAAAAAACAACCTTCCTGCCTTTCAGTTCCTATTCATCCAGTTTGTTCCACTGTGATATTAATGACTCCGAGCAGTATGGGATTCTCTAAAGAAACGGGTGTATTGCACTTAGGTTAGAGGGACACATACTGATTAAAGGGACAGTCTGAATTTTTTTTAGGTCAAAATTATTTTTTGCTTAAATTTGTGAAAACTCTACGCCACAATCATTAACTATGTGTCCTTTAATGTATCTGAAAGTTTTAGCTAAAAAAATCCAGCCGTTAATTTTTAAACGCTAAAAACATGCTAAAATATTTAAAAACCTTACGTAAGGTTTTTAAGTGTGTTATGTTTTTTAGACGCTGATAGAAAACTACTGAACGGATTTGAGTCAAATAAAAGCCTAATTGTAGAGAAATGTCCCTCCTGTGTATTTATAAAGGTTTCAGATAGAAATATCGAGCCTTTATTAAGCCAAACCAAAAAACTAGGTCAAATTGCCTAATTAACAATAAGCACTCCCTGTTTGTAATTAACCCTTTAAAAACAAACTCAGTTTGATAAAGAAGATGCATAGATATAAGAAACATACTTTAGAAATATTCTCAGGTAATTAAGCGATTTTTTTGATAATGGAATCTTTTTTGAAAAATTCAGAATGGCCCTTTAAACAGGAACTGAAATACAGGATGGTCGCTTCTCGGGTGGTACCTTTAGATGAGATCCGTGAAAGTTTATCAGGATGGAAAATGTTTGATATTGGTTGTTGATGTGGTGAAGGCACAATGAACACAAATTCATATATGTTATTTGCTCTGATATTGACTTTTTTGACATGTTATTTTGTTTGAGGCAGTACTTGTACAATTTTTGTTCGATGACTTTCATATTTTCAGGGTCTGCCAAGGACTTGTTGAAGTAAATCTGTGAGAATTTTAAAAGAGATCGGATCATCAGCAGCTGAGATACTTTTCGTCAAAGTTTGGGACACCCGATATATATGTTAATAGGCTTGAAAAGTAGTAGAACTGCACGCAAATCGCAAAATCCCTCCAATATACCTAAAACTAAACATTTATCTATGAATTTGTATTCTTCTATATATTGCATAACGTTGATAATTAATTAAAGATACACCTTTAAAAAATTTCGACGATGAGTTGGGAACCCTACATTACTGATAAGTTTAGCTAAATTAAAACCGCATTGCTGAGACTAAATGTTTCGTCTAAAATAATAGTGAACATTCTCAAATGTCCATAGGCTACCTAAGTCTACCTAAGTGTTTCCAAACGCAGGAGATAAGCTTTGGTTCGTCTTCGTCATCACATTTTTTTACTTTGCAGCATTGACAAATGCATTTTGTAATTACATTGCATTGGTATTTTAAAGAGGCACAGGCTTCATTTTCGTGGGTCGATTTGGATAAGTCTCAGAAACGGGGATTTTTTAGCTCAGCAATTTAGTACTGGTTATCACAAATCACCATTGAAATTTGAGCCTTCAAATCCATGTGCATCCATAATTATTAGCATTTGAAAGTTATAATGCCCTACTACACATTAGCGATACTATGCAATATATAGAAAAGTCATCTATAGAAATAGAAGGAGAAATGTCTAATTTAAGGTATATTTGAAGGAAATACGCAATTTTCGTGCATTTCTAGTGCTTCTGAAGGATACTTAAATATATTCAAGACCCAAATCAACCAATAAAAATGAAGACTGGTCCCCTTTAACGTTGCAACACAATCGATAATTTTGGCAACGTTATACCTCCATACGCGGCCATCAATGTCATCCATGGTTACTGTTTGCTACTAATTGTCTATAAACTTTAATCTACAGTGAGAACGACCTTCAGATTATAGGTCGTTAGACAATCTATAACGTGAACCTAGCTTTACTGATATTCAGGGGTAGGTCATTATAGTACGTTATGTTTTTTTCTTATGAAGACGGACTCTTTGAAGATTTCTTTAAATTGGTGTTCCAAGTATAGCTCGGCTTAGTTAAGTTCCTGTTTAACGTACACAATAACTCCACCCCACGTACACTGAAAGCTCTCGGGAAAATATCGAAGCCATCAATTAATTATTCTGGTTTAATACAGTATATTATAATGTTTTTTTATGGAAGAACTTCTGTTATTATGATGATGTCAGGATTGGATTCGGCATTGATAAATCTGGATTCAATTTATCAAATAATTTGATAAAACTGTCAGCATCGGTATAAACACATCTAAGTCCTGATAACACACTGGTTTGATTTAGGTAGTTAAAATGCATCTCTCCATTCTTAACCGAATATACATTATGTACAGTGTCAGCATTGGATACTTAGCCTCCTTTGAAACTCTAACTAATCTTCTTGCCCATATCTAATGACCGCTTTTAACGACCTAGAAATACAAAACATTGGAAAAGTCAAGAATATCTTGAACTCGTTCGTGCAAAGAACACTCTTGCAAACCGACCTAGCATAAAGAACAAGAGTCGCCATAATAAGTGGTTGTCTGAGTCCATAATTACGACTTCCGTTTCTTGATAGACATGCGCACTACACAAGCGGAGGATTTAAAGTAAACAGACTTTTTTCGTTTTCGTTCTCGACTATCACTCAGGTTGTGTGATCTTACGATTAATTCTTCGCAAACGAAAATAAACTTTAAAATAGCACTGTCAGTTGTAGAATGACTTTTCTTATATAGGTCCACATATGACACTAATACTGGCATAAAAGACCTCATTCTCAGTAATATCAATGACTCAATTCAATGCAATGTTGCAATCCAATCAACCAATGGCAATGCAATTTGATTTTTCTGTTTTACTGTTTTAGTTTTGTTTTCTTGACAAATATCGGTATATCTAAGTTTTGTGGATTCAAAGTAAATAAAAAACCCGCAAAGGTGCAAGCTTTTGGGGCTTAGATTTTCTAACTCTCTCCCAGCCATGTCCGTCCAAATAGCTATCAGACTTGGAAAAAGCGTCGAGTCGCCAATTAACCGAGGCCCTGAGTGTTAAAGACTCTACTATTTAAAGATCCTACAACAGTTGGAAATCGAAAAAAGAGATGGTTAATAATGCCGCTGTCTCCTTTGCCCACCCTAATTAGCTCATACAGGTGCAGAAAAGCTGGACATAATTTAACTCCTAACAATATTTTGCCATATTTAAAAAAATGTATTTCATATTAATTTAGGTAAGTTGAAATGGAGAGAGAATTATGGGCAAAAAATACATTAGAACGTTCAGCAACACTGGGTCATGATGTTTACTATAGAGCTAGAAGCAGGCATATTGATTGGCCGGCACCAATACAAACACAGAAGAAAACGGTAATTACAGTCTTTTTAGGTCTAGGCCTATTACAAATCTGTAATATTTGTATTACAAATCTAACTATCAATGGACAAAAACTATGAGGACTCGTGATTGTGGAATAATTTGGTACTGTATGTTCTTTTTCACATTCATGTTCAAATCTAAATTATTTCTTCCAGAGAAGTGCTGTTAGTTACTCAACAATAGATGATGCTTTTTCTTCCATTGAAAAATTGTTATCCACTGCCTCTCATTCTTGTCAGGTAAGGTGATGCTCTTGTTCAAGAGATTGTACAGGGGTTTTCTAGCTTTTAATTTGTGTTCAAGCCATGGTTGGCATCAAAAATTTTCTGTCAGATTTCTAATAACTGTAAGCTGTTAACAGATTATTGATAGAAGATTCATATTTATAAAAAATGCTTAGTTTGAGTAGAATATCAAGAATTAGAGACGTGTGATTTAAAATTGAATTGTGCAATTGCCGTCAATTTGCCTGATTAACAATGCATAATAAGTTAAGGATAACGTCTTTACAATCCATTCAATAAAAACACTTTAAGCTTGTTTGTCTTGACACTCCAATAATAAAGATAGTGGACCACAGCCATATACGCTAAGGGTTGCTCTCTGGAAACTAAGAGAGTAATATTTAGCATATATTCAAGATTTGGGGCAAGGGCAAAAACTCTACTTATAACAAATGAAAATAGCTCAAATTCAAACTTGATCTTCGTTTTATGAAATGTATACACATATCAAATTTCATTTGATTCCGTCTAAAACTCTAGTTTTTAGAGCGTATACGAGCAAATGTTGACAGACAGGGGTGCCGACAATATACGTCCTCATAGAGAGATGAGGGCGTATAAAAACGGTGTATTTTTTGTGACCTAATGTAATGCTTATCTCTTGTAGACATACTATAAAGGTTGTTCAAGTTTGTCAACTGAAGATCTTAGACACTGTAGCAGATTTCATAATCCTAGAACTTCACAAAAAATGAGAAAAGTAAGAATTAAATATTTTTCCGTTTTATCCTTGAAGGGATTGTAAGTGTATTTCACACTGCTAGCATCAATTTGCGCCATTCCGACGTCTGTGGTTCTTGCAATTCCACTCAAACTTAACACATTTATTACGTCACTGACAGTGATCTACTGGAAACTACTAGTGAGTGATATCTATGCAGATCATTGTCAGTGACATCATAAAACGTGTTAGTTTTAGTGGAATTGCAAGAACTTAACACATTTATTACGTCACTGACAGTGATCTACTGGAAACTACTGTTGATATCTATGCAGATCATTGTCAGTGACGTCATAAAACGTGTTAGTTTGAGTGGAATTGCAAGAACCACAGACGTCGGAATGGAAATTGGAATGGTACAAATTGATGCTATCAGTGTCCCTGATACACGTACAACATTTAATGTTGCCTTATAACAGTAAAATCAAGATATCTCACTAAAATTTGCATTCTTCAAAAACAAATCACCAAAATAGTCTACATATCATAAATATAAATGAGCCAAAATGTGCTTTAATCTATCAAATTGCTATGAACTGAAGTAAGACATATCTGAAATAATCTTGCCTTAATTCAGTGTACCAATCCACTAATTTCATGCCATTCCTCAATTTCATATTCAGTATTAGGTTTCATACGACTCTTCATAGGCATATGAACTCACTTAAGATACTTATATTTATTTTTTCAGCACAGCAGCAGTTCTACACCTGAAGATGTTCATATGATGTTACCAGCTGGATCTTATTCTGTATCAGCTAGATCTAATATTGATGGTAGTCAACAGTCACATATAGTACATGTACGTGAAGGACAAACAGTAGATCTTAACTTTGTTTTATAGGAAGTGCTTTATGTTTTAGCTTCATACTTTTAATTTTTATACTCCCACACGAAAGATTAACCTTGTGACACACGAAAGATGGGCGTATATTGTTATCACCCTGTCGGTCCTTCCGTTCACATTTGGTTCATGCTCACTCTACAGGCCTCAATTCTTTACAGATTCTTTTGATTTTGTGTGTCAATGTCATTATGAAGATGATCCCTATGGATCAGATAATTTTTCATCGAAATATCGTGTTTGACTTGAGTCTCACACTACAATCAAAGCAACCAGTGGGTGTATGTTACCTTAGCCGGCAAGCTATGTTTATCTTATATGTTTGTCATATTTGAATAATAGCTTTGTAATGGAAAAAAAGCAGTAAAAGTAGTAAAGGGGGGCTATTTTTTATCAAAAAGAATGTGTAATATTGAAACTGTGTAAAATGGTTATTTCTAGTCTACAGTATGTTTTATTTGTTTTTACTGTGTGATGTTATGTCTTACTATTGTGCAATAAATTGTTAATAAAAAATTTGTTGACGTTTTGTATTATTTGATTGCATATTCAAAGTCACCCTTTATATCCTTTGGTTCAAATTGGTTAAATTAGTGAGACTATCATCAAGACAAGTGGTACTCCGAGATGCAAAGATAGTGAACCACAGCCATATACCCCCACCAGAGCATGCAGATGGTAAAAACGAGTTTTTACAGTGACTACGAGCAATTAATGTTGTTAAAAGCACTTACTGTATAGAGGTTGAAGGGCGATAATTCATCAAAATTGACGTAAGAGGCTTAAATCTTGATAAAGCCTTATATTTAATCAGAGAAGTAAACAAAACTTGCGATTTAGGTCCAATAACATGCATTTTAAGCTTCATAAAAATCGGTTGAAAACTAAGAGAAATAGCATAATCAAGATTTAGGGGCAAGGGAAATAACTCTGCTTCTAAGGGTCCAAAATAGCTCAAATTTGAACTTTTTCATTTATTTTTTTACACATACCAAATTTCATTTGATAACATCAAAAAATCTAGATTTTAGAGCGTTTACAAGCAAAAGTTGACGGACAGGTGTGCTGACAATAAGCTTATACGTCCACATAGAGAGATGTGGGCGTATAAAAATGTTTTCTTAACACTGATAACATTCTAATTTTTAATCAAATGTCTGTGGTTCCTGCAATTCCACTAAAAGTAAGTGTTTGCTGACATCATTAATCCGAAATATAATTTTATCAGAAGGCTTTTGAGATTGGTGACCTCATCAAACAATGGTTTGGTGAAATTTCTAGACCACAGCCACCTGATTGAAAATTTGAATGCTCTAGATTGATGCTATCATTGTCTTTTTAAATGTTGTCCAATTTGAACATCTTGATCTCCTCTTCACATCAACAAATTGCATCAATTACCAAAGAAATAAGATTAAAATATAGGATCTCATAACTTTAGAGAAAAACTTATCTAGTAATTAGTAATGAGGAAGAGAAAAAAAATGTGGTTCAAAATTTAATCTGAAACATTTGGCATTCATATTACAATATACTTCAGCATTATAATTTTATATTAAAAATACAAAACTTAACTAATTTAGACTTTATGGAGTGCTACAGAAAATGAAAATGAAATGACGACCAAATCACATTTCAAAACAAGATATTTCATCAATATGTAGAATAAACACTATTAATTCATTGAAATTTTGAATTTCAACATATCAGATGAAATCATTAAGTGGAAAATAAAATGGAAACTAATGCAATTGTGACACAACCTTTATTATGTGAAGTAAATTTCAAAAAAAAATATATAAGCACTTTTTTGATAATGGCAAGGCAATATGCTGAATTTACATATATTATATATACACACCAGTACTTGTATCTCAATTGGTGTTTAATAAAGCGAAGCATTTCATATTAGTTTTTGTATTTTTTTTACTAATGAAAGAGTTGGGTGATATCAATCTACCTACAAACTTACTGAAGCAAAGACCAAATGTTAAGTAAAATTTATACATATTTTATGCAGAAATAAAAATAAGGTCTTAAATAACGAGGTGTGAAATTCAGGTTAATGATGTGTGCATACATTTAAGACAATTTACATTTCCACAATTTATGTGAAGTGAGAGTTTATAAACAGACTTGATAAAAGGCAGATTTCTAAATCATGGCTGATATTGAAATTAAAAGTTGGCCTTAGCTTTTGGTACCAAAAACTGCACGAGTTTGAGACAGTTACATCAAAATATAGTCTATAAATGTTTAAACAGCAAACTCTTAATCAAAATTACAACATTTTGGTTGAGTTTGGGTTCTAATTCATATAATAGATAGGTACCGGGTATCATAACATCGTTAATTACAGATCTTGGCTAAAGTAAATTGAATGTATTCAGCATAATACATTTCTCTTTGAATAAACTTAACATAGAAACAATAAACTAATACTATAATCTATTTTAGTAGAGTGGCATCTAACTGTTTTAATTTTGGTAAGGCTAATGTCATCTTTCTTCTGTAATGAGGAGAGATTTTCTTATCTTCACCAAACCATAAGGGATTTCTCTCCATATACACTGTTTCTAGATGTGGTAAACCCTGTAGATTATCTATCTCATTCCATGATTCCACCTGATTATCATTAAACCAGAATTCAGCCAGTTCTGTCAAATGAGAGATATTTTCGATCTTCTTAATTCTGTTATTGGACAAATCTAAAGTATTGATTTGAATGTTCTTTTCTAAACCCTCAATCTTTTCAATACCATTATGACTGATATACAACTCTTCCAAAAGCACCAAATTTTCCAGGCCTTCTAGTTTCAGGATTCTGTTACTTTGTATACTAATGCATCTTAAATTCGTCAATTTATCCAATCCTTTTAACTGTGTTATTTTATTTTTACCAAGAAATAAACTATGAAGCTTTGTGAGGCTGTCCAGATTTTCTATCTCTCTAACTCTGTTGGCACCCAGTTCAAGCATCTCTAAATCAACCAATGTTCCAATTCCTTCAATTTTCTCTATTTTGTTGTTCACAAGGTACAACTTTTTCAATTTGGTAAGCCCATCAATACCTTGAATAGTTTTAATCCTATTGAAAGAAAGGTCTAATGTTTCTAGATTAACTAAACTTTCTAACTTTTCAATAAGTTCCAATTGATTATCATATAAATCTAGTTCAGTTAGAGTGGTCAATGTTGACAACCCTTCTATCTTCTTAATCAAATTCTGACGAAAACACAATGTTTCAATATTTGGCAAATTTTCCAAATTTTCAATTTTCCCTATCCGGCTCTGGTTGAAATCCAAGTCAATAGCATTTCTATCAACAACTACAACTTCACGAACTGCTTCCATAGTGGCATTACCCTCATTTTCTTCATTCATATTTTCTTGAGTATTAACATCATTGTTTTCTGCCATTTTGAAAACTTATTTTTAAGAAAATTAGTCACTTTTCTAGAAATTTACACAAGTAAACAAACCCACAAATTAGAGAGCTACTTTAAAGGGGGGTAACTAGAAGTGTCAAGTTGACTAAAGCAGACAACATTTAATTTTTTAGTTCTACTTCAGGTTCTACTTGGTTTAAAAAAAAAGCTTTAATTCTAAAGTGATGCTTTATTGAATATATTGTAATAAAAAAAGTTCAGCCATAGCGAAATATTTACATTTCTATTATCACTTCCTTCAATGAACCAGTTAAGAAAACTGGCGTTCATTTTTCGATGAACGCTAGTTTGTCACGTGACACTATGACGTCGTCAAAGTACAACAATGACGTAATCTAAGAATTGTGGCAAATTCAAGCAAATTATCATATAAAAAAGTCAAAATTTGATTAATAAAAGTATCTGAATATAAATATAAGAATTAAACGTTGGTCTCATTAGCATTATTGGTGTGTAAACGCAATAGATCACGCCACAAACATACATAAATGACTTCGTCATTTATTCAGTTTGTCACGTGATCTATTGCGTTTACACACCAATAATGCTAATGAGACCAACGTTTAATTCTTAAATGAACAACAACGGAAGACCCAATAATTTGACGATCAAAATATTTATTTTGCAAAAAATACATTCAGCATTAAAAACTTTCTTAAAACATAAATCTCACATTCAAGATTAGAATATAATCTATTATAATAAAATGTTCATTCAATTTGATTAATTAATTAAACATAAGGAGAAATAGTGTAGAAATTTTCTGAAAAAAAAAATCTGACTTAAATTGTAAATTGTCATCATATCGTTAGATGAACTTCTGAATTTATAACATTTTTGAAACTCATATACATTTGAATCTTTTGTCTTGATAACGTTACATGTATTTTCGTTTAATTTTAACCTGGTATAAATGCAGAAGTTGTAATTATAGTGTTTCAATACATTTATTTAATTTCTTTATCCTCGCCTTGAACCCCGGTTATTTTGGTTTGATAATCTTTGCCCAGTTGAAGGTCGGCCTCTACCAAAGGGGAACCTTGGCAAGCTTGGAGATCCTATTATGGGCCTTGAACCCTCATTATTTCGGTTTCGAAAACCTTGTCTTCCCTGTCGTCCAGTTAAAGGTCGTCGTCTACCAGAGGGAGACCTTGGCATGGGAACTAAATTTCCTGAGCTATTGGTAATGCACCGAGCTCGTATTTCATTGGTTTGTTGGCAAGTTTCTCCACCAGATAACAGAACCTGTTCTACTGTAAAACTCTTGGTCTCTGGGTCACAGACGGATAGAGACATATCAGGAACTGTGTACATACAATTGGAATCTCTGGAACCACTTCTCCTGGCAGGTACAAAGGTACCACTAGCATTAGGTAGACAATCACCAGTAACAGCAACAATGGTTTCTGGACAACTCTCTTCACCACTGACTTTAGAGATAATCATATTGTACTTCTGATCTGCATCACAATCAGTAACCACAGGTAAACCATAGTTACATTCTGAAAATTAACAAATCTTTATGAAATTTCTATTTTATTCATATCTTATTGGAATTCCTAAGTAAAGTGATGCTATTTCTATGTATTCATCCATTCACAAGAATTCATTATAGAATACATTGATCTAAATAACCATGTAATCTGCAGCATATAAGACATTTAAAATATTTGTTCCAACCATCAGTGTTTAGAATTCAACTAATTTTAATGAATTCATCTTAATTATTCCACGGCTCTATTTCATAAATGCTATTAAAGGTAGACGCCTGTATATTATAGTTTCTTTCATATATAAACTTCAATTTTGATGTTCGCTAAATATCCAATGAAAACATTAATGAAATTCAAAATTATTATACTATAGTAGTTTTCTAATCGTTTAATGCCTCTAGAAATTTAATGGACATTATTCACTGAGAAACATAAGTATATTATTTTTTCAATTTGTCACAAAATGTACGAGCTTTTAAAATATACTTACTGGGATTAAGCCTTGGACGAAATTGTCTACTTAACACGGGTCCAACACAACATAGAGCAAAAAATGCTAGACATATAATTTCCAACTTCATATTCGTGCCTGTAATAACCCATATAGATAAATAATGTGAGCTTCACTATGAATAAAAGTGGCAAAACAATCGAAGCACATGAATAGTATATACAAATCCTATATATTATCTTGAGATCCGAAAAAGATACCTTACACTTTAAAACCATTTTTTTTTTTCGCATAATGCAAGCGTTATTAAACTTTTTTTTAAGACAATAATCAGTTAGATTAAAAAAATTGCTAAATAATTCAACATTTTCATCGATTTTTCTTCTGCTTTTTGATGATATCTATACACCTGATACCACTTTTCATTTTGAACTCATTTATTGATATACTTTTTTTTTCAAATGAAACGTTCAGTTTATATAGCTGCTACCAATGTATTGACAATATACATGGATTTCGAGATTTGTTTTAAGGGTGGGATCGTTCTTGAATGGGTTTCTTATAAATAAGACAATAAAAATCATTATGAATGTCGTAAGCAGACTTACCTTTCTTTCAACTTCAGTTGAGATCACAAGTGTACATAGGTAGTTTTGAGACGGGTCTTTAAATACAAAAAATATCGTGACGATTATGATCACTTATTGGTAATTGACCAAGGCTATCATGGTAGATAAGTTTAATCACCAATTACCGCTACCCAGGCGAAAATAATCGTCAAAAATTTGCGCCTGTAGGCTACAATAGTCGTGATTATCATTCTGTTCAACGACTTAAGTTATATAACAGATTCTGGGGACTTTTTTGGTAAAAATCAGATTGGCTTAGATTATTACAGTGGATGAAAGACTACAGAGGTTCATAATTATAGGTTTATGATACCCAGCTAGCAATGCTAATCTAGCAATGATTATAGCTCATTTTGTTTCAGCATAATGTAACACGATGATTTCTGCTTTTTAAATGCAGCAAAAATTGAGACTTAACATAAGTCAGTCATTGGGTCACAATGAAATAATATAGCTATATGTATATATATGTGCCAAAATGAAATTTATCTATAGTCCGGTTCATCTGTGTCAAATGTCTTTAAAACCAAGCCTTATCATTAAGTTCGACTCGAATCTGTTTCTTTTGGTGTCACAAAAAACGAAGGCGGGTACAGATACTAATTTGAATTAAATCCAAACTCTTATACCAAACCTCACCAGCCGGTTGAACAAGTCAGTTTGTTTCAATTGCGTACTTCAAATCTATTCCACTGGGTTTAAGTTTGTGTCAAATAACACAAAGATGCAAAAATGCTCGGAATAACACATTTGTTCAATGTTATGATACATGCTCAACTGTGTTCGTGGGGCATGGTAATGTGTTTGTTACATATGATGTTTTATTTCTGTGAGTGGCTGGGTGGAATATTTATTTTAGATAGAAAAATACAATTTTAAAGGATGGCAGCCCTGGGCCACCATAGTGGAAGGGTCCATAGTTCAATCAGTATACTTAGTGGTAGTTGAGCATAGTCAACTTTTGCCTATCCCAGAACACCATTTCAGTGGTTTGTAGGGACAGTCTGAATTTTTTTTAGGTCAAAATTTTTTTTTGCTCAAATTTGTGAAAACTTTACACCAAAATCTGTAACTATGTGCCCTTTAATGTATCTGAAAGTTTCAACTAAAAAAATCCAGCCGTTAATTTTTAAACGCTAAAAACATGATTGAATTTTTAAAAACCTTACGTAAGGTTTTTAAGTGTGTTATGTTTTTTGGATGCTGATAGAAAACTACTGAACGGATTTGAGTAAAACAAACGCCTAATTGTAGAGAAATATCCCTCTTGTGTATTTAATAGGTTTAAGCTAGAAATATTGAGCCATTTAAAGGGCAAACACCTAAACTAGGTCAAATTGCTTAATTAACAATAAGTACTCCCTGTTTGTAATTAACCCTTTAAAACCAAATTCAGTTTGATCAAGAAGATATAGAGATACAATAAGCATACTTTAAAATTACTCTCAGGTAGCATTTGCGATTTTTTTGATAATAAAAACTTTTTTCAAAAAAGCAGAATGGCCCTTTAACTTCTAATAAGAGGCACTTTCGACCAATCGTACCCAAGTTCTAAAAACGGGATGTGTTTGCTTCTCAGAATTAGTGTTCCCAACTCGCAGTAAAAATTTGAGCCTTCAAATTCATGTATATCCACAATGATTATACTGTTTGAATGTTAAAGATACGGTCCAAATTTTAGAGAGACAACACCATAATATATTATGAAAAATGAAATGAATGGAGTTATACGTCCTACTTTTCTGCACCTATATGGGCTAATTGAGGACGGGCAAACGCCATACAGTGTGCAGTGAGGGAATTTTGCCAGGACAGCGGCATTAGTCTGCTCTTATTATCGATTTCCAGCTGTCGAGGGATCTTTCATATTATATGAAAGGCAAGCATATACAAATAGGAAGGTAATTTCTAGTTTGAGCCAATACTGGTACTTCTGAAGACTATAATAAAACAAGACACAAAACAACACCAAAAATATCGATTGTTCCCTTTAATACAAACATGCCAAACATTAAAGGGGCAGTCGGCTTTTTTCTTGGTCGAATTGGTCAAAATCTACAGATATGTGCCCTTTAATGTATCTGAAAGTTTTAACTTAAAGGGACAGTCTGAATTTTTTTTGGGTCAAAATTTTTTTTTGCTCAGATTTGTGAAAACTTTACACCAAAATCTGTAACTATGTGCCCTTTAATGTATCTGAAAGTTTTAACTAAAAAACTCCAGCCGTTAATTTTTAAACGCTAAAAACATGCTCAAATTTTTAAAAACCTTACGTAAGGTTTTTAAGTGTGATATGTTTTTTGGTCGCTGTTAGAAAACTACTGAACGGATTTGAGTAAAATAAACAACTAATTCTAGAGAAATCTCTTGTGTATTTAAAAAGTTTCAGCTAGAAATATTGAGCCATTTAAAGGGCAAACACTAAAACTAGGTCAAATTGCTTAATTAACAATAAGTACTCCCTGTTTGTAATTAACCCTTTAAAACCAAATTCAGTTTGATCAAAAAGATATAGAGATACAATAAGCATACTTTAAAAATACTCTCAGGTAGGATTTGCGATTTTTTTGATAATGGAAACTTTTTTCAAAAAAGCAGAATGGCCCTTTAAAAATTCAACCGTTAATTTTTAAACGCTAAAAATATTTAAAAACTTTACGTAAGATTTTTATGTTCGTCAGCTTGTTGGACCCTGTTAGAAAACTACTGTACGGATTTGAGCATTATGTCATTTGACAGAGTCGTGGGGAGTCTTTTTTATAAAACAAATAATTCTAAGCCTTAAATTCGACGATAAATGTTAGCAAAAGCGTTTACTGGCCTAATATTCTCGAAATTTTCTAAGATACAAATAATTTTGAATCTTAAATTAGCTGGAAAATGTCAGAGAATTGTGTTTCTAGGCATCTAACTCTCAAAATTGTCTAGGCGAGATATCGCAGATCCTACACAAATAATCTTAAACCTTAAATTCAGTGGACAATGTCAGGAGTTTGCGTTTTCCAGGAGTCTAATTCTAAAAATGTTATGGTCTTGCAGTCCTTACCTAAATAAACCTTAAGCTCGTTAGGATATTGCAATTGTGGAAATCTATTTATCAACATTTCTAGGCTATTTATGATCTTGAACTTTAATTTTCAAAATTTTCTTCTCGTGGTCTCGCAGTTCCTACACAAAAGAATCTAAAGTTGGTAAGGAAATTGCATTTGTGGGCGTCTATTTCTCACAATATCTCTACGATAGATCCCTCAGACCCTATACAATTAATCTTGAACCATAATTTCGGTGGAATATGTCAGGAATTTGCGTTTTCAGGCGTAAAATTCCCCAAACTTCTTCAATTGGCCCTGAAGTCTCTATACAAATAAACCTCCAATTAGTCAGAAAATGTCAGGAAAACGTGTTTATGGGCGTTTAGTTTTTGTTTTCATCAGAGAATAACATTTCAGAAAGACCATTGTTCTGAATTTTCTAGAGGGGGTCCCCAGATATCCAGGCTTCTTATGGACAACCATGAAGCAATAAAGTTAGCAATCAATAGACTAGAGGGCACCACTGCAAAGTTTAAAAATTCACACATTTTCAAGGAGGGAAAGAAAAGGGGGTTGGGGGGGGGGGGGGGGGTGTAACTAAACTGCCCCCCTAGAAGTACTTGGCTGGATACGGGCCTGAAAACCATATACTTCCTTCCTTTTCATTGGTTGCATCTTATATAGAGTCATATTAAACTTTGGAATGGGATTGTTATTTCAAGGAATATATCTGGAATTCAGGAATAACCTGGATTGATGGGTTATATATAAAGAATCAGAAAATGTTATAAGTTATTAGCCTACATGAAAACTATGAATTGTATAATTTTCATTTTTGAGAAGATTTCAGTCTTTGATAAGGTTAGTCTCACAATTTTTTAATAGAAATAATCAAAGTAGCCAATCATATTCGTACAATGTAATCAATGTTTTAGAAGAGTGAGCATGCCGTAAAGGGAGGTAACTAGATTGTCATGTTGACTAAAGCGGACAACATTTAATTTTTTAGTTCGACTCTGTTAAAAAAAAGTTTAATTTTAAAGTGATGCTTTATTAAATCTATTGCAATAAAAAAAAATTTATAAGAAAAAAACTTAAACATAGCGAAATGAAAAACAACGGAAGACCCAAACGCCATTTATCTGCTGACTTCTCATAAAGAAATGAAATGATAGGCCTATAATTTGACGATCAAAATATTTATTTCCCAAAACATACATTCAGCATACTTTCTTAATATAACCTATTATAGTAAAATGTTCATTCAATTAAACATAAGGAGAAATAGTGTAGAAATTTATCAAACATAAGGATAAATAGTGTAGAAATTTATTAAACATAAGGAGAAATAGGTAGAAATTTATTAAACATAAGGAGAAATAGTGTAGAAATTTATTAAAAATAAAGGAGAAATAGTGTAGAAATTTTCTGAAAAAAAAATCTGACTTTAAATTGGAAGTCAAATTGTAAATTGTCATCATATCAATAGATTTACTTCTTAATTTATAACATACCATTTTTGAAACTCATATACATTTGAATCTTTTGTCTTGATAACGTTACCTGTATATGAGTTTCGTTTAACCTGGTATATGAATAAATGCAAAAGTAGTAATGTTAGTGTTTCAATACATTTATATAATTTCTTTATCCTCGCCTTGAACCCCAGTTATTTCGGTTTGATAATCTTTGCCCAGTTGAAGGTCGGCCTCTACCAAATGGAAGCCTTGGCAAACTTGGAGATCCTGTAATGGGCCTTGAACCCTCATTATTTCGGTTTGGAAAACGTTGTCTTCCCTGTCTTCCCTGTCTTCCCTGTCTTCCAGTTAAAGGTCGTCGTCTACCAGAGGGAGACCTTGGCATGGGAACTAAATTTCCCGAGCTATTGGTAATGCACCGAGCTCGTATTTCATTGGTTTGTTGGCAAGTTTCTCCACCAGATAACAGAACCTGTTCTATTGTAAAACTCTTGGTCTCTGGGTCACAGACGGATAGAGACATATCAGGAACTGTGTACATACAATTGGAATCTCTGGAACCACTTCTCCTGGCAGGTACAAAGGTACCACTAGCATTAGGTAGACAATCACCAGTAACAGCAACAATGGTTTCTGGACAACTCTCTTCACCACTGACTTTAGAGATAATCATATTGTACTTCTGATCTGCATCACAATCAGTAACCACAGGTAAACCATAGTTACATTCTGAAAATTAACAAATCTTTATGAAATTTCTATTTTATTCATATCTTATTGGAATTCCTAATGTAAAGTGATGCTATTTCTATGTATTCATCCATTCACTAGAATTCATTATAGAATACATTAATCTAGGTAACCATGTAATCTGCAGCATATAAAACATTGAAAATATTTGTTCCAACCATCAGTGTTTAGAATTCAACGAATTTTAATGAATTCATCTTAATTATTCCATGGCTCTATTTCATAAAGGCTATTAAAGGTAGACGCCTGTATATTATAGTTTCTTTCATATATAAACTTCAATTTTGATGTTCGCTAAATATCCAATGAAAACATTAATGAAATTCAAAATTATTATACTATAGTAGTTTTCTAATCGTTTAATGCCTCTAGAAATTTAATGGACATTATTCACTGAGAAACATAAGTATATTATTTTTTCAATTTGTCACAAAATGTACGAGCTTTTAAAAATACTTACTGGGATTAAGCCTTGGACGAAATTGTCTACTCAACACCGGTCCAACACAACATAGAGCAAAAAATGCTAGACATATAATTTCCAACTTCATATTCGTGCCTGTAATAACCCATATAGATAAATAATGTGAGCTTCACTATGAATAAAAGTGGCAAAACAATCGAAGCACATGAATAGTATATACAAATCCTATATATTATCTTGAGATCCGAAAAAGATACCTTACACTTTAAAACCTTTTTTTTTTTTCGCTTAATGCAAGCGTTATTAAACTTTTTTTAAGACAATAATCAGTTAGATTGAAAAAATTGCTAAATAATTCAACATTTTCATCGATTTTTCTTCTGCTTTTTGATGATATCTATACACCTGATACCACTTTTCATTTTGAACTCATTTATTGATATACTTTTTTTTCAAATGAAACGTTCAGTTTATACAGCTGCTACCAATGTATTGCCAATATACGTGACATGTATTTCGAGATTTGTTTTAAGGGTGGGATCGTTCTTGAATGGGTTTGTTATAAATAAGACAAAAAAAATCATTATGAATGTCGTAAGCAGACTTACCTTTCTTTCAACTTCGGTTGAGATCACAAGACGAGTGTACATCGGTAGTTTTGAGACGGGTCTTTAAATACAAAAAATATCGTGACGATAATTATCACTAATTGGTAATTGACCAAGGCTATCATGGTAGATAAGTTTAATCACCAATTAACACTACCCAGGCGAACATAATCATCTTAGATTTGCGCCTGTAGGCTACAATAGTCGTGATTATCATTCTGTTCAACGACTTAAGTTATATAACAGATTAGACTATAATCTGGGGACATTTTTTGGTAAAAATCAGATTGGCTTAGATTATTACAGTGGATGAAAGACTACAGAGGTTCATAATTATAGGTTTATGATACCCAGCTAGCAATGCTAATCTAGCAATGATTATAGCTCATTTTGTTTCAGCATAATGTAACACGATGATTTCTGCTTTTTAAATGCAGCAAATATTGAGACTTAACATAAGTCAGTCATTGGGTCACAATGAAATAATATAGCTATATATGTGCCAAAATAAAATTTATCTATAGTCCGGTTCATCTGTGTCAAATGTCTTTAAAACCAAGTCTTATCATTAAGTTCGACTCGAATCTGTTTATTTGGTGACAGCGGATACAGATACCAAATCTGACAAGTCGTTTTTACTCGTCTGTTTCTATTTATAACAAATAGCACCTTTAAATCCAAACCCTTAAAGGGACAGTCTGAATTTTTTCTAGGTCACATTTATTTTATTTTTTGGCTCAAATTTGTGAAAACTGTACATCACAATCTAGAGAATTAATGTGCCGTTTAATGTATCTGAAAGTTTGAAGTTAAAATCCAGCCATTAATTTTTAAACGCTAAAAACATGCCAACATTTTTAAAAACCCTATACGTAAGGTTTTTAAGTTCGTTATGCATTTCGAACACTGTTAGAAAACTACTGATTGAATTTGAGTAAAATAAACGACTAATTGTAGAGAAATGCATCTTCCACGTTTTCTCAAAGTTTTTTTTCAATTGCGTTCTTCAAATCTATTCCACTGGGTTTAAGTTTGTGTCAAATAACACAAAGATACATCGGAATAACAAATTTATTCAATGTAATGATGATACATGCTCAACTGTGTTCGTGGGGCATGGTAATGTGTTTGTTACATATGATGTTTTATTCCTGTGGGTGGCTGGGTGGTGGAAGGGTCCTAGTCTGGTCCCATTTCCAGACAAGAAGGCTCTGTAAGAGTTGTTAAGGCATTTGTTGTTAATTTTTGGCAACAAGTGTTTTTAGGGTAATCTGGACGTGCTGAATCAAAAAATCGCTGTTGCCAAGCTGAAATATGACTTTTTGACCTTCAAATCAGGAAAAAACAAAATGGCCGCCAAAAACATACAAAAATACAACAATTTCCTTGTCAGTTGACACAAAAAGTCATGTAATATATGAATTTTGGGGTAGTTTGACCCTAGGAATTCATTTCTGCCACTTTCAAATTCAAAATGGCTACCGTTTCCAAAATGGCTGCCATACATCATACATATTTACAATGTTATATATTTTTTTATTCTTTTCCAATTTTCTTGGAACCAAATGCCTTAATTATAATTTGAACTAATAAATAAATACAGCTATCTATATGCTTTACTAGTATACCAGGTTAAGACAACTGTTGAAATGACAATAAATAAATAAATAACATAAACAAAGTAATACATTTACTGGCTTTGTGCAATATCGTATCGCCAAATATATTCTTAATACTTGTACTTTAAAGTTTCATACAGTCAACTTCACACCTGCTGGAAACAGTGTACGATAACCTGGATTCTTTACACATAATTGAAGTACATCCACACATGATCAGTTCCATATAGGATGCAGGGACAGGTAGAAGAGATGAAAGGACTGGTGGCATCTGACCATCCTTCAGTTCCCACCCCATGGTAGAGGCAGTTGGAACATTTGACTTTGATTGTGTTGCTTCGGGCCATACTAAGGTCTGAAAATGTGCTCTCTTCATGTGGTATGTCAAAGCATCTCTTATTTGGGGCAGCAATTAAGGTCGCAGTGCCTTCTTGAAAAGAGTGACCCTAGCCTTGTCAACAGAGGTCACTTCAGGAACGTTACATATTCTACATACAAATTGCTCAACATTCCTAATTGTATCCTCTGTTTTGTTAGTGAACCATGATCTGTGCCATGTTGGAAGTTCTTAGCACATAGGAATTAAACAGCATTAAATGAATGATAGGACTAGGGGTAAGTATATTGTCTGAGCCTAGCTGTATCCTATACAACAAAATGCAAGTTTAAAGGTGGTAAAAGGATAGTCTCTCGAAAAAATAATAGACAAGGTGATCAATGTGTCAGCCATCAGCATTACAAGAACTTCCAACATGTCACAGATTATGCTACTCATGGTTAACTTATAAAACTACTTGAGAGTTGTCATGAGGAGGCAGATATACCAGGATGGTGCTTCAGTGTATGAACGAATGTACAGATACCATTGTAGTACATATCTGTGATACTGACGTGCTATTACTGCTTGTAGCCCATTTTAATCCCACCAAAATGCGCAAGCAACATTGGATGAAAGCTGGGACGCATAAGAAACCCAAGTTCATCACAGTAAATGAGGTTACCCATAGAATAGGCTTTGTCATATCAGCTTTAAAGCTCCTTCTACCATTTCACACGCTGACAGGTTCCGATGCAACATCCTTCCTATCTGGACATAGCAAGAAGACAGCACTCAAAGTATTCTTCCAGCACAAAGAGCTTCTTGTTGAACTCGGGAAAGAAACACTAACGGAGGATACTATTAGGAATGTTGAGCAATTTGTATGTAAAATATGTAATGTTCCTGAAGTGACCTCTGTTGACAAGGCTAGGGTCACTCTTTTCAAGAAGGCTTTGCAACCTTAATTGCTGCCCCAAACAAGAGATGCTTTGACATACTACATGCAGAGAGCATATTTTCAGACCTTAGTATGGCTTGAAGCAACACAATCAAAGTCAAATGTTCCAACTGCCTCTACCATGGGGTGGGAACTGATTATTCATTTATTGTCATTTCAACAGTGGTCTTAACCTGGTATACTAGTAAAGCAGAAAGATAGTTGTATTTATTTATATTAAGTTGTAGTTCAAGTTATAATTAAGGCATTAGGTTCCAAGAAAATTGGAAAAGAATAACAAAATATATAAAATTGTAAATATGTATGATGTATGGCAGTCATTTAGGAAACGGTAGCCATTTTGGATTTGAAAGTGGCAGAAATGAATTCCTGGGGTCAAACTACCCTAAAATTCATATATTACAAGACTTTTTGTGTCAACTGACAAGAAAATTGTTGTATTTTTGTATTTTTTGGCGGCCATTTTGTTTTTTCCTGATTTGAAGGTCAAAAAGTCATATTTCAGCTTGGCAACAACAATTTTTGAATTCAGCACGTCCATATTACCTTAAAAAAACTTGTTGCCAAAAATTAACAGTAAATGCCTTAACAAGTCTTATTTTCTGGAAATGGGACCAGACTATCCATAGTTCAATCAGTATACTTAGTGGTAGTTGAGCATAGTCAACGTTTGCCTACCCCAGAACACCATTTCAGTGGTTTAACTTCTAATAAGAGGCACCTTAGACCAATAGTACCCAAATTCTAAAAACGGGATTTGTTTGATTCTCTGAATTAGTGTTCCCAACTCGCAGTCAAAATTTGAGCCTTCAAATTCATGTATATCCACAATAAATTATAATGATTGAATGTTAAAGATACGGTCCAAATTTTAGTGACACCATAACATGTGAAAAATGAAATGAATGGAGTTTTACGTCCTACTTTTCTGCACCTATATGGGATAATTGAAGACGGGCAAACGCCATGCAATGTGCAATGAGGGAAATTTTGCCAGGACAGCGGCATTAGCCTGCTTTTATTATCGATTTCCAGCTGTCGAGGGATCTTTCATATTATATGATAGGCAAGTATATACAAATAGGAAGGTAATTTCTAGTTTGAGCCAATACTGGTACTTCTGAAGACTATAATAAAACAAGATACAAACCAACACCGAAAATATCGATTGTTCCCCTTTAACACAAACATGCCAAACATTAAAGGGGCAATTTTCTAGGTCGAAATTTTTTTTTGCTCAAATTTGTGAAAACTATAGGCCTACACCAATATCTACAGATATGTGCCCTTTAATGTATCTGAAAGTTTTAACTAAAAAATTCAACCGTTAATTTTTAAACGCTAAAAATATTTAAAAACTTTACGTAAGATTTTTATGTTCGTTATGCTTGTTGGACCCTGTTAGAAAACTACTGAACGGATTTGAGTAAAATAAAAGCCTAATTGTAGTTAAACATTACAATCATAATAGAGGTCTCTTAGGCCTATATTACAACTATACTATACTGTTTCTTCCTGTTCTCATTAACAACCTTCCCAATTAAAAACCTATTATTACATAGAACAAAAAAACCATATACTTCCTTCCTTTTCATTGGTTGCATCTTATATAGAGTCATATCAAACTTTGGAATGGGATTGTTATTTCAAGGAATATATCTGGAATTCAGGAATAACCTGGATTGATATGTTATATATAAAGAATCAGAAAATGTTATAAGTTATTAGCCTACATGAGAACTGAGAATTGTATAATTTTCATTTTTGAGAAGAATTCAGTCTTTGATAAGGTTAGTCTCACAATTTTTTAATATAAATAATCCAATCAACTTTCCAGGAGGGATGCTAAGTAATCAATCATAATCGTACAATGGCATAATTGTGAGAAGATTGAGCATCCCTCGAAAATGGATTACGGTTAAGATCGTGCATGTGTTGTATTATTGAAGATGCAGCTTTGCTATGATATTTGATTAAATGATAACCTCTTCATTAGGATAATAACTTATACACAGTGACGTTTCTACGGGAGCGGTGCGGGGCAGCCCCCCCCCCCCCGAATTTTGGCTGGCCCGGACTAGCACCCCCTCCCCCACTTTGAAATTTCGTATAATGTTATCTGGTGCTGGTAGACCCCTACCCCCCTGACAATTATTTAGCCCCATCTCGACCCCTCCACCTAAAGATTCCTAGAAACGCCAGTGCTTATAGCCTTTGTCGCAATGCAATTGGGTTTTACACCCTGCTTTCCTGTCACAGATGAGGAGCATTTTAAGGACGTCGGTATTTAGCCTACTCATTGTGATGTCCAACTGTCGGATGCCTACTATTACAAAAACGGCTGGTCCGGATTCGTCCAAAGCCACTCTATTACGCGTCACGTGGGTAATGCGGATTCTCCATTTTTTCCTTTCTACAGACCGGTGCGATAATGGAGATCACGCGATTACTTAGAAAAGTAACATGAATAACGGTGACACAAAAATCGCGACTATCAATATTGTAAGTGCTGATTGGTTGATACCACCTGGATCTCCCTCCATACTCTATTACCAATTCCTCCGGATATTTCAGCGGACAATCCGGGCAGTCGTAATAGAGTGCACCCTCCGTCTTATATTCTCGTCGTCGACGTATGATGTCATGAATATGCCAGGGAGTAAAACTGACGTTCTATTATAATAACAAATCTAGGAGTTGATTTCTTAACCTTTGGCCCTATTCAACTTTGAGACGATGGGTGTGTGCCATTAAAGTATGAGAAGACGAAAGGGACAAATGATGATTGATCAATAAACCCCAAATTTCGTTAACAAGACTTCATAGTCCAAATTCCAAAAGTTTTATAAAATTGCCATCAATTGCATACTGAAGTTAAATTGTTTGACTTTTGGCATTAAAGTTGATGTAACCTTTCAAAGGCATCAGTAACCTTTATAACTATAATTAAATATATTATTATATCATTATCTATATCTACTTACCCACTGTCTGTCTGGGAATCTTTACATTGCCTGGTTCTATGAGTGCAGGCCTCCAATTCTCTAGAAAAGGAGAATTATCTTTTATTCCGTCTTAATCTCATATGTCATTTCATTACAAGATTACGGGGAAAAGGGGAGAGCTACAGGTGTGTGGATATTTTCTGTGTTAACCCACTTTGACATAGGGAGATGAAATTCCTCCGAAGTATAAGCTGTATGTTGTGGTAAAATAGTTTGTACGAAATTCATTAACAAAGATTGTTTTCTCTAAACATTTTTGGAAAAGCCTAATGACAAAAACAAACGATAAATCACCAAAGGGAGATGTTAAAGGATTTTTTAAAAATCAATTTTTGATGTTTCGAAGCTGGCGTATACTTGATGGTTTGAAGCTGGCGTATACTTGATGTTTTGAAGCTGTTTTGAAGCTGGCGTATACTTGATGTTTTGAAGCTGGCGTATACTTGATGTTTTGAAACTGGCGTATATACCTACTTGATGTTTTGAAGCTGGCTTATACTAATTACTGTATATTCTCAGGAAGAATGCACATTGACTGTACTAATCATATTTTCACCAAACACGCTAGACATGTACTTCTGGTGTAAACATAGCATTCATTTTATTCACAAACTTGAATAGGTTTCGAATATGGAAGCCGGATGCGGCCATTCGAAATCTCGTGTTCTCGCCTTAGTTTAGAGGGCGAGAAAGCGAGAACGCGAGAAGGCGAGAAAGCGAGAACGCGAGAACGCGAGAAGGCGAGAACGCGAGAAAGCGAGGGACGAGAACGCGAGAAGGCGACAACACGAGGAAAACAGCACGAGAATGCGAGAAAATGAGGGCGAGAAAGCGAGGAAAATTTTCCTCGTGTTCTCGCGTTCTCGCCTTTGTAAATTTTGATAACAGGGTGCTTTTCCTCGCGTTCTCGCGTTCTCGACCTTCGTTTTTCTCGCTTTCTCGCCTTCTCGCTTTCTCGCGTTCTCGCGTTCTCGCTTTCTCGCCTTTTCGTGTTCTCGCTTTCTCGTGTTCTCGCTTTCTCGCGTTCTCGCTTTCTCGCGTTCTCGTCTTCTCGCTTTCTCGCCTTCCGGTTTTACGACAATCATTTTCTTGTGTCCACTCTACAGCCTACAATTTTTGACGGATCCTTTTCAAATTTGGTATGTGGATTATTGAGGACATAATGAGGACCCCTATTGATTTTGGTGCCAATCGGACAATTTTTGACCGGTATAGAGCGTTTTTAGGCCAAAAATGTCCGAAATATCTTGTGTCCTCTCTACAGCCCACAATGTTTGACCGATCTTTTTCAAATTTGGTACATGGATTAATGGGGACATAATAAGGACCCCTATTGATTTTGGTGCCAATCGGACAATTTTTGACCGGTATAGAGCGTTTTTAGGCCAAAAATGTCCGAAATATCTTGTGTCCTCTCTACAGCCCACAATGTTTGACCGATCTTTTTCAAATTTGGTATATGGATTATTGGGGACATAATGAGGACCCCTATTGATTTTGGTGCCAATCGAATAATTTTTGACCGAGCGTTTTTCGGCCAAAAATGACCGAAATATCTTGTGTCCACTCTACACCCTACAATTTGTGACTGATCTTTTTCAAATCTGGTATGTGGATTATTGGGGACATAAAGAGGATCCCTATTGATTTTGGTGCCAATCAGATAATTTTTGACCGAGATAAAGCGTTGTTAGGCAAACCCATTCTTGTTTGATAAAGGACTTTAGAGTTTCCCAGCGCAATTATACAAAAACTCAAGTACGAAATTTGGAAATTTTTCGTTTTCTGTACATAGTGAATAGCATTTCTTACAGTTCTCGCCCTGTTTTATCGTGTTGTCGTGTTCTCGCGTTCTCGCCCCTCGCTTTCTCGCGTTCTCGCTTTCTCGCTTTCTCGTGTTCTCGCGTTCTCGCCTCCTGATTTTCATATGCGAGAAAGCGAGAACACGAGATGGCCGTATCCGGCTTCCATATTCGAACGCTAAGTATAACAATTATCTCTGTTTTATTGTATGTAAAAAACGAGAAAATTAAACGTTACTCAGTGTAACATTACCGCACTTAATGTAATAAACTTCCAACATTATGTTTTTAGATTATTTACAATATAATATATACATAAAAGGTGAAAGTTTTGGAATATTGTGAAGAATTTAGTAAGATAATATGAATATTAAATAAAACTGAACTGTTACGTCCTAGTTCTAAAAGTGGAACAATGGAGACGGACAATACAGTGTCCTTTGAATCTACGAATCAAGAGATCGCACCTCGCTCTCATGTAGATATTTGAGTAAAGGCATAATATTTAATGACTTCGCTAAGCATCCCAAAAAAATGTATTAAAAGCTATACAAAAGCAGTGAATATCTTGTGCTTGAGAAATCGGAGAGGGTTTCTATCATGGTGACGACGAACCCCCAAAATAGTTTATGACCAAATATTATTATGTCTAATGATATACATTTTGGCTTGAGATCAATTCTGGAATATCAGGAAGCAGGATGCAATTTGGTCATAAGAACTTCCATTCTGTTAATTCTAGAATAATGACTTATAACACAATTCTGATGTAATTATAAGAACCGGATGTAGATTTTTTATATAATATGACGAATCTAATACAAAATAATGATGAACGAGATCGTTTTTGAAAGGTTATTGGTTTCCTGTTGGTTCGCATCCAATTTTATTTTTTATGTCAGATCCTGATTGTTAGGGAATAAACGGTCATAAGTTAAAAAGTAAAGTGAACTCAGTAGACCATTTTGCATATATCTCGGATGTTCAAAAATCGTCCCCAAGTTTGACGGTAAGTATCTCAGCTGCTGATGAACCGATCTCTTTTAAAATTCTCACAGATTACCATTAACATATTATCCTTGTCAGATCCTTAACACATGAGAGTTACAAATTGTACGAGAACTGCGTCAAACAAAATAGCATGTCAAAAAAATCAGAGCAAATTATATAATATTTCAACCTGTGTTCATTGTACTTTCACCACAACGACCATTTTCCATCCTGAGATGCTGTAGAGGATCACTATGGTGGCATTTCTCCCTAAAAGCGACCATCCTGCCTTCCTGCCATCAGCAGCTGAGATGCTTAACGTCAAACTTGGGGAGGGGTTTTTTTTTTTTAGAAAAGGACCATCGTTTTTCTCTTAAAAATAATTTCAAAACGATTGCTTCTATATTGGCACTCAAGTTCCAAATCTGTATTCACAGTCATTAAATTTAACCGCATGTTATCGTGTAAAGCGTAGGACTACTTTTAATGAGACCTTACTGTAAAAACACATAAACTTTTTTAGCTATAAAGACATAATAATACTGTACAAGATTTTCTGTAATGAAAGAACCGCGTTAGACTAAAGTGTACTTAATTATCATTAATAATAATCATATGTTATTGTTAATTTTATAATTACGACGTTATGTTTTACTTTGATTTCGTTACAAAATACTTGTACATATCTTAAGTGGTACTCGAACACTTATGCGATTTTTTTTCCCTTCCGAATATCTCGAAATATGTCAAGAAAATCATGTTGAGATTCATGCAACACAATTAAAATTGCAGACAAAACTCCCCCAAAAAATCACCAAATAATAAAGATTTACAGGGAGTGTAAATGCAATCGATAAAGGGTTCGTAAAGGGTTAAAGACAAAACATAGTTAAAAACCAAAGTTTTATATATAAATTATGTAAAGTGAAATGAGAGGTCAGTATTAACAGATGTCTAAAAAAAACTAGTTTACAGGCCTTCAGGCTATAACTTGTGATTTATTCTTCAGATGGTTTTAACGAACATTGTGGATACCTAAAATGAAGTGTAAAGACAACCAAAACTGGCTCTGTAACAAAAATTTTAGACCATGATTAATTATATCAGTAACCTATACGTCGTGATATACCCGGATGTTTGACCATACGAAAACTGTTATGATAAATGACCTATAAGTGTAAAATGAAATGGAGATCCGTCCTAATGAGGACGAAGATTTGCCACGCAGTGTTAAATTCTGCATTGGCCTTCTCTCTTTCGATTTCTGGAATCTGTACTGAGCACAATATCTCTGGACCTCAGTTTATTGTCCCATCAAAACCAGTAATTTTAAGTTAATTCAAGCCTTGAAGTAACATCAGCGTCCACGAATTGCCCGAAATGTTCCTCAGGCTAACACTTTGCAACGTCTTGCCGTTAATGCCTACCTATATTCCCATGCATTTCGTTTGTCCCTTACCAATGTTGGTACGATTTCGAGCTTCTTTAATTCATAGTACATAGCGCTACAGAGTCCTATTATATCTATCTTTTGTACTTTAGGTCATTACGAACCAACTTAGCTACGTATATGCATCAATTGAAGTTGAAATGGGCTGATAAGCTGGCTTTTTAAAGGGTCGATCTAAAGGCAATTATTTTCCGTGGTGATCGAACACCCCAAAAATTCTTATCGGACGGCCATTGTTTCGATTTTAAACCAAAAAATTATGATTCATTCAATTAACCTGTGTGATTTAATCTAAATTGTGTACATTATACATTTCAATGTTTTATGTTTTCCAGACTTCAATTAAACTACTGAACGTGTGTTTCACATCAACTACTGTCTACAATTACACACTTGAACAACTAGCGTCTTGAACTTTACTAGAACCTCTTGTAATTCGTAAACCACAATTTAACAGCGGGTTACAATTCAACATATTAACCATAACATAGCAGGTGGAATATATACAGTATCATTTCTGGATAGAATGATATCTTTACCAAAGGATTCGTATTGGATGAAATTATTATAATTATACTAGTAATTTTTCTTGAAATACATTTACGACGAAAAGATGAAGATTAAGGAAACTTAACCAAGCCTACCGTTGATCAAGGAAAAGAAAAGAAACTTTCTCACCAGTATTCATTCAAGAATTGCAACCTTGACATAGCTAACATAATTGAGGTTATTTCGAGACGTTCTCTCCTCGAGACTAGGAAGACTGTACTGTATGTGTTAAGGTAAGGAACGAAAGCTTAAATCAACGTCATCGTATAGGACAATCGAAAACGGATATAAATGTGGAATTACAAGATATTATGTATTTAAGCTACTTAATTCGAATTGCGTCTGTTACATATGCTTAAATATATAGATTTTAAAACTTACTGTGAGTGAACAGTGAAGTTAATTCTAGTCGTTATATGATTATAGAACTCTCTACTACTGACATTATTGTATTATGTCATATTGTTTCAGTGTATATTGTAGTGTATATTCTATAAATAATCAATAGTCCAGGTACATCAGGTACTGTTTTAGATGTGAATACAGATATCAATTGTGATTTAACAAAACACGTATTACAACTTCATTTCATAGTGATTTCAAACAACGGTTCGTGAACTAAATCTTTCATTTTATAGTGAATTGTGAACTAACCCTTCTTATCACAGTGATTTTGAAACTAAACCTTCATTTTATGTAGTGATTTGTGAACTAAAGCTTCTTATCACAGTGAACCTAAACCTTCATTTTATGTAGTGATTTGTGAACTAAAGCTTATTATCACAGTGAACCTAAACTTTCATTTTATGTAGTGATTTGTGAACTAAAACCTTCTTATCACAGTGAATTTGAACCTAAACCTTATTTTACATAGTGAACTGTGAACTAAAACCTTTAACCATATGTACATGTATTGTTAAACTAAAACCTTCATATCAAACAATCGTTTATGAACTAAATTTCCATTTGACATAGTGATCTGTGAACTTGACCCCTCCATTCAAAATATTGTTAAACAAAAACCGTCATTTAAACAATGGTTTCTAAACCTAACTTACATTTCATGGTGATTTGTGCACAAAAGTGTCATTTTAAACAGTCTTTTGTGAAGTAAACCTACATTTCAAAGTGTTTTGTGGACTAAAGCCTTCATATCATAGTGATTTTGAACCAAAGTCTTCATTTGAGATATCAATTTGTGAACATATACCTTAATTTTAAAGGGATTTGTGAAGTGAGATTTAATAAAGGTACAAAATGTTGGAATATTTCTTAAGTTTTATGAACTCGCAAACGACAACAGTGATAATTTTCATGGGAGTCCTTCTCATAGTGAGATATTTTTCAAAAAAGCCTCCGAATATTCCACCGGGGCCGACCTATATCCCTTTTGTTGGATGTCTCCAGATTTTTCTCAACTCCTTTAAGAAAGGTGATACGAGGATCGTGTATAAGAGATTTAGACAGAAATATGGCGATGTTTTTAGTTTTTATCTCGGCAATAGATTAATAGTAGTTATTAATGGTTTAAATAATTTAAAAGATGCCTTCGACAAGAAAAGGGATGTATTTTCAGATAGACCACATATGTTTACGACAGATAAAGTTGGACAAGGGCGAGGTGAGATATTTTTTATTCAGTCTTATGTTCATGTTTATCATTTTCATAAATAATTAGATCATATAAATGACAAAATTTTACTTCTGTAAAACTTTTGATGAAATTCAGTTAGCAGTCAAACCAAAGGCACTCAAATTGTCAGTGTTTATATCTTCATTTTTAAAAGGAGAAATTAAAATTATTTTGACTGAATGATGCAGTACAGCGGGCATATACCATTAATATGTACTCGTTCTAACGACTGAATAGTCTGGTTCTATTCATTGCCAACTTAAAAGATCCAGTATGACAATTGTATGGAACGTACACATACCTCATTGATATTATCGGTCTGATCTGATCTTTGTCTCATGGATATCAATTTTCACATTTGTAACATACACAAATCAACTTCACATAAAGAACCCCTTTAAAACATTTTACTGATAAGTAAATAACCATTAATTATTGTTGTCTACTGTTTAATGTCATAGATCTCCTCGTGCATTACATTTGATTAAATCACCTTCAGATATGCCAGAAATAAGCTGAACCAATACCTACATGACCTACATACATTGTATGCCATACAATGTTCATCATGCTTACTCTTCTAGACACCTGATACCACTTTTTATTATGATATACTTACTCATGTATGATTGATATAGTTCCTCATTTGAAAAATTCATAAGCTGTTACCTACAAAATGTCTTTTTGGATTTCGAGTTTCGTTTTGCGGTTCGGATCGTTAGTACTTGGTTTTTTTTTTATACAATTAACACTATTCGTCAGTATTCACAAAAATTTATCTGAGTACCTTTCTTCTTCATTCAACAGCATATTCGCTAAAATAGACCAAAGTAAAAACTTCACCATGAGTAGACACCAAGGTTCTATTCACCAGCTAACATCAACAGATATCATTGCTTCTATTTATCAGCTATCATGTAAGAATACCACTATCTAGCATTACAGTGTACTTTTATTCACCAGCAAGCATCTGAGTAGACGACTACTTCTATCATTTGGGCTAACGGTGGAGTTAATTCATATTCACAGTCTACAACTACTTTTATTCATCAGTTATCATCAACACAAACGATTTGGTTTATCAGCAGCTAGCATTACAGTCTACAACTACTTCTATTCATCAGTTATCACAAAGACAAACGATTGGGTTTATCAGCAGCTAGCATTACAGTCTACAACTACTTCTATTCATCAGTTATCACAAAGACAAACGATTGGGTTTATCAGCAGCTAGCATTACAGTCTACAACTACTTCTATTCATCAGTTATCACAAAGACAAACGATTGGGGTTATCAGCAGCTAGCATTACAGTATACAACTACTTTTATTCATCAGTTATCATCAACACAAACGATTTGGTTTATCAGCAGCTAGCATTACAGTCTACAACTACTTCTATTCATCAGTTATCACAAAGACAAACGATTGGGTTTATCAGCAGCTAGCATTACAGTATACAACTACTTCTATTCATCAGTTATCAAAAAGACAAACGATTGGGTTTATCAGCAGCTAGCATTACAGTATACAACTACTTTTATTCATCAGTTATCAAAAAGACAAACGATTGGGTTTATCAGCAGCTAGCATTACATTATACAACTACTTTTATTCAGACAAACGATTGGGTTTATCAGCAGCTAGCATTACAGTATACAACTACTTTTATTCATCAGTTATTACAAAGACAAACGATTGGGTTTATCAGCAGCTAGCATTACAGTATACAACTACTTCTATTCATCAGTTATCATAAGGACAAACGATTGGGTTTATCAGCAGCTAGCATTACAGTCTACAACTACTTCTATTCATCAGTTATCACAAAGACAAACGATTGGGTTTATCAGAAGCTAGCATTACAGTCTACAACTACTTCTATTCATCAGTTATTAAAAAGACAAACGATTGGGTTTATCAGCAGCTAGCATTACAGTATACAACTACTTCTATTCATCAGTTATCATAAAGACAAACGATTGGGTTTATCAACAGCTAGCATTACAGTCTACAACTACTTTTATTCATCAGTTATTACAAAGACAAACGATTGGGTTTATCAGCAGCTATCATTACAGTCTACAACTATTTCCATTCATCAGTTATCACAAAGACAAACGATTGGGGTTATCAGCAGCTAGCATTACAGTATACAACTACTTCTGTTCATCAGTTATCATAAAGACAAACGATTGGGTTTATCAGCAGCTAGCATTACAGTATACAACTACTTTTATTCATCAGTTATCATAAAGACAAACGATTGGGTTTATCAGCAGCTAGCATTACATTATACAACTACTTTTATTCATCAGTTATCACAAAGACGAACGATTGGGTTTATCAGCAGCTAGCATTACAGTCTACGACTACTTCTATTCATCAGTTATAATCAAGACAAACGATTGGGTTTATCAGCAGCTAGCATTACAGTCTACAACTACTTTTATTCATCAGTTATCATCAAGACAAACGATTGGGTTTATCAGCAGCTACCAATACAGTATACGAATACTTCTATTCATCAGTTATCAAAAAGACAAACGATTGGGTTTATCAGCAGCTAGCATTACAGTCTACAACTACTTCTATTCATCAGTTATCATAAAGACAAACGATTGGGGTCTACAACTACTTCTATTCATCAGTTATCATAAAGACAAACGATTGGGTTTATCAGAAGCTAGCATTACAGTCTACAACTACTTCTATTCATCAGTTATAATCAAGACAAACGATTGGGTTTATCAGAAGCTAGCATTACAGTCTACAACTACTTCTATTCATCAGTTATCATAAAGACAAACGATTGGGTTTATCAGAAGCTAGCATTACAGTCTACAACTACTTCTATTCATCAGTTATAATCAAGACAAACGATTGGGTTTATCAGCAGCTACCAATACAGTATACGAATACTTCTATTCATCAGTTATCAAAAAGACAAACGATTGGGTTTATCAGCAGCTAGCATTACAGTCTACAACTACTTCTATTCATCAGTTATCATAAAGACAAACGATTGGGTTTATCAGCAGCTAGCATTACAGTCTACAACTACTTTTATTCATCAGTTATCACAAAGACGAACGATTGGGTTTATCAGCAGCTACCAATACAGTATACGAATACTTCTATTCATCAGTTATCAAAAAGACAAACGATTGGGTTTATCAGCAGCTACCAATACAGTCTACAACTACTTTTATTCATCAGTTATTACAAAGACAAACGATTGGGTTTATCAGCAGCTATCATTACAGTCTACAACTACTTCTATTCATCAGTTATCATAAAGACAAACGATTGGGTTTATCAGAAGCTAGCATTACAGTCTACAACTACTTCTATTCATCAGTTATAATCAAGACAAACGATTGGGTTTATGAGAAGCTAGCATTACAGTCCACAACTACTTCTATTCATCAGTTATCATAAAGACAAACGATTGGGTTTATCAGAAGCTAGCATTACAGTCTACAACTACTTCTATTCATCAGTTATAATCAAGACAAACGATTGGGTTTATCAGCAGCTACCAATACAGTATACGAATACTTCTATTCATCAGTTATCAAAAAGACAAACGATTGGGTTTATCAGCAGCTAGCATTACAGTCTACAACTACTTCTATTCATCAGTTATCATAAAGACAAACGATTGGGTTTATCAGCAGCTAGCATTACAGTCTACAACTACTTTTATTCATCAGTTATCACAAAGACGAACGATTGGGTTTATCAGCAGCTAGCATTACAGTCTACAACTACTCTTATTCATCAGTTATCATAAAGACAAACGATTGGGTTTATCAGTAGCTATCATTACAGTATACAACTACTTCTATTCATCAGTTATCACAAAGACAAACGATTGGGTTTATCAGCAGCTAGCATAACAGTCTACAACTACTTCTATTCATCAGTTATCACAAAGACAAACGATTGGGTTTATCAGCAGCTAGCATTACAGTATACGACTACTTCTATTCATCAGTTATCATAAAGACAAACGATTGGGTTTATCAGCCGCTATCATTACAGTATACGACTACTTTTATTCGTCAGTTATCATCAAGACAAACGATTGGGTTTATCAGCAGCTAGCATTACAGTATACAACTACTTTTATTCATCAGTTATCATCATGACAAACGATTGGGTTTATCAGCAGCTAGCATTACAGTATACGACTACTTTTATTCGTCAGTTATCATACAGACAAACGATTTGGTTTATCAGTAGCTATCATTACAGTCTACAACTACTTTTATTCATCAGTTATCATAAAGACAAACGATTGGGTTTATCAGCAGCTAGCATTACAGTCTAAAACTAATTCTATTCATCAGTTATCATAAAGACAAACGATTGGGTTTATCAGCAGCTAGCATTACAGTATACGACTACTTCTATTCATCAGTTATCATCTATGTTTTTTATGCATCAGCTATCATTAAAACATAGAAGTATAACAGCTGAATACATACGAATTATGATTGAAATCACAAATGTTTTCTACAAGGTCAGTTTGTTTTGTCTTGTTCTGTAATGGAATAAGCCAAAATTCATTCAGTCAATGTGAACTGCCACTGAACTTGTAAATTATAAACAGCAGACATATTGTATTTCTAAACATCTTTAAAACTTGTGCCAGTTTCTCAATCTTGTTAAGTCTGACGGCTCTAAATCTTATCTAAACTCTAAACACACTGGGAATTATCAGGAATCTAATCTAAACAGATAGGGACATAACATCACCCTTGACTTTGATGAAAGATTTCTCACAGATTGCCCCCACCCATTTAAAGATCTAATAGGATTTAAATTCAGAAGAATGTCATTTGACTATATCTTTACCAATAAGTAAATGGAATATATGAATCTCATTCTGATCCGTTTTGAAGAAGTAGGATAATAGCAAATAACCGAAAATACCATTAATCTGCAATGACCTGCATCGAAAAAAAAATACACTTGGGCAAAAAAGCTTAATTTCACTTGAAATTGATATTGTGTAATTGACTATTAGAGTTGTGTTGTCGATAAAATACAAGTTATTTTTACAGCTTTCAAATCTAGCCCATATTCTTTTAAAAGTCTTCAGATGTTTCGGATCTTTTCTTCTGATAGCCTAAAGGCATCCTACTAAATAATAGCAAAGAATTCTTGGAATGCTTTTTTACACTGACAATTTAAACGTAATATATTCAAACATCGTGCAATCATTATAGTGAGACTGCATAAATATATCATAGAAAATAAACAGTTTGGCGACATTTCCTGGCACAGGTTCTACTGTGCTGTAAGTGTGCAAGCTATATCCTGAAACAAAATATGTACTTATTACAAAGTACTCGACAACCTCTAGACATGTGGATATTAAAAAAATGGTCTGCCATTAAAGAACTTTAACCATAAACGGATACAACACAATGTGAGCGGATATAGTTACTTGATGCCAAAAGACAAGTGGTTATGACGTCATAGTTATCATGTGGTTTCACTATGATATATCGACATTTTCTAGATATAAAGTCAAATAAATCACACAGGATTTATTATGTCAAGATTGGATTAAAGGATTAACACTAATATTTATATTACCGGATAATGAGAATTAGAAAGAGAAGATCTCATCACGAAATGGGGTGGGTTACTCATGTGCTATCAGATACGATTACATTGGTAGTCATTCATAGGTGTGCGGAAGCGAAAACCGGATCATCGGGTTAACGGGTAATTTTACATAGTACATATTCCGTTCCCAACAAAAAGCGAGCGGATATTGGGGTTTCCACGCGGTTCCACTGTACTTGTTAATTGGACTAGGGTTAAGAAATGTAAAGGAGTTTTACACATTTCTACTGATTGCTCTAAAGAAGACGTCAAACATAGCATGCAAACTGGATCGTTTAAGCGACAAAGTGGTGTCTGTAAGAGGCTAGGTCAGCACGATGACATTGGCAGATATCATACCTTGGATCAAAACAAAATTCAAAACATTCGACCAAGAATATTTTTTTCATATCTCTATATCATATCTCATATCATTAGCGTATACATTTCATATCGGCAAAGATTGCAAAGTGTGAAAGAGTAACAGAATTTTTTGTTTTCTTTTTCCCATTTCTGTTATCATTTTTTTGATAATCCGTTATGTAACGAATATGACTAACATTTAAAATAAATTGTACTTTATTTCTAGGTATTGTAAATACATCAGGACTTGTTTGGTGGGAACAGAGAAAGTTTGCTGTAACAGCCTTGAAACAATTTGGATTTGGCAAAATATCATTTGAAGAAAAAATCCACAAAGAAATTGACAAATTTGTCAACGTTTTAGACATTCTGGAGGGCCGTGATACAGACCCCAAGAGAATGATACCTACTGCTGTATCAAATATTATATGTTCTATCGTCTTTGGAGACAGATTTGAATACAATGACCCTCTTTTCAACAAATTCTTAGATATTTTTGACGAAAATTTGAAAATGGTTGGAGGAACATCTTTTCTGAACTTCTTCCCTGTTCTCCAATATTTGCCAGGAGATTTGTTCAAATTTGACAAAGTTTTAGAGAATGTCGAGTTTGTTCAGGGTTTTATTCGAGAGAAAGTTGAAGAACATCGACAGAGTTTAAATGAAGAGAAAACAAGAGATTTTATAGATGCTTATTTAGTAGAATTACAACAACATATTCATGGAAGTGAAACCACATTCAGTTGTAAGTATGATAAAAATTAATTCGACAATCTCGACTTAGGTCTCTCATACGTGTTTATGGATTTTTATATTTGACAAAAGTGTCTCCATCCATTGTGGAAGTTCTCAAAAACTAAAAAGTTGCATTAAAGGGGAATGTTCAGAATTTTCAAGGGTCGATTTAGGACTTGAATATTTCTAAATAGCCTCCAGAAGTACTAGAACTGCACGAAAATCATATAATTCATTCAATTATATAACATTTATCCTTCATTTTCCGTAAATATGTTTTTGATGTTACGTATAGTCTTACTAAACGGCCAGTCGTATTTTTGACTTTCAAACGCTGACAAATTATGGGTACACATGTGTTTGAAGGTTTAAAGTTCGTAGTAGAGTTATGAACAATTTTTTCGGAATAGACTAGCTAAAATTATCCAGATTCTGAGACGAACATATCCCTTTAAATGAAATTTAACGACCAAAATTGATCAAAGATAAAAGGTCGTATTCATCTTGCAAAGAATAGATTAAATGATGGAAGGTTTGGTATCATCATCTTTAAATGTATAGGCCAGTGGCGCACGTTTCTGAGGCTTGGAATTTCTTATATTCAGTTCCATGTTTGATGTTTTATGGCACCTACTTGGTCCCTCCATTTAATTATTTCTTTGAACGGAACTGAATAAGGAATGCTAAAATATTGACATGGCTTCAACTGTTTCTCTTTCAGATGATCAGTTAGTAAAAGTTATTGGTGATTTGTTTGTTGGTGGTACAGAAACAACATCTACAACATTAAGATGGGCTCTTATATACCTAGTACATCATCCAGATATACAACAACGTATGTTTAAGGAAATCCAACGCCATCTTGGAACTACGAAACGACCAAACATGGCTTACGAACAGAAGCTAGTTTATTGTAACTGTGTTATTTTAGAGATACAGAGAATGGCTGATATTGCACCCTTCGCGGTAGCCCACGCCACATCGGAATCCGTAGGTTTCAAAAACTACTTTATACCAAAGGGCACAATAGTTATACCGAATATTCATTCCGCTTTGAAAGATCCGGAAGCATGGCACAATCCAGAAGAATTTAAACCAGATAGATTTTTGAATTCAGATGGAAAAATTGTAAAACCAGATCAGTTTATACCTTTCTTTTTAGGTTAGTAAATATTTATTGTTTTATCAAAATTTTCGCAGGGAATTGACATGAAATAAAATCCGATGTGAAAATGGAGTATAGGTAAGATGAGAGCACAGAAAAAAGACGTGATAGCCTAAAATATTGTTCACATAAAGCAAAAGTGAATAATGCATGGTTGCATGGGTGTGAATTTGTCCAAACCTTTTTTTGTGGATGTGGGGATGAACCAGGATGATTTATAGTGTCCAAGTACGGAAGGTGGGGAAGAAGGGGGGGGGGGGGGCGTAAAAACTCACTAGATCTACACAGTTCCAAATTCTACGCCTCTGCTATACCATTCAATATATTTTTGTAGTAACAGCTCTGCTTGTTATTTTTCAGGTAAAAGAGCATGTATTGGAGAAAATCTAGCTAAAATGGAACTATATTTATTTTTAACGTCTATAGTACAAAGATATAAAATTCTTCCACCAGTGAGCGGTGAATTACCCTCTCTAAAATCTAACCCAGGACTTACTTTTACACCACAGAACTATTTAATCAGATTTGTGCGGCGTCAGTGAGAATATTATGTTACGTCTTTGTGTGAAATTGTGCAATTAATATCTGTGCTGTTGTGTTGTCAATTATTACTAAACTATGTGTTATATTATCATTTTTTGGTCATGTGTATCTTTTATTTGAAGCAGCATTGTATTTTCATTTAATTGCGGAAAGGTTTATATAATGGCCTGTATATTTGTCCTTGGCATCTTTTAGAAACCGATTTTTTGTGTCTGTGGCAGTGATATAAATGTGGCACTGATAGTGAAATGCTGAAACTGTTGAATTAATGGAGATATTTTTGCGAAATCTCAGTCTACACAATGTGCTATCATTCGCTATTTATTATGTTTTGAATAAAGTATGACAGCGATTGTGTCAAGTAAAAATATGGTATTTTTCAACTTCTTTCGAACTGCTTTTAATAATTTCTTGTAGATTTTATTTCATTCTATATACTTTTAATCGACTGCAATCATCTTAAACTGTTTTGTTTATTTTATGGCGTTTTATCTGCTTGTTTTTTCTTTTTAGTCGGTGTTTTCTATTTTATGATTTATGTGAAGCGCTTAGAGTAATTGTTTTTATATAACGCGCTCTATAAATATTGTATTTATTGTTATTTATTATTTTCTGTATTATGTGTTTCCATTTAACGCATAGTCTTACTAAACGACGAGTCGTATTTTTGACTTTCAAACGCTGATAATTATGGATTTAAATTTCGGAGGAGAGCTGTGAACAATAATATTATGAAGGCTTAAAAAAACCAGATGTTGAAACAGTTAGTGAACATATTATGCCTTTAAGATTGCATACTGTTGCAATAGGAACATGACTGACCACCAACAGCATTCATTTAATATTTATTGACAATTGTACACATCACAGTGATTCTGGTGGTTGGCTTTCAGAAATGAATGAGGTTTCCAATGTAAGTGTTGAATGTATAGGCCTAATGTTAAAAAATCGCAACTTTATAACTTTCGATTCAATCACTCTCTTTTATAAAAAGTTGCAAAGACATAATATACTTTATAACAACGGTAAAAAAAATGACGGAAATGGTCAGGTTTAAACACCATATTTACACGGATATAGACTGATATAATTATCTAAGATAGCTTGCCAGGCAAGGTAATAATATACGCCCACTGGCAGCTTTGTTTGAAAAGAACAGCAACCATCACAACCATGAAATATTCAACCTGTAGTCGTAGGCCTACATTTCGTTCAGAACTTAAGTTGAGTGTCGTCCAAATATTTTTTTTCTCGATTTTATCAAGGGTTCACCATTCATCAAGTCTAGTCAAAATCCTTCTGCCTTGTAGAGTGTTTATTTTGAATCTTTTTTTATGTTTTTATATTTATGATAAAATATACATAAATTATTATAATTCTTTAGTCGTATTTATTTTCCCAACCAAAGGCATGAATGTATCCAAATTTATTGTGGGAGACGAACAAGAATGGTTTATAGAACCCGAGTGCTTCGCAAAGCACCTCAGGTGCTATCCCCAAACACAAGGCATTATCCTTCTAGATATAAAATCTAAAGATATAGTGGACCACAGCCATATACGACCAACACGGCATGAGGATGGTAAAATCGAAAAAAGCCTTAAATTTGATCAGAAGTAAACTAAATTTTCTCAAACCTTTCGATTTAGATCCAATAACATCCATTTTAAGTTTCATCAAAATCGGTTGAAAACTAAGAGAGTAATAGCATAAGATTTTGGGGCAAGGGCAATAACTCTTTGAAAAAATAGCGATGCCCCGTCGTAATACGCCCACTTTTGTAATGGCAGCCAAGTCGTCCGGGAGGTCGACAAGAACTATCAGTAAATGAAACATGATGTCGAAAACCGTGCAATCAAGAATGTTAACAAAATTGAACGATTTTTGAGTGTTTACAACTACAAGTTAACAAGGGCAATAACCCATGAAATATTTTTAATTCTTCTAATTTTCAATAGGGTTTATCCTTGGGTGATTATAAACACTCAAACCAAAATCCATCAAGAAACCAGCTCTTTATCGTGTTCACAAAGTATTTTCAAAAACAAGGGAAATAACCCATCAAATATTTTTCGATTTGTCTGACTTTCAATAGGCTTCTTCCTTGGATGATTATAAACACTCACAATAATTTTTATCAAATTCCATCGAGAAACAAGCCAGGCCCGTAACCAGCCCAGTGCTTCTAGGGGGGCGAACGTCCAAACAAGGGGGGCAGTTAATTTTTTTTTTAAATTTGTACTCTCAGAAATTTGATTTCCTGTCATTTTGCAACGAATTTGGATTGGAATACATCCTCTAAGATTTAGACGACTGGAAATGCGATTTACTGTCATTTTGAAAAGAGTTTGGGCTGGGGGAAATCCACTAGAAAATTTTCAGATTTAGACAACTGGAAATGCGATTTCTTGTCATTTTGAAAAGAGTTTGGTCTGTGGGATAGCCCCTAGAAAATTTTGATACATAGACAACTAGAAATGCGATTTCCTATCATTTCAGGACATTTTAAGGTTCAGAAATGTTTTACTAAATATTTTGGATGTCTCATTGAAAATTTTGCAGGGGGGGCGAATATAGTTCCAGGGGGGGGGGGGGCGCCGCCCCCCCTGCGCCCCCCTTAGTTACGGGCCTGAAACCAGCTCTCTATTGTGTTCACAACTTTAAGATTGTTATGGGCTATAAAACTAACACGTTTTAAGGAACAAGGGCAATAACTCATAAAATATTTATCGATGTTTCTGATTTTCAATAGGGTTAATCCCAAGGTCAAGACAAACACTCACACCAAGTTTCATCAAAATCCATGGAGAAACCAGCTCTCTATCGTGTTCACAAAGTATTTTAAAAAAACAAGGGCAATAACCCATCAAATATTTTTCGATTTTTCTGATTTTCAATAGGCTTCTTCCTTGGATGATTATAAACACTCACAGCAAGTTTTATCAAAATCCATTAAGAAACCAGCTCTCTATTGTGTTCACAACTTTGAGAGTGTTACGGGCTATAAAATTAACACGTTTTAAGGAACAAGGGCAATAACTCATAAAATATTTATCGATGTTTCTGATTTTCAATAGGGTTAATCCCAAGGTCATGACAAACACTCACACCAAGTTTCATCAAAATCCATCAAGAAACCAGCTCTCTATCGTGTTCACAACAATTGTGGACAGAGAGACAGACAAACAGACGGACAGACAGGGGCGACTACAATATACGCCCACATTTATGTGTGGGCGTATAAAAAGCTCAAATTCGAACTTGATCTTCGTTTTATGAATACCGAATTTCTCAATATTTTGATCCAAATTACAGTAGTACCTATTAACAGACAGGAACGATGAAAATGTGTCCTTATTGAAAGTGTTTGTAAAAAGGTTTTCTAAATTGTATTTGTGTATCCTAGACAAAGACACGGCTTTAATTTGTGCCTCCAATTTTCAATCCAACTGTTGTTCCAATTTTAACTAAAAGATGGCATCACACCCACGAAATATGCTTGTATCATCAAAGAAAGTCGTAGAGGATGTAACTTAGTTTAGGTGGAATTGCTGGAACTACAAGTCTGATTTAAAATTAGAATGGTGCAAATTGATACCATAAGACAGTGTCCCTAATACACATAATTTCTTTTAGAAAACCACTTTAGAATTTTATGTTACCTTCATCCATCAGCGATTACAAAATTACAAAATGGCGTCCAAACAATATTGACTTGGTAATCACTGGTGAAAATTCAATATTTTTAAGTCACCGTGTATAATGCGCACCCCTTGTTTGACGGGTACTTTTCAGGGTAAAAAAGTGCGCACTATATTCGGAATTATACGGTATGTAAAAATATATAATATTTATGTTGATGAAGATGTTTATTTACATCATAAGATCACAATATATACAAATAACTTATAACAATAACAAACACCATATCCCTCAATATAAAAAACATAACACATATAACAACATGGTCTTTTAACCAGAATTATTTGACAAACAAAATCAAATTCCACCAGCAAATGAAAATTGTTCAACATAAATTGATAGTGTCCAAGGACTATGATCTTCTGAATTGAAATTTGCTGGTAGTTTTACAAATTTTCAAAATAAAATAAATGTTAATATCTGAAATATATGGTTTATTACGTTTACATTTGAATTTATGCCTAAAAATGATTCACATTTCAAAACGAAACTTCCCCTCTGTAAAAATTCTATTTTCAAGAATAATTTTGTGAATATTTTCATGAAGGTGATAATAATTCCAACCTAATACAATTGTTAAATGTTACACATTTAGAGAGATACAATGGAACCTTGTTTATTCGGCTGTCGATAATCCTGTTTAGAACTCCCCAATGGAGCGATGCCAAGATATTTCCAATTCCATAAAGAGGAACCTTTAGTTAAAACCTTACACGTTTCAACTATGTGGAAATTTGTATCACCCTACAATAATTTAGGGGGCAGAAATGTAGAGATAAACGAAGTTCCACTGTACTACTGAAGACTTATTGGTGGTATCTAAATGAAAAAATGTAAATTCTAGTTATTGTCACTTAAATGGTGGGATTTTTCATCAAGACCATCTTAAAATCATATGATGGATCAAAATCTGTTGTATGTATAGAATTTACATACTTTATTTGACTAGAATTTATGATCAGGTCATTATATCACTCAAAATATTATGCTTACAATAGCTTTGTAAATCGATACTATCAAAATCATAAACACCACAAATATCATAATATGGAAGACATTAGTGGCCTAAAAATATTGTCAGTCTATAAAAAGCTGGTGTGAAAAATACTTTCATATCAGTTACATTTTCATTTCAATTATTCATGTTATTATACCATGCATTCTGCAATATTATGAAAGGTGTAAAAATTTCTTTCAATCTTTTACCTAAATATGGAAGGAGGGGCATGAGAATACCAAATCCATGGTTCACAACAACAAATATTCAATACATGGAAACAGACCACTGACAAAGTATACAAAAACATTACTTTTCACATGTCCTATTCATGCTTCCATAAAAATCAAAAGAAAATTATTCTTCCATAAAGACAGAACAAGGGTCTGCACGAATCAGGTGTTCTGTTCTGAGCAAGCTTTCAAGTAATTGTTCTGGACAGAAAGAGGAAAGTCATCTTGATTTCGTAACTGTTTCTGTTGCATCACCTCCTTGGTTGGAACAGTGTTCCAGTTCACTTGAATCCAGTTCGGAACTATGATTCGTGCAGACCCCAAATATTGTAATTAATTTGATCTTTTCGTTATCATAATTCAAATATATAAATGTCATAATTCATGTGCTCTTAAATAACTGATTCATTTCTGTCACAAATTTTCTTACTGCAAGTTTTTAATTCTTAAGCTTATAAAGATTAATTTTTTACCAAATACACTTAAATCACCATAACTCCACAAATTATACTTGTTCAGCACATTTTTAAGTATTTTTCAGAATTGCTGTGAGAATGAAGTGAAGTGAAATGATTTTTTACATTTTCAGATTCATTTCAGACCTTCCTCATTGATTTAGTCACGTTTTTTTTTTCATTATAATAGAAAAGTATCCTGCCTTTTGATTGATTTTTACCCATTTTGAAATTAAGTCAAATTCAAATTCTTTGAACTTTGTGAAACTTTTGAATGAATATGTTAAATCAATAATGGTTTTAAATGTTAAAACCTACACCATTATCAAATAAATCTCTATCAAGTGAAAATTTTTTAATTCAGTTGTCATGGGGATAGACAGACTTTAACCATGGTCGACATACATATTGTCCTCCATCAAAACCTTCGAAATAATTTTCTAGTAATGGATGGATTACCTACAAAGAAACAGAAAAATAAATAAATTGCAATTGCAATGGCCTTTAAAAGCAGGCTTACATCCGTTTGTTAGGTTTAAAAACATTTCTTATATCAGCTGGCTTCAATTTGAGACAAATTGAATATCAATTAAACAAGTCAATATATATACCGTATATTTCCGAATATAATGCGCACCCTTCCTTAAAGTGCGCATTATACTCGGAAATATATGGTATGTCAATCAAGTTTTCAATCATGTATAAGGTAATGGACTTCACAACAACTTTGCTCCTTTTGATGCAAGATTGATAATCACCAAAATCTATGATTGTCTCCATGGACTTGAACTTAACCAGGGGAGTTTAGCATGTTGGATCTATTTTTGACCCATACAAAACAAAGAATTTATTATTACCCATATTCAAAAGCACCAACCTTGTTGGCTTAACAAATTTCTTTTGCATTTGGGGCATTTGAAATCTGATCACATAGCCAAGGCAGGGCTCAACACTTACACTTGCCTGACTGGAAATGACAATTAAAAGTCACTGTCAGGGCAAGTGCAATGTACTCACGCCCGAAGATAGAAGATGGTAAACTGGAGTTTTATTTTATGGCAAAGTTTCCAATGTTCATAACACTGTTTTTGAATTTGTAATTTGCATCAGGTCGTGTCTATAAAATATTTAATAATGTGGCAAGTTACGTTTTATTTTGGGCAAGTAGATTTTGGATGTAACTTGCCCGACGTGACAAATGGCTTAAAAGTTAACGGTCCAAGGACTAAGTACTACATACAGCATTGAACAATCCATTGTCCCATTTACGGAAGAACAATTCTTTGATACAATCTTGTTAGAGAAACTGAGCCAACCTACCTTTGTGTGCATCAATACTTCTATATTTTCCTGAGGAACGTATGTTATTTGTGCTTCTAGTCTATCACGAGTATCAACTAATATGGAATAATTTGGCATTTTTCTCCAATGCTGAAATTTCAAGTATTATAATGAAAATAAATACAAATTTATCTGTACAAAAAATTGCAGTACAATTGATTAAAAAAAATAAAACATACAAGATATGATGTTTTGGATCTACCTGCTGGCTGGGCACATTTCGCATCTTTTTATAGCAAAACAAAAACATAGGCTTGCGGCAAGTCTTGCAAGCGTATACGCTCACCAGCAACTTGATAAAGAGGTAAATGTGAACTCCAAAACGAACACGATATCAGAGTTTTATGCGATAAAAATCATCGCATCATCACTAAATTCAATAGTGCACATCTTCATAAAGATATTGACACAAATACAAAAGATTAAATGAATCCATGGAGAATTGTAGAAAACAAAAGCGATATCAGAGTTTTATGAACACTATTACAGAGTTTTATGTGATACCTCTGAAGAAAATCATCGGATCATCACCAAATTTAATAGTGCAAATCTTCATAATGATATTGACACACAAAAGATCCAAAGAATCCATAGAGAATTATAGCTTGTAGAGTGAGCACGAGCAAAAAATATAGCTTGCCAGGCAAGGTAACATACGCCCACAGATAGATTTGATTGTAAGTGTGAGTGTTTGTTTGTTGCCCATTCACATTTAGTTGAAAGAAAGAACTGTGAATATAAACTGAATTAACACTTATTAACACATTGTCAAGACAGTTAGACACGATATGTCCGTGAAAAATTATCCGATCATCACAAAAATCAATAGGGATCATCTACATTATGACATTGACCCATAAAATCAAAATCAAAATAATCGGTAAAGAATCTGTAAAGAATTGAAGCCTGTAGATTGAGCAAGAGATGCACAATATAGCTAATAGAGTGAAACGTCAAGTCGGACACGATATTTCGTTGAAAAATTATCCGATCATCACGCAAATCGATAGGGATCATCTTCATACTGACATTGACCCATAAAATCAAAATCAAAATAATCTGTAAAGAATTGAAGCCTGTAGAGTGAGCATGAGATGCACAATATAGCTAATAAAGTGAAACGTCAAGTTGGACACGATATTTCCGTGAAAAATTATCCGATCATCACGAAAATCAATAGGGATCATCTACATTATGACATTGACCCATAAAATCAAAATCAAAATAATCGGTAAAGAATTGAAGCCTGTAGAGTGAGCACGAGATGCTCAATATAGCTAATAGAGTGAAACGTCAAGTCAGACACGATATTTCCGTGAAAAATTATCCGATCATCCCAAAAATCAATAGGGATCATCTTCATAATGACATTGACCCATAAAATCAAAATCAGAAGAATCTGTAAAGAATTGAAGCCTGTAGAGTGAGCACAAGATGCACAGTATAGCTAATACAGTGAAGCGTCAAGTCGGACACGATATTTCCGTGAAAAATTATCCGATCATCACGAAAATCAATAGGGATCATCTTCATAATGACATTGACCCACAATATCAAAATCAAAAGAATCTATAAAGAATTGTAGCCTGTAGAGTAAGCACGAGATGCACAGTATAGCTAATACAGTGAAGCGTCAAGTCGGACACGATATTTCCGTGAAAAATTATCCGATCATCACGAAAATCAATAGGGATCATCTTCATAATGACATTGACCCATAAAATCAAAATCAAAAGAATCTGTACAGAATTGAAGCCTGTAGAGTGAGCACGAGATGCACAGTATAGCTAATACAGTGAAGCGTCAAGTCGGACACAATATTTCCGTGAAAAATTATCGGATCATCACGAAAATCAATAGGGATCATCTTCATAATGACATTGAACCACAATATCAAAATCAAAAGAATCTATAAAGAATTGTAGCCTGTAGAGTGAGCACGAGATGCACAGTATAGCTAATACAGTGAAGCGTCAAGTCGGACACGATATTTCCGTGAAAAATTATCCGATCATCAAGAAAATCAATAGGGATCATCTTCATAATGACATTGACCCACAATATCAAAATCAAAAGAATCTATAAAGAATTGTAGCCTGTAAAGTGAGCACAAACTAAATGTGAACGGACGGACCGACGGACCGACAGGGTGATTACAATATACGCCCATCTTTCGAGTGGGCGTATAAAAACTAACGCGATATCAAGAGTTTTACACGAAATCTCTGAAGAAAATCATCGAATCATCACCAAGTGCAATAGTGTACATCTTCATAATGATATTGACACACATACAAATAGCAAAAAAACGAATGCAATATCAGAGTTTTACGCGATATCTCGGAATTCTAACTTACGAGTGGGTGTATAAATACTGTCAAAACATAACAAAAATAAGCTTCAATTTTTTTATTGATTTCACAATATAGATATTAAACAATAATCTAACATATTTAGAAAGTAAAGCAAAGTATCTTACCTCTTTACCTTTAGGATGCATTTGTTTCAACCAATTGACTGGTGCCTATAAAATATAACATAGAACTGTAAATATAACTTATCTGTAGATATTCAAACATACTTTAAGTGTTATAATCAGGGGCACTTCATTATGTAACAAAGCTAACCAACCAGAAACATTTCGTAACATAAATACGTAAATATATATATCTATTTTAATACATGTAGTAACACTATTTATTTTGTTTTTCCTAAAAGTCAACTGCTTGTGTTCATGTTTTAGATCAGGGGGGGGATCCAAGTGTGGGCTCCACCTCGGCTTGAGCCTCACCTATTTTTGGCCGACGGATGTCAGAATCCTCTAAAAATTTGTGACTTGAGCCATCGGTGCTCGCGTTGCCCTTGAATTTGAAACATGGTTATATTTCAGAGCCCAGCCCCCCCCTCTTTCTCTATATCCTGGATCTGCCCCTTTATATATCTTTGCTCAATTAAATAAAGTCCAATTATACTTTGTCCTAGTACAAACTCTAATTGGAGTTTCTCCTAGGAGAATTTAAAATTTAAAATTCAATTTCAGTTTACACTAGGACAAAGTAAAACTTCAATTTGGATTTAGAATAAAGTTCAATTTTAGTTCCTCCTAAGACAAAGTTCAATTCTACTTTCTCCTAGGACAAATTTAAATTCTCCTAGGAGAAACTCCAATTAGAATTTGTACTAGGACAAAGTTAAATTGGACTTTGTCCTAGGAGGATTTAAAATTCTCCTGGATTTTAGTTTCTATATATAGAATATATCAAATGTAATTGATGTGAGATTTAAAAAAATATTTTTACCCGAGCTTCTTCATCCCAGCCAATTATAACTCCTCTATAACCCCATAGTTTATGTTTAATAACTTGTCCTACACGGAATTTTACTTCTGAAGACTTGGGGGTACGAGGATTTGTAGATCCTGAAAAGAAAATACATAAATGATAACAAAGAAAATTTCAATTGTTACTTTGGCTTTACAGCATTCATAAATAAACAGTGCATGAAAATGGTTCCATAGTAGTCACAATTTAAAATTGTATTACGTAATCCATATTGCATATCACTGATAAGACAAACATTTATCGAAAGATCCTCAAATTCAAATTAGTCCATAAACTCATCTTTATGAATGATCAAACCAAATTTCATATAAATTGGATGAAAACTAGTCTTTGACTAAAATTATTTCCATTTGCAGATAGACATACGGACAGAGGTGACAATAATTTGCAACCGCATTATGATGTGGACACATTGAAATGGAGGTAGGAATCACAAAAACGCAATGATGCTTTGATCAAAGGCAAGCTGCAGAAAATTCATAGTACCTTTAATAGAGCAAGATGAGAAGAACACTGACCTGAAAAATAGCCTTTGGAATCTTTATACTTAAAAACCTCATATGCTGGAGATTCTCCGTTTAAATCATCTTTACCAGAGTAATTAGGTCTGCCAGTACCTCTTGTCTGGAATTTATCTATTACATTTAAACACCATTTGTGCCAGGACTGCCATGAAAAATATCGATTTTTGAATCCAACAAAATTACTTAGCAAACTGAAAAAAATATATGTATAAAAATTGAAACCATTGCTTCCAGCTTCCATTATCAGTGCCTCAAAAAGAATGTAAACTAAATCAAATTTTATGAACTGTATTATATTATATTTCAATATTGTAAAGTGTAATCTTATAGTAGAGGAATAGTTCATTATTTGATGTAATTGTAATTTCTGTTCTGTTTACGATCTTAGCTTTTTGTTTAAAAAATTGTAAGTTGATTGTAACTTGCTTTGTTTTTCTTAAAGAGATGTGTTCACTAAATTTTCGACCAAATCAAATTTAGTCTCAGAATATGATTTTTTTTAGCTTATCTAATCTGCATATTGTTCACAGCTCTTCTACGAAATTTTAGCCTTCAAACAAAATATGTGTATCAATAAAAATCATCGTTTGAAAGTCAAAAATACGACTCGCCGTTTAGTAAGACTATGGCTTATATAGAAAACACATACCGGTATACAGAAAATGAAAGATAAATGTTAATGTAGGGATATAATTGAAGGAAATATATGATTTTTTAGCAGTTCTAGTACTTCTGAATGCCTCTTAAAAATATTCAAGTCATAATTCGACCATCGGAGAGGGTACTATAGGCGAAAGCCTGTTCTCTAATCCTATATAAATAAATATTGTTTATACAAAAAAAAAGTATCAACCATCAGAATTACTGAACATTCCCCTTTAACTTACCTACGGAATGCATAGTCTCTCTGAGTATCAGTTCTGGACATATACTGTGATACAAAATACTGAAGTGGAAGCGCCAGTAGTAAAAGACTGAGATGTAGATAAGCCTGTCGATCTGGCATCGCCCTAAAACATATTAAAAAAAATTTCAAATTATACTGTCAATACCAACTTAAATTAAGTATCAGTAAACTTACCATCTATATATTTGACTAATGTAAAAATAAAGTCTAAAAAAAATTAATACCGGTACTGATACCGGTATATTTGAAAATTTGAAGGGAATATAATGCAATTATCATGCAGTTCAAGCACTTGTGAAGACAATTTAATATATATATTCAAGACCCAAATGAAATTCTGAAGCTGTGCCCTCTGCTGATTTTTTGGATTAGGACAACAATAATATAAGTAATATAGGCCTACTTTTTTTCCAATAACTGTCTAGTTACTATTCTTTCCACTAAATCCTTATTTTAACAACAATCTGCAATATTCAAATTTTTCTTCCATTTGTAGTCGATCTAACCTGCTATTTTGAAGGCTCTACTAATAGTCTACATCAAAATAAAGAACGCTCAGTTATAAAGTTATCTGAAAATAAATTTTATAATTCGTCTCAATCGATAGGTTTGAATTAAAATCATTGTTGTATTATTTTAACTGAGAACTACATTAACATGTTGAAACAATTCTAGATGTAGAGGAATCTATCCATAAAATTCTTTTTGTTATCTAGGCCCTAGCTAGGTCCTATAGCCTATATGCAATTGAAGGAATACAGCTTCTTGTGATAGCAAACTTTGGACAAAAACTTTGAAGCCCAAAATCTTCAACTTAAGTAATGCAATCCATAAACTTCCTGCTTTTTTTCAGTAATTTCAAATGCAAAGATATTGATTCAGTCTCTTCCTCAGGTTCAATCGCCATCATCGTCATTACCTCCGGTTGCGCACACCTGCGCCTTCTAGGCCTAAAGCCAAGGCAACATAACAGTACAGTACTAGTAGGGGGCAATAATAAATAAAAAAAATGTTGATACCATGCCATTAAAAATACCAATGTGCATGAAAATTTTCCAAATGACTGGTCAAATACTTACAGTTCAAATAGGTCAATGAAATACACAAAACTAGACTAGGCCTATTGATGACTGTCAACAAACAACAAAATAAAAAATGACCGAACACACAATTCGAATATCTTTTATTTTCAAAACTAAGTAAATATGAATGATTACAGGAAATGATGAATTAAATCAAAAGTATATTAAGCCAAAATGCATTTGTTACTTGACGTGTCAATGTATTTGAAGACTTGATAATGGTAAAGTTTTTAACTTTTCGCAGTACGAATCGAAATATGCCACGATTCGCATCATTTTTTTGAGACCCTGTTTTGGTTGTCGTTATTTGTTTATACCTGTAAAACGGTTGTATAATTATTTTGTTAACATCACAAGAAAGGATAAAAATCGAAGCAAAGATCCTTTAATAATCCAGACAACAAATATTTGTTTTAAAAGTAATTGTTTTTTTTTGTCATTTTACGACAACCAATAAGTTTCAGAATAATATAGGGAAGAGTCTATATAACTCGGCCCTCTGTGTTAATAGTGTTATCATTCCCTACTTTAGCGCTTTTCCCCGACTTTTATGGACTACACTACAGACTAAAGCGGAATGCGCAAACATGGTTTCTACATGGCTTTACAGAGGGTGACAGTAATTAAGATCCCAATTTTATATACAACTAGAAAGTAAAAACGCATCTCGTAATCCAATGGCAATACATGTACACTGGTTATAGCAGCTAATTGACTTTTCTAGAACTAAATGGATAAATATCTCATAATGAAGTGGTATCAAATGTCTAGAAGAGTAGGCAATAAGGTTACAGTAATACGGTCAAAGAGTAATTTGGTCACAGTAAAAAGGTCACACGGTAAATTTGTCACAGTAAAAAAATCACACGGTAATAGCACTGGTAACTAATGTCGATTATAGCACTTGTAACTTATAGTGTAGTGATAGCACTAGTTATGGTGGGTCCTATTTTCAAAACACTTATTCCGGTTTTGGAGAGGAGAACTGCACTAAATGGCGTTTGCAGGAAGTGGGCGACACTAAAAGTGCTATATCTCGGCCAATTTTAATCCTAGAGGTATAATTTTTGTACCAGATGAAAATTTGACATTCCCAGGGGCGGATTTATGCGGGGGCGTGGCGGGCGTGCGCCCCCCTCCCCTAAAATTTGCAAAGCATGGGTTGTCCGCACGTAATAAGTATCCGAAGAGAGACGAAAGCTAGCCTTATGTCATCGCATTCAATCTGTTACATTCAAACAGGTATTACTATATAAAACAGTAATTTAACAGAATTATTTAACGTGATTACTAATCAACTGACCCAGGCCCGTAGCCAGGGGGGGGGGGGGGGCTTTGCCCCCCCCCCCCCCCTAATTTGATAGTAGAAATCTATTTGAAAGAGTTTGAAAAAATCTGCAATGGAGTCATCACCAATAAAACCAATCTGCTGGCTCAGAAAAGTGGACGACACGTTTGTGAGCCTTTCTTAGATGTAAACGTAACCATAGATAACAATTGTATTAAGACTGCAGTATACAGAAAACACACCCACACAGATCAATACCTCCACTTAAATTCCATTCATCACATCCAAACCAAGAAAGCGATCATCTCAACCCTCACCAACAGAGCCATAAATGTTTGCGACCAAGATAAACTTAAACCTGAATTAACTCATCTCAAACGCTCATTCACAGAATTCAACCATTACCCTGCCGAACTAGTCAATAAAACTAGTTAATGTTAATCATTTAGTGTATATATATATGTAACCCTCTGAATATCTGTATCATTGCCTGATGAAGACTAGTGAAACCTAGTTGAAACGTCGCTTGTAATAAATACAGTAATTGCAATCCATAAAACAGTGCCTTATTTATAATACATTAATACATTTTACTTAGTCAAGAGGTGTCTTTTTATAACAGGAAATGTTAAGAATTTACGTTTTCATGTATCATATTCTTAAAATTTTCCATTGTTCGTCTTGCAGTCTCTTAAACCTTTAATTCATCAGGAAATCGCATTTCCGGGAGTCCATTTCTCTAAATTTTCTAGAAGAGATCCCCAAACTTCAAGAAATTGTGTTTCCAAGCTTCGATTTGGCGTTCTCGGCGGCAGCAAAAACGGGTGTGTTAAATTCTCAAAATGTTCGTAGTGACATACGTCAAATCCTATTCAAATAACCTTAAACTAAATTCAATGGGAAATGTCTGAAATTCATGTCTAAATCTCAATTTTTTTTAAACAAGATTCCTTTGACCCAATAGAAGTAATCTTGAACCTTAAATTCGCTGGAAAATTCATGAATTTTTCTCATCTTATATTTCTCGATTTGCTATGTGTTGGGCTCACAGTTTCTTTACAAGTAAACCTTTAATTTATCAGGAAATGTCAGGAAATCGTGTTTCAGGGAGTCAAATTCTCTAAATTGTCTAGAAGAGATCCCAGACCTCAGGAAATCGCGTTTACAATTGGAGCTCTCGGCAGCAAAAAAAGTGTGTAAATCTCAAAATTTTCTTAGCGACACCTCAGACCCTATTCAAATAACCTTAAATCCTAAATTCACTGGAAAATGTCTGGAATTTGCGTCTAAATCTCAATTTTGTTTAGACAAGATTACATTTGACCCTATAGAAATAATCTTTAACCTTAAATTCTCTGGAAAATATCAGGAATATTCAGGAAATGTCAGTCAAATTCTCTAAATTTTCTAGAGGTTCCCAAACTTCAGAAAATAAATCTCATTTCCAGGCTTCCGATTGCACCAAATGTAGAAGTAACTCTACAGAGGGCACTGTAATGGCGTAACATTGAATTGCAAAAACAAGAAGTTTTCCATGAAAGAGGGGTGGGGGTGTTTTTGGGTGGATCCCTAAACTGCCCCCCTTGATTGAAAGTTAGCCCCCCTAAAAGAACTTGGCAGGCTACGGGACTGAACTGACCTATTGTTTTTAATCTGCGCCCCCCTAAGGTCAAATCCTGTATCCGCCCCTGCTTTCCCTCTGCTGCTAGCGTGGTCAACTCAATCATATAGGCTACAAACGAGCCTTGTCTTGTCACTCACTTTTTGACTCTTTGAATGACACCTTTGGACCGTTAGAGTTCTAGAAAAAACAAACAAGATCGGGTGGATATTTGCAACGAACCTTAAGGTCGAAGATTATTTGTATACGGTCTAGAGAGAATTTTTAAAGACAAAATAATATGCTCGACAGAAATACAACATTAAAATCCATTCATTTATTATAATGACTATGCCACAACTATTTACATTATGTATTGCATTTTTACTGTTATCATCATAATAATATTATATTAATTTGTTTCTCTATTGAAAATTAGGCCTATTCCTCAATCCTTCCACAGTTAAACATCCTTCTAAATGGTTTCCCGAATCTTTGAAGAAATCTCCTTCCCACATTTTTCTTTTTCTTCATTTCAACTGAAAAACACAAGATTTTAAATATAATGGAGAATTCCAAGTATAAAACGCAACCTAAAATAAAATTTAATAACATTTTTTTTCTTTTTTTAAATAAAAAGTTGTTATTAAGAGAAAATAACCTAAGCCATCTTTTTAACGGCAACAATTATGTGATACAATGAATTGATTTTATTGTATCAAGATGTTTCTGGTAACAAAGGCGTTTGGACAATATCTATAATATACAATATTATTCCTACCTTTAGAGATTTCTATATTTTCAGTAGTTCCTGTTAAACATTCTTTGAGATTGGATTCAGCCTTAACTTCATTTACTGCCTGGTTGACAGGACCAAAACCATAAATTAGCCCACCAAAACCAAGGGTTCTAAATAAATTACATTCATTTTCTTCTTTGGATAGCTTTAATGGTTTTGGTTCAAAATTATTTGGGTTCCCTTCAAGTTCATCATTATTCCGTTTTTCGTCATATTTATTCGTTGATTCATCATTTTGTCGTTCAATCTTTGGTGGCTCGTCCTTTGGTAGCTCCTCGTTGCCTTCGTTACGATCCTTATTTGATGAATATTTCTCCTGTATTTTTCTCAACTCATTATAAAAATGATACTCGTCCTGCTTGTTATCTAATACTATCAAACGACATTGCTTGATCAACTTTCCATCTGAAATTTAATAAATACAGTATACGATAATTATTTAGGTTGAAGTGAAATAATGTTTTTGTTTTTTTACTTATTAAGTGTTATTGTTTTGTTGAATATTAGAATACTAAACATTTGAAGTGCCATACTTTTCAAATGATAAACATGTTCCTTTCCTGCATTATTCCTAATATCATACATTTTTGAATAAAAGATGATACATGTAGTACCAATATCCTTCTAGCTTCAAATATTGGTCCAAAATAAACATTGTTCACATGTCAGTATGAATCAATATTAACTCTATAGCAAATTACCTTCAGTATTGATAGCTGTTTGACGATGTCCTGCTAGAAAGATAACAGGTTTTTCTGCCAAGTTCAAGTCAGCTGAAAGAGTAATATTTATAACTAAATTTATAATTAATCAAGGCACATTATATTACAATTAGACCAATATTTCAAATTTTATACAGGTTGAAATAGATAGTTATATACACGACTTTCCCTAAACCTCTATTAACCAACTTTTACAACAATTTCATTATATTTCTACAGAAATAACTAACAGAATAATATACTTACCGATATCTTCTAAGGTACGCTCTGATTTCGTAAATAGACCTCCAGTTATTTTGTTGCGTTGATATACCAAGTTTTTTGAAGGAATTGTCAGAAAATCTATACTATTCAATAAAACGTAACATTTGATGGGATCTTCTTCAGTATTTTCAACGTAAACATCCTTAAGGTCTTCCTCTATTATTAGCTTAGATATGCTGTGAATATCATCTTGCTGACCTGAAAAGTATATACAGAAAGGTTCATTTATAACTTTAGAGTAGGCCTAATCACGGAATATGCTAATATTGCATGTTAAACACAATAGACATATAAAGTTAAACCACTTGAAACACTCGCTAATGCGTAGAAAATTGTTGAAAACATTCCTAGAAACAAACTTATATTGTTATAAATACACTTACCTTCTATATTTAATGGAAGGAAAAGACTTCCAACACACCTTCTTCTAATAAATCTAATATTGGTTCCTTCTAGATAAATCATCTCTATAGTATTATCTATGATGTAGGCTTTTATTAGATCAGTATCATTGAATTTCTTAGGTCGTTTGTACCTTATCCTTTCTGCATGTTTCCCAACATTGCCATTCTCTCTATTAATTTGTTTTACAGTTTTTGTTACTAATGTGGAAATATAATTGTCCAGAAGAGGTTCAGCTTCCTTTTCTCTTTTTCTTTCTTCAGCTTCTTTTAATTTATCTAGGTACGTTCTTGGTCTTCGAACTTCTTCCTCGTGCTTGTCCATATCATCTTCTTTACATTGAACATAGCCTTTTCCACCTTCGGATTCCAGATCGTACTGCTGCAGGCCGTTGTACCATTGTGTACATTGGTTATCCATGCTAGTATTTCCCTGAAAGTTTCCATTCGGTATTGGTTGCGTACCATTACCCAAACCATAACACGGGTTGTAATAACCATGGGGAGCACTCTCCCAGTTGAAGTTCTGGAGGTGTTGATGGTAACCAGTAGGTATGTCTGAAATTAGAAACACAAAAATATGTTTACAGGCTCAACTAACACTGAATTATCTAGATGTGGTTTGATAGTTCGATAGTTTAGTACATTATATCAATTCAAATTAATTTTACTTACATATAACACCTCGTGGTCTAAAAGAACCATCAATATCTCCTTCAAAATAGTGAAATTGTTGTTGTAAATTAAAGTTCGCCATAGTTGAATGCCACAATCACTCGTGACTGATAGTAACGTTATTATGACGTCATAGTAATTAATGATAATGGAAAATTATCCAATCACATCCTAAGACATTTATTGGCAGAAATTTTACAAAATATCATTCGTATCAATCAGAATGTTTTATTTGACTCACAGAATCCACAGAAACAAATCTCGAGCGCATAAATAATGGCGTTCTATGAATTAATGTAGGCCTACAAGGTTCAATAAAAAAAAATCGTGTATTTTGTACGTGTTTGTATGTGTGTTTTCTCATTTATACCAAAAAGGTCGATGAACTTCGATTCGTCCAAAAAGATCAAATTATAATTTGTTCAAAGAAGTGGATTTTAGTGCTCATAAAGGTGTTATATTTCCCATAGGCAAATGTCTGCCGCGGGTTCAACATATTTAAAAGAAAGTAGTAATCAGTTTCTGAATTTACCCAGCTCCCCCGACTCGACCCCCCCCCCCCCATTATTTTTGGACGACTGACGCCAGAACACTCGCGATGCCGTTGAATTTGAAGAATGTTATATTTCAGAGGGAAATAAGAGATGTTGAAAGGAAGGCATAAGTAATAGAAGTATGGGATATAAAAGAACGGAACCAGGGGCGGATTTAGGCGACGACGAAAGCTAGCCTAATGTCGTCGCATCCAATCTGTTTTAACATTCAAACAAGTATTACTATATAAAACAGTAATTTAACAAAATTATTTAACGTGATTACTAATCAACTGAACTATTGTTTATTTAAATTTTATTCTGCATATATATGGGATATAAAAGAACGGAACCAGGGGCGGATTTAGGCGACGACGAAAGCTAGCCTAATATCGTCGCATCCAATCTGTTTTAACATTCAAACAAGTATTACTATATAAAACAGTAATTTAACAAAATTATTTAACGTGATTACTAATCAACTGAACTATTGTTTATTTAAATTTTATTCTGCATATAATGGGATATAAAAGAACGGAACCAGGGGCGGATTTAGGCGACGACGAAAGCTAGCCTAATATCGTCGCATCCAATCTGTTTTAACATTCAAACAAGTATTACTATATAAAACAGTAATTTAACAAAATTATTTAACGTGATTACTAATCAACTGAACTATTGTTTATTTAAATTTTATTCTGCATATATATGGGATATAAAAGAACGGAACCAGGGGCGGATTTAGGCGACGACGAAAGCTAGCCTAATATCGTCGCATCCAATCTGTTTTAACATTCAAACAAGTATTACTATATAAAACAGTAATTTAACAAAATTATTTAACGTGATTACTAATCAACTGAACTATTGTTTATTTAAATTTTATTCTGCATATAATGGGATATAAAAGAACGGAACCAGGGGCGGATTTAGGCGACGACGAAAGCTAGCCTAATATCGTCGCATCCAATCTGTTTTAACATTCAAACAAGTATTACTATATAAAACAGTAATTTAACAAAATTATTTAACGTGATTACTAATCAACTGAACTATTGTTTATTTAAATTTTATTCTGCATATATATGGGATATAAAAGAACGGAACCAGGGGCGGATTTAGGCGACGACGAAAGCTAGCCTAATATCGTCGCATCCAATCTGTTTTAACATTCAAACAAGTATTACTATATAAAACAGTAATTTAACAAAATTATTTAACGTGATTACTAATCAACTGAACTATTGTTTATTTAAATTTTATTCTGCATATATATGGGATATAAAAGAACGGAACCAGGGGCGGATTTAGGCGACGACGAAAGCTAGCCTAATATCGTCGCATCCAATCTGTTTTAACATTCAAACAAGTATTACTATATAAAACAGTAATTTAACAAAATTATTTAACGTGATTACTAATCAACTGAACTATTGTTTATTTAAATTTTATTCTGCATATATATGGGATATAAAAGAACGGAACCAGGGGCGGATTTAGGCGACGACGAAAGCTAGCCTAATATCGTCGCATCCAATCTGTTTTAACATTCAAACAAGTATTACTATATAAAACAGTAATTTAACAAAATTATTTAACGTGATTACTAATCAACTGAACTATTGTTTATTTAAATTTTATTCTGCATATATATGGGATATAAAAGAACGGAACCAGGGGCGGATTTAGGCGACGACGAAAGCTAGCCTAATATCGTCGCATCCAATCTGTTTTAACATTCAAACAAGTATTACTATATAAAACAGTAATTTAACAAAATTATTTAACGTGATTACTAATCAACTGAACTATTGTATATTTAAATTTTATTCTGCATATATATGGGATATAAAAGAACGGAACCAGGGGCGGATTTAGGCGACGACGAAAGCTAGCCTAATATCGTCGCATCCAATCTGTTTTAACATTCAAACAAGTATTACTATATAAAACAGTAATTTAACAAAATTATTTAACGTGATTACTAATCAACTGAACTATTGTTTATTTAAATTTTATTCTGCATATATGTGGGATATAAAAGAACGGAACCAGGGGCGGATTTAGGCGACGACGAAAGCTAGCCTAATATCGTCGCATCCAATCTGTTTTAACATTCAAACAAGTATTACTATATAAAACAGTAATTTAACAAAATTATTTAACGTGATTACTAATCAACTGAACTATTGTTTATTTAAATTTTATTCTGCATATATATGGGATATAAAAGAACGGAACCAGGGGCGGATTTAGGCGACGACGAAAGCTAGCCTAATATCGTCGCATCCAATCTGTTTTAACATTCAAACAAGTATTACTATATAAAACAGTAATTTAACAAAATTATTTAACGTGATTACTAATCAACTGAACTATTGTTTATTTAAATTTTATTCTGCATATATATGGGATATAAAAGAACGGAACCAGGGGCGGATTTAGGCGACGACGAAAGCTAGCCTAATATCGTCGCATCCAATCTGTTTTAACATTCAAACAAGTATTACTATATAAAACAGTAATTTAACAAAATTATTTAACGTGATTACTAATCAACTGAACTATTGTTTATTTAAATTTTATTCTGCATATATATGGGATATAAAAGAACGGAACCAGGGGCGGATTTAGGCGACGACGAAAGCTAGCCTAATGTCGTCGCATCCAATCTGTTTTAACATTCAAACAAGTATTACTATATAAAACAGTAATTTAACAAAATTATTTAACGTGATTACTAATCAACTGAACTATTGTTTATTTAAATTTTATTCTGCATATATATGGGATATAAAAGAACGGAACCAGGGGCGGATTTAGGCGACGACGAAAGCTAGCCTAATGTCGTCGCATCCAATCTGTTTTAACATTCAAACAAGTATTACTATATAAAACAGTAATTTAACAAAATTATTTAACGTGATAACTAATCAACTGAACTATTGTTTATTTAAATTTTATTCTGCACCCCCCCCCCCCCCCCCCCCCTTAAGGTCAAATCCTGTATCCGCCCCTGATTCCCTGCGTGTATTTGAGACAAAAACAGAAAATGTTAATTTATTCAAATTGTTGAGAAAATCGAGTTTAAAGTTTCACCCCGGTTTTGGAGAGGAGAACTGCATAGTATCCAAACCCTTCACGGTAGGAACCTGAAATTTGACCCAAATCATCTTTGGTGGATTGTACATAGGCAGTGCAAGTCAACTCAATCATATAGGCTACAAACGAGCCTTGTCTTGTCACTCACTTTTTGACTCTTTGAATGACACCTTTGGACCATTAGAGTTCTAGAAAAATCAAACAAGATCGGGTGGATATATGCAACGAACCTTAAGGTCGAAGATTATTTGTATACGGTCTGGAGAGAATTTTTAAAGACAAAATAATATGCTCGACAGAAATACAACATTAAAATCCATTCATTTATTATAATGACTATGTCACAACTATTTACATTATGTATTGCATTTTTACTGTTATCATCATAATAATATTATATTAATTTGTTTCTCTATTGAAAATTAGGCCTATTCCTCAATCCTTCCACAGTTAAACATCCTTCTAAATGGTTTCCTGAATCTTTGAAGAAATTTCCTTCCCACATTTTTCTTTTTCTTCATTTCAACTGAAAAATACAAAATTTTAAATATAATGGAGATTTCCAAGTAAAAAACTCAACCTAAAATAAAATTTAATAACATTTTTTTTTCTTTTTTTTAATAAAAAGTTGTTATTAAGAGAAAATAACCTAAGCCATCTTTTTAACGGCAACAATTATGTGATACAATGAATTGATTTTATTGTATCAAGATGTTTCTGGTAACAAAGGCGTTTGGAGAATATCTATAATATACAATATTATTCCTACCTTTAGAGATTTCTATATTTTCAGTAGTTCCTGTTAAACATTCTTTGAGATTGGATGCAGCCTTAACTTCATTTACTGCCTGGTTGACAGGACCAAAACCATAAATTAACCCACCAAAACCAAGGGTTCTAAATAAATTACATTCATTTTCTTCTTTGGATAGCTTTAATGGTTTTGGTTCAAACTTATTTGGATTCCCTTCAAGTTCATCATTATTTCGTTTTTCGTCATATTTATTCGTTGATTCATCATTTTGTCGTTCATTCTTTGGTGGCTCGTCCTTTGGTAGCTCCTCGATGCCTTCGTTACGATCCTTATTTGATGAATATTTCTCCTGTATTTTTCTGAACTCATTATAAAAATGATACTCGTCCTGCTTGTTATCTAATACTATTAAACGACATTGCTTGATCAACTTTCCATCTGAAATTTATTAAATACAGTTTACGATAATTATTTAGGTTGAAGTGAAATAATGTTTTTGTTTTTTTACTTATTAAGTGTTATAGTTTTGTTGAATATTGGAATACTAAACATTTGAAGTGCCATACTTTTTAAATGATAAACATCCTTTCCTGTATTATTCCTAATATCATACATTTTTGAATAAAAGATGATACATGTAGTACCAAAATCCTTTTAGCTTCAAATATTGGTCCAAAATAAACATTGTTCACATGTCAGTATGAATCAATATTAACTCTATAGCAAATTACCTTCAGTATTGATAGCTGTTTGACGATGTCCTGCTAGAAAGATAACAGGTTTTTCTTCCAAGTTCAAGTCAGCTGAAAGAGTAATATTTAAAACTAGATTTATAATTAATCAAGGCACATTATATTACAATTAGACCAATATTTCAAATTTTATACAGGTTGAAATATATATAGTTATATACACGACTTTCCCTAAACCTCTATTAACCAACTTTTACAACAATTTCATTATTATTTCTACAGAAAAAACTAACAGAATAATATACTTACCGATATCTTCTAAGGTACGCTCTGATTTTGTAAATAGACCTCCAGTTATTTTGTTGCGTTGGTATACCAAGTTTTTTGAAGGAATTGTCAGAAAATCTATACTATTCAATAAAACGTAACATTTGATGAGATCTTCTTCAGAATTTTCAACGTAAACATCCTTAAGGCCTTCCTCTATTATTAGCTTAGATATGCTGTGAATATCATCTTGCTGACCTGAAAAGTATATACAGAAAGGTTCATTTATAACTTTAGAGTAGGCCTAATCACGGAATATGCTAATATTTCATGTTAAACACAATAGACATATAAAGTTAAACCACTTGAAACACTCGCTAATGCGTAGAAAATTGTTGAAAACATTCCTAGAAACAAACTTATATTGTTATAAATACACTTACCTTGTATATTTAATGGTAGGAAAAGACTTCCAACACACCTTCTTCTAATATATCTAATATTGGTTCCTTCTAGATAAATCATCTCTATAGTATTATCTATGATGTAGGCTTTTATTAGATCATTATCATTGAATTTCTTAGGTCGTTTGTACCTTATCCTTTCTGCATGTTTCCCAACATTGCCATTCTCTCTATTAATTTGTTTAACAGTTTTTGTTAGTAATGTGGAAATATAATTGTCCAGAAGAGGTTCAGCTTCCTTTTCTCTTTTTCTTTCTTCGGCTTCTTTTAATTTATCTAGGTACGTTCTTGGTCTTCGAACTTCTTCCTCGTGCTTGTCCATATCATCTTCTTTACATTGAACATAGCCTTTTCCACCTTCGGATTCCAGATCGTACTGCTGCAGGCCGTTGTACCATTGTGTACATTGGTTATCCATGCTAGTATTTCCCTGAAAGTTTCCATTCGGTATTGGTTGCGTACCATTACCCAAACCATAACACGGGTTGTAATAACCGTGGGGAGCACTCTCCCAGTTGAAGTTCTGGAGGTGTTGATGGTAACCAGTAGGTATGTCTGAAATTAGAAACACAAAAATATGTTTACAGGCTCAACTAACATTGAATTATCTAAATGTGGTTTGATAGTTCGATAGTTTAGTACATTATATCAATTCAAATTTTTTTTACTTACATATAACACCTCGTGGTCTAAAAGAACCATCAATATCTCCTTCAAAATAGTGAAATTGTTGGTGTAAATTAAAGTTCGCCATAGTTGAATGCCACAATCACTCGTGACTGATAGTAACGTTACTATGACGTCATAGTAATTAATGATAATGGAAAATTATCCAATCACATCCTAAGACATTTATTGGCAGAAATTTTACAAAGTATCATTCGTATCAATCAGAATGTTTTATTTGACCCACAGAATCCACAGAAACAAATCTCGAGTGCATAAATAATGGCGTTCTATGAATTAATGTAGGCCTACAAGGTTCAATAAAAAAAAATCGTGTATTTTGTACGTGTTTGTATGTGTGTTTTCTCATTTATACCAAAAAGGTCGATGAACTTCGATTCGTCCAAAACGATCAAATTATAATTTGTTCAAAGAAGTGGATTTTAGTTCTCATAAAGGTGTTATATTTCCCATAGGCAAATGTCTGCCGCGGGTTCAACATAATTTAAAAGAAAGTAGCAATCAGTTTCTGAATTTACCCAGCTCCCCCGACTCGACCCCCCCCCCCCCTTTATTTTTGGACGACTGACGCCAGAACACTCGCGATGCCGTTGAATTTGAAGCATGTTATATTTCAGAGGGAAATAAGAGATGTTGAAAGGAAGGCATAAGTAATAGAAGTATGTATAGGATAAAACACGGCCGAGGGTTTTTATGATATTTAAAACCCGCATCCCGAGGGACATAATCACGAGGGGCTTGCCCCGAGGGATTTACCGAGGGAAAGGGTTTTAAATATCATAAAAACCCAAGGGGAAGTGTTTTATCTGACTTATAAACCGATTTTGGACCTTAATTTCATTTTTATCCAAAAATAATTTTCCATCCACAATGTAAATCAGCCATGTCGCAAAACGAGTATAGCGCGAACACAACTCACACGTGCTGTGAGTTAAGTTAATCACGTGGTCTGTCAGTGAGTTGAACTCAGAAAGGACGCTATGGGTGGCGAAGACGAAATTTTCCAATACAGGGTTGGAGAGACCTTATGTGGTGAAAACATTGAGAAGAGATTATTGTTTGAGATAAGTAAAATGTTTTATGAATGTTTTGATTATATTATTAAGTAAAAAATTGGAATAGCCGTCTCAAAATATCACTGTATGTCACGAGGCCTTGTGTGCTTCAGGCTGTCCATAATAATGTTCACAACTTTCCCTCGCAATATAAGCCTTCAAATCCCCGTGTATCAATAAATATCGGCGTTTGAATGTCAAAATTACGACTCGCCGTTTAGTAATACTATGCATTATATAGAAAACACATATACAGAAAATGAAAGATAAATGTCTAGTTTGGGGTATAATTAAAGGGATTGTGTTATTTTGGGACTGTTACAGTAAATCTGAAGGCTATTTACATAAATCCAAGGTCCAAATCGATCCTCGAAAATGGTGAACATTCACCTTTGAAGAGCCCTCGACACTTGGAATTCGAAAAAAAATAGGCTATACCACTGTCCTGACAAATGTCCCTCATTGCACACTGCATGACTTTGCCAGGACTCGTTTGCCCAAACAGACGCGAAACAGTAGGACGACAATTCATTTGCAAAAGAAAACAGTGCGTTTGAAAAAAATTACTTCAATAATTAGACTAAATTTAAATATCCAGCTAAACATTGTTTGATTTAAATGTCCAGTTTTTATAATTATCACGATATTTGTTTTACAGGACAACACCAGCGGTCAAAAGGAGAGGGTTTCTCAGCTCTTACTGAACAAAAGTTGATCGAACATCCATCAACACGGTAACCACTGAAGAAGATAACATGTAGTTCCTGTGCAAACTGCAATAACTTCTGCACCGCTTGGTGTCTGTTTTGTGTCAAAAGTCTGTCATATATAATTTTTGTTTTTTTATTAAATACACTTAATGTTTTTGTTGTAATTTCGGAGCGATTTAACCAGCCAGGGGTATATTTTGGTAAAATATCAAGATTTTATACAGAATATCCCCGGGATTTTTATATAAAATCCCGGGTATTTTATATAAAATCCCGGGGATATTATATAAAATCCCGGGGATATTATATAAAATCCCGGGGATATTATATAAAATCCCGGGGAAATTCTGTATAAAGTCTGCCCAGGTATTTTATGAGATTTAAAATCCCGCTAGAACAATGGGATGACGTCACTAGAGGTTTATAAGGGATAGAAAAGAACGGAGCCAGGGGCGGATTTAGGCGACGACGAAAGCTACTATCCCAATGTAGTCGCATTCAATCTGTTTTAACATTCAAACAAGTATTACTATATAAAACAGTAATTTAACAGAATTATTTAACGTGATTACTAATCAACTGACCTATATTGTTTATTCAAATTTCATTCTACGATAGTTTTTAAGCTGCAGCCTTTTCAAGTTTAGACTTTCTTTACTCAAACCTTGACTTTCAAGTTGAACATGTTCGATCGCACTAACCGTGTCGAATACTTTGATCTCATTGTGCACTTTTTTTTCCACTGATGTTTGTAAATGTAGAGATATGATTGAATTGTGCGCTATGAGAAGGACGACACAATCTGAACGCTACACCCACAATGTATTAGTTCGGAATGCCTTGACATTGTGAAGATGGATGGATCAGACCACAGTTATTGACATTTTTCTCTCCAAATGACTGCGATCATCTGACTCTAAACAGAGGTTACTATTAAATGAGTTCAAAGGACTAGTTCAGTTGACACAATGAACATTTGTTAATTTGAGTGTTTTATTGTTCATGTGTTTTCTGATTATCGGAACGGGACAGACAAATCTTCTAAATTATATCAAAAGCAGTTGGTGAGTTAACATTTTAAACAGCCATTAGCTATCTATCTGGATGTTACCCCTCAACGGCAGGTTTTATCTGACTATCTGGATGTGTGACGATGAACTTGGTTTTTGGATGTGATTTTGACTAACGGAATTGTTTTCCTTGTACAGATTTTTATTGCGTTTTTTTTTTTTTTTTTTTTTTTTTTTCCCCAAATTCTGGTCAGCGTCTGCAGAGAAAACTGAAAATGGTATAGAAATTCTGGTTTGATCAGCTAGTTTCACTCGAGGGAAATTTTCCCTTAAATATAAAACGGTACATTACGGCGCTCCCCGAGCCCCCAGACCGGAAGGTTTCCTCGCTTCGCTCGGTCACATAGTGCCCTTTATATCACAGCTCCGCCCCCGCAGCTAACATTTCCTTCCGGCGTCCCTGACAAGGCGTATCATCAGTAATCAATTCTTTTCGAATGTGGTTCAAATTCAGAAAGCCACAAAGCTTTTGATGAATTTTTTGCGTCACTCAAGGATTACTTTATGGAACAAGAATTCGACCATCTGATTATACTGTGACGCTAGAATGAGATTTTCATTAAACTTGTTTAAAGACCATTTTATGAAAAACTGAATACTAGTAGTTTGTGAGTGACAAATTATTACTTATTATATAGGTTATAATTTGCCCTTGATGGACATGGGACGATAGTGTTACTGTTAGTACGAGCCTATCTATTATAATACATAAGAAGTCAAGGTTCAGCAAATATGAATTTTGGGAATTATTATAGGACATTACAGAAGTGAACAGAAAGAAGTCAGTATGAAATGTTATATAAATCACCAGCCATACGAAGGTAAAGTACCAGTGTCTTTTTCACTCCATCATGCAAATAACTTCAACATTTTTTACATATCGTTAACGCGGCTGTCTGTTCAGATCAATCATTCACCTATAATTGGAAATATAAATGGTGGAAGAACACATATTTTCTCTTCGTTGTTAGCTATAATTGCATGACTTTTTGACAGATAATATTGTTGAAATGTTATAGTCTCGATTGATTTATAGACACATGTGACAATGAATGAAAGAAAAAAAAAGCCTAGAATTGAAATTTCTAGTTTTAAACCCCGGTTTGTTTCTTCCAAACCAGTTGTATTCAGAAATAATTTGCTTTATGGTATACTATTATGCCTATCTACAGTTGATTTAAGTGAATATTTCACAAAATATGTTTCAGTGTATGACCACGAATTTTCACCCACAATTACTTTAAATGAATACATAAGAGATGTGGTCAGGTTAAAAGGCACCAAGGTGATGTGTCGAGAAGGGGGTTGTGGTGCCTGTACCGTTACAGTTACTGTGAATACTCCAGATTCCAATGGTTCTCAGACATTCTCCATCAACTCAGTAAGTGATCAGTTTCTAATGATGTTACTTGATACTACATGTATATCATACAAATGAAAATCAACAGCAGAATGAAAAGTTTCCACAACAATCCCAATGTCTGAGCGGCTTTACATTACAAAACTCAGTGGCTCCAGTTTTCCCATTGTCCAAAACAACAAGCTCATCATACTTTATAATTTCACGGAACCTCGTAAGTATCGGACACATTTTTGTTGTTAAGGAAGTCGTAAGTGACATAATTCTTGGCGAATTTTTTGCCTAGCGTAAACATTGTCTCTAAACCCTAAGAAAACTGCACCTTTTGAGACGATATTTTTCATCACATCGTTATGATATCGTATATCAAGGTCAGATTATATGACATGATTGTAATGAGCGATCCGTGAAATTTAGACCGTGACAAATACCATAATAGACAATAATTGAAAAGTGTCTTGAAGTTTGCCCCTAATTTGCATTGTCAAGCCTAATAATTTGATCATTTGCGTAGCCTGCTGTTTGTAATAATGGTTAACGTTATAAATTGGATCTTGTATCATTACAGTGTCTGTGTCCATTGTATATAGTGGATGGTTGGGAAATAACGACTATAGAGGGTCTAGGTAACCAAGATGAAGGCGCTCACCCGATACAAACCAGAATAGCGGAAGATAATGGATCACAATGTGGTTACTGTACTCCCGGTATGGTCATGAACATGTATGGGTTGGTATTAATTCAATGCACTCTGACCATTCAGCCCAGTAAAGTTGCAATAATATTTAGAACCATTGACAATACACTAAATATCTGCTGGTAAAATACGATCCTCCATACTATTAATACTTCTTTGAAAAAGCCGGTCCAGGGTTCAATACTGGTATAGGTTGAGATGATACCTTCGTGCACATTAGAGATTCTTCGAAAGTTAAAAATCGAAAATAACAGTAGACTATTACGAATGTCCTGAAAACATTTCACCCATGACGCACCTAATGGCGTTTTCCTGACCTCACAGGTGCATCAAAGTAAAACGTAAAGTTCCATTTCATTTCATAAAAAAAGAATTTAACTAACCTATGAAATTATGTTAACTGTAAAAACACTTATATGTATATTCAGGTTACTGCACCAAAACCCACAAGCTGATAAAGAATTCATTGAAAACAATTTTGATGGTAATATTTGTCGATGTACCGGATATAGACCTATTTTAGATGCTATGAAATCATTTGCTGTTGATGGACATTGTAATGGTGGTAGTTCTCCAGATATAGAAGTAAGATTTATAAAGGTCGTTTATTTTTAAATTGACTTAATCTGGACATCTGGTTCACCTTGAGACGAGGTAGGTATGGATTAACCAAACAGGCTTCAGGATAGAAATAGATCTTCATCTGAATTTAACGTGGTGGTGGTGGTACCCCCCTCGGGGATATCCAGCTACAGTATACACACAACATCGCTTGGCAAAGACAAAGTACCAAAGAGTGGGCAATAACATTTCTGTAGCTCCTCTTGAAGCAGCAGTTGAACCATTTCTGTTTTATAATGCATTTTCATATTTCAGGAGTTGGGCAAATCTATATCAAAATGCTGTAAAACAAAACAATGCAGACCCCGTCGTGATGTTTCCAATATCACTGGCAAACCAACCTGGTACCGTCCCAGGTCTCTTATAGAATTATCTAAGATTATATCTGATTCTGATGTTGGAGTATATCGTTTTGTATTTGGTAATACTTCAACAGGTAAATATATGGTATCATTGGTCGGAGCATGTTCCAGGATTAAACCTCCTGGCTCTGAAACTGTTTGAACGAACCATCACAGATGTCATAAAAGTCCATCTTTCTTCCCATTTCCGTAACTTTGGGAATTGTTTAACGGTCATTAGGGTCATTAGGTCATTTAGGTTCCAATAGACGTTAATACTGTATACTACTCGATATATGGGTTTTGAGAAGTATTTTCGGTGTCCTGGAATTGTCACAAAAGTTTTTTGGTCAGAAAGTTTTTTTTTTATTATTTTATCGAACGTTTTTTTTTTATATTTACAGGAATATTTAAAGCTAAAATGTCATATAAGAGTTATATTAATATACGACAAATACAAGAACTTCAAGGCATTAAGGTCTGTTTTATTAGTGCCATATATAACAATATATCATTCTTTTGGGGATAATAATTGGAACAAATTTTACAATTTAAGATTTGTGTGACTGTGCTGTTTTAATGACAATGGCGTCCTTACAAATCGTCACCATGTTTTTTTATCTCTGAAATATTTTAATTTAAGATGGATGAAAATTGTTTAGAGATAGGAGCTAATGTTAGTCTAACCTCATTGATTGATACAATACAATCCTATTCTACGTGTCGGGGATTTGGTTACTTTAAACAACTTACAGATCATTGGAAGAAGATAGGAAGCATTCTCATTAGAAACGTAAGTTGGATTCTGAATATTTTTCTGTCAATCCCACGGATTCTCATTAAGTGCACAAACTCACATAGTTGAGTTCAGTGCACCTTTGTCAATGTCGGAGGGTCTGAGGGCCTTATTTTCTTAAACAAAGACAAGGTATTGCTGAATAAGTTGTTAACAATTTAATATTGTGTTCTTTAATTATACATTTATTTTTTAATTTTATATTTTATTTTCTGGGTGCTCCTAAGTAATTGGACTTGGTAATTGAGCTACTTAATTTCTTAAGATTGAATTTGTAATTGCTTTATTCCAAGGCGGATTAAATGTTTTTATTTTTTTTAAATCCAGGCAGGTTGTTGGGCTGGTAACCTGATGATCAAACATAAACATCCTAACTTCCCTTCTGATTTATTTACAACATTAGAATCTGTCGGAGTCAGGATACAAATACATGGTAAGAACTTCAACCCTTAAAATACTTTCATTTCACGGAAGCTGTTTTTTGCCGTCTTGTGTTATTCAGTTTGCACTAGGGTTTGCAGAAAAATCCTGGATATCTCATCCCGGGAATGGGAATGAAAATTATGCTATTCTCGAGATTCATATAATTCGCAATATTTCAGAACAACTTTTGAACCCAAAATGTCTCTATGCAAATATGTTTTAGTATTGATTAGAGGCAGTGGATAATGTTACCGACAAATCTATCATCCGAATGATCAGGTGATTTTTGTCCTGGGAACGAGGAGCTGTTCCCGGGAATGAGTACTCGCCAGAAACTCCGGGAATCCCGGGTACAAACCCTAGTTCGCACGTTGTCATGTAGAAAACCAAATGAGGCGATGGGTGATTGTTAAAACTATTTCCGTTAAATCTGATGTTTGTGCAATCGATAGAAATTTCTGAATCTTGCATTTATTCTGACTTTATTGTACAGCTTTTGATATTTGTCTAAGAGGTTTCTACCCCATGTAATGTCGGTAGCTTAGCCAAAATGAAAAGACAAAAGAACGCCCAAAAGTAACAATAAATTAGATTGAAACATAAGGCTGTTTTCGTGAAAATTAGAGAATGTAATGTTACATTTTACTTGACAGATCTAAGAAATATCAAGACCTTAGATGTTTCTTTATTGGAATTTATGGGAATCTCGATGGAAGACAAGATCATTACAAAGTTATACCTGTACAGTCTCTCAACTGAGACATGTTATAGATCATTTAAAATCATGCCCAGATCTCAAGTAAGTTTCTTTTACTAAACTGCGAACGTATATTTGAATTTTTTAAAACGAAAACGTTGAAAATGTCGTAATTGCCTAGAATCCTTCTCTTTTTGGTCAAGGAGAAATCACAGGAAAGCAGTTCATTTGTAAATGTTTGAGGTTTTGGGTCTTTTGTTGTGATTGTGTAACTTTCGGATGCTACGCGGAATTGGAGGCAACAGTTAGCAGATGTCAATATTTAAAATTCAAATTGCATTGATAAATGTTCTCCCCTGTAAAAGTCAAAGGCATTCATTCTTGAGGGAAATTATTATTACATGTATAATAATTGAAAAGAATCTTTATTTTTACAGAATACTCATGCGTATGTAAATGCAGGTTTTCGGTTTGAGATTGCTCCGGTTAGTAAAAAAATATTAGAACGACCCAGTTTAGTGTTTGGTGGTTTAGGATCTTTTGTAAGTAAACTCTGTTGAATCACCTTTCATATGATGTTGACCAACAATGGCGTGTAACTGTGTGCTTGTAATTGCCTCGGATCAACCTTATTGCTGATGGAGCTCAAAGATTTCGAACAACTGCAAGTAATTGGCAACATCTGAGAAAAGTTCATAAGCTGTTACCTATGTTTTGTCAAAATTTCTTTCTGGATTTCGAGTTTCGTATTGCGGTTCGGATCGTTGGTACTTGGTTTCTTTATCAACCGCTGGATTTAGAGGACCTGAAAAGTTATATTTTGTTATCGCTGAATTTTGTAATTGACGTAAGTTGTGATGCGGATTTCATTTTGATTATATTTTAGATCCATGCTAGTAAAACAGAAGAATATCTAGAAAAGAAAATCATTTCAGAATCTTTATTGAAAGGTAAGGGCATATTTTCAATATGACATGAAGCAAGTACTTCATGGAAAAATAATTCACAAAGATTGTCTTGTTTCTCATAAAGTATTTCACCGATATTGAAATCGTTGGTTTTTGTGTTCATGTATCTATAAACTTTTTTTTATAATATGTAACTCTATGATATGAAATGATGTTAATTTGTGGGTGGTTATTACAGATTGTTTAAGGCTACTGAATGAAGAAATTGTAGTTGATGATGTAAATCCAGTATTATCATCAGCTAGATATAGAAAACAACTATCTATCAATCTATTTTATAAGGTAACTTCAGTATCAACATTTTTTTCATTATGGAATCAGGTCGTACCTGTAACTGTACATTGTAACTGTTGGAATTATGCAGAATTAATATAAAATCCAGATATGTTAAGAGTACCATCACCAACACACCCTTAGCAGTCAACTGGAAAATGAAATGGAGTCCTTAATCAGCACCGTTCTTAATCTGCATCTTTTCGGACTAATGAGGACGTTCAAGTACCCTGCAGTGTGCAATAAGAGAAATGTTGCCAGGAAAGTAACATAAGCCAGCTCTTAGATAATAGAGCTCTTCATTATCTATAACTCTATTGCATTTGATAGACTTTTATAGGTTTGATCCGAGACAAGCCAGGAATGGACGCTCAGTTTTCTAATGACAGTATAACACGAACAATTTCTTCTGGTGAACAACATTATCAAACATATCAAGATAATTATCCATTGAAACAACCAATCATTAAACTTACTGCACTGGCTCAGGTAAGCGAAAATCTGATTATAAAACAGCATAATATAATGTTTCGCTCCATTCATCCACAGCGGATTACTTCAATTGCACTTGGATCTGATATGAGACATTTTCAAATCGTGAAGTATTTATTTTCGAGCATAAATTTGTACCATTAACCATCCTCTAACACTTGTTTAAAACAGTTGCATAAAATTATAATGAAAATTGCATCATCAGGTTTTTCATTGCTATAATCAGGATCAGATCCACATGGATAGTAATTGTCAATCAAAGCCATGAAACTGTTAATAACTTATTAAAGGTTATATTATATGCTAGGCTGCTATTAATTGATATTGCTCAGGAAAGGTCAGCTTATTTACTTCTGAACGGTGTCACAAAAAATTGCGAAAATCCCAAGGGTTAAATTTTCATAATGAAATCTTAATGAATCGTATTTGTAGGCGTGTGGAGAAGCTGTGTTTATTGATGATTATCCTCAATATAAAGATGAATTATATGGTTCATTAGTATTATCTACAGTCGGAAACTCAACCATTGAAAATATTGATTTCACAGAGGCTTTAGTTAGTATGCTTTTTATACCTTCTACTCTACAGACCTGGTAACTCTTATTAAAAACAACAACACACATATCTGAAATGTTTAAAATATATTCATTGGGATGGTACTAAGGCATCATTTGCACTGTGGCTACTAGGACTGCCACGGTTAACCGAAATTTCGGTTAACCGCGGTTCAAAATCCTACGGTTCTGTTGGATCGCCCTTCCTCAATTTCGGTTCGGTTCGGTTTGATATTGCAGCGCCCGTTACTAATTTTATTGTATTCATTTTATTTAAAAACTTGAAATAAAAGCACTGTCACGTAATAAGAAAAACTTTAACATGAGCCATAAAATAAATAAGCTGTATGCTGTTTGTTTCATTGTTTAGTGTTTTATTTATTTTCCTTGAGATTTTTCTTGACAAATAGTCATTCATTCATTTATTAAAACAGCTTGTTCGTTCACATTAAATCTTTTTTTACCATTGAACCGAACCGAACCGAAAAAACCGAAAACCGAGCTTTAGTGAACCGAACCGAACCGAAAAATATGTGAACCGTGGTAGCCCTAGTGGCTACTAAGCAACAGTTTGCTTTACCATATTTGCTTTTGCCAAGAGATTCAGATGGCGATCCCGACCAGGTTATGAGTCCCCCGACATCAAATCTTCTCTTTGACAAATTATCAGTTCATTGGACAAAATAAAATGTGTAGAACTCACAACAGCTTCCATACATCAATGATTTTGAGGGGTTTGAAAGGGAAAAGGATGAGATATTATTTCACGACGATTCTTGTATCCTTTAAGATTTACTACTATATTTCAGGCTATGGATGGTGTAATAGAAGTAATAACAGCTAAAGATATGCCAAGCAATGGAGTAAACGATTATTTATTTTCTTTAGGTATTCCAAACTTAGATGTTAACTTAGAGGTATAAAAATATTGAGACATCTTTAACTTTTCTCCATATTAAAGGGATTGTTAAGTGTCGTGTCCGACGGCGGAAGCTGCTATTCTTATCTATACAGATCAGTGTCTGTGACGTCATAAAACGCGTTAGTTTTATTGGAATTGCAAGAACCATAGACGTCGGAATTGAAATTGGAATGTCGCAATTTGATGTTATCACATACTAAGTTTAGAAAATAACTTTACAACCCCTTTAATTTAGTTTTTAAATCTATCGAAAGTGAAAAGGGCTACCAAATTGAAAACCTCTTAACAATCCCTTTAAGTATTATATAATGACTGATATAGATGATTTGATTTCTTTAAGGCAATATGTAGTGATAAGGTGTGGCTAGCAGGACAAATTATAGCAGTTATTCTCGCAAGTGAGTTTTTATAATTTTCGGGTTCGGATCAGATTTTGTAATGTCAGCATACAAGCAGATAGTCCCATGCATCCGCTACAGAGCAATTTGAAATGCAGATGCTACAAATCCAATTTTGAATCTAAGAAAAGTATAGCCACGAACATCCGTATTTCTAAAAATATTTAATGAAAATATAATTGATTTTCAGCATCACAAGGCCTAGCAGATCTTGCCTCTAAGAAAGTGAAAGTTACTTATTCACCAATAACAGCACCAGTAATTACAGATATTCAAGATGCTATTAGACGTGAGGAATTTGTTACTAGTACGATTCCAGAAAAAGTTAAAGGAAATCCAACAGGTATATCGCGTCTCTTGCATATTGATACTAGGGGTAGAGTATTAAACGGATATGTTCACTAACTGATCGACCAAAACAATTTTAGTCTCAGACCCTGGAATTGTTTATCTTATCAAATCCATAATAATGTTCACAACTCTCCCTTTAAATTTAAGCCTTCAAATCCCCGTGTATCCATAATTATCAGCGCTTGAAAGTCAATATATGCGTTACATGTATAAAGAAAACACAAAAACAGAAAATGAATTATAAATTTTAGGGGTATAATTGAAGGGATTGTGCGATTTGTGTGCAGTTATAGTACTTCTGGAGGCTATAACATACAATCAAGGCCCAAATCGATCCTCGAAAATGCTGAAAATTCCCCTTTATAACATGGAAAATTGTCACCAAATGACCCCATTACAAAAACACCCTATTCCACTCTCTCGACTCTACATAAATTTCCTTTGATATCACAATGATATTTCAATAATTTCACTTTCTAATGAAACTGCCGTATATTAATTATGCAAGTTTGGTCACTTTGTTTACAGACGCTATGTCGAAATCTCCAATGATAACAAGTGGTGAATGTAAAATGGGTACACAGTTTCATTTCTACATGGAGAATCAGGTATGTAAAAATCTATTTTATTCCATTTTTTTTTTTAAATGCAGATTCCATGTTGAAATACAGAAGACTATGGTATGGGATATTCAACTAAGTTCTGCGTTTGTTTTGACTAACGTTATTTGTTTCAGATAACACTATGCGTTCCAGTAGAGAATGGTTTAGATATTTATTGTTCAACCCAGTATCCGGACTATGTACAGAAGAAGTCTGCAAGTCTGATAGGAAAACCTGCTAATTAGTACGTATAAAGGCTTAGTTAAAATTGAATACTGTTAAAAATTGAAGATGAAACGAGATCAAGATATGTAAATTTCTTCTAGCCATTAAAATTATGATCTGATATGGAGTACAACGAACATATTCTCATACCTTTTACACGCCAACGTCTGAGTCATTCTGATCAACAGAGAAATTCTACCTATCGGAGATATTACTCTGACCTATTGACCAACCATGTTTTAAATAGTTCACGCGTAGAATTTTTCTCTCAGAGACCAGAAATGAGACGAAACGACCTCATTTAAACAAACCAAATGTCCCAAGATGGATTCCACACCACTCAAACCAATTTATACAAACATATATGAAGAGAATGCATTTTATTTGATCCATACTAAGTGAAAAAGAATAAAAATTTAAGCAGACTAATGTTTATGATTTCGAAACAACTCATAATGGTGCGAAATGTCTTTAATCGTCTTTCCGGTTTCTAGTCTCTAGTCCGCTATTAAAAAGAGTTCTGTACTGCAACTTCTTCAGTAAATACACACTGTTGAATTTGGGAATATTTTTAGTATTTAAGAACTTATTGATATCCTATAGACGTTTTGACATTAAATTTGATGCATACTTTATCGTTCAACGAATATCGTTGGCGTCATGGCTGGTGATTAGGTTCGTGTCTTTATCTGCGACACATACGGAGCTAGGAAAGATGCGAAGTTTCGTATGCGTCTGAGTATAGTTTAACTAAAGATTAGTCTACATGCTAATTCATTGGTCAGTCCCTTCCTCTCTCAACATTATTTCTTGGAACCTCAATTGAAGAGTGGTATATAAAAATCTTATGAGATGAGATTTTGCATGATTTCGAAATTGGTGTCGTCTTTAAGGTGTCGTTTTGAGTTACTGTCTTCGAGATTTAAGCACATTGAAAGTATGAGATGAGTTTGGACGAAACTCAGTATGGATATATTTCAAAGTTCATCATTATTTATTGATAAATCATTGTTTTATGCTCTTATTGTATTGATTATCCCACACCTAAAACGGAGGTAGATATATCTAATCGATTGTACCTTAACTTGTGCTCTGGTCTAAAAAAATCTTTTCCAAAACTTCTCATATGATAAATATAAACAACTGACATTTATTTTCAATTCAGTGTCCATGTATCAGTTCCCAGATTGGGTGGAGCTTTTGGTGGAAAATCTGCACCGTCTTCACATTTGAACATGGCTTGTGCACTAGCTGCTTTTAAAACAAAAAGGTAAACGAAAAAAAAAGTATTATAAATAAAAGTTATTGAAATTGAAGACAATTATGATAGCCCACGTCAAAAGAATATAAAACAATATAATCTGTTTTGAATAATCATTGTTCGGCGAAATTCAGGTTTCGAGTTACTATTTGATAATCTACAAAAAATATGTAAATTCAGTGGAACCTATGCTGTTATGAATGCAAATGTTCATGTACGTGTAATACGGTGGGTATATGTAATGCTCTGTTTAAATCTTTCATTACAGACCAGTACGATTACAGGTTAAAATGGAAGACAGTTTTGAATCAACGGGAAAACGTTTTCCGGTTTTTGCCAAGTATGAGGTAAAGAAATATTTTTATGGATCAGAAAAATCAAAAGAAAACATCAAATAAGAATACTCACAAATTCAATATGACAAAAGTGCTCCAATCTCCGACAAAAATGTGGTCCTAATCTAATGAGTGATTAAAAAACGAATGGGAACTTAAACATTACGGAATTGTCTTTTTTGTACGGATTTTTATTTAATCAAATGTGTTACTTTAGTCATTCACAAAACTAAAACGACTTTGTGTAACAATAAGATCCATTTTGGTACTTGCACTTGTTTTAGGTTGGTCATGATGAAAATGGTAAAATTAATGTTGTTATAGTTGATATATACTGTGATATGGGGTGGAAATCTTATTGTGCTGTGTTCGCTATTGAAATCAGCAAGAAATTGGACCAAGGTTACCTTTTATGATTTGATTATATAATGATATAACTTCTATCTTAGGAAAAGCATCAGTCTGGAAATATATTCAAGGTTTTCTTGATCAGAAGCTTATTGTCGCCGATTTATCATTAGGGACATTCCTTGTATTGCTAGCTGTATAACAGATTTCCGAGAGTAGTTTAAAACGGATCATAATGTTACAGACGCTAAGAAGTAGCGTTTTATGCTTCATTCATCTTCATACGCCCATATGTTATGAGTTATTTTACATGATTGTATTCATTTATTAGATAAGTAACTTATGTAACTCGTCATATAATAATGATAATACAATTACAGGATATGATATAGAGCATTGGTTAATAAGAGTACATTTAGTTAATACTAATAAACCACCTAATGCAGCATGTCGTAGCCCCGGTAAGTCTCGTGACTTTTTTTATCACCAGATCCTGCTGCATTCAGTTAGAATCGATATCCGCTCCTTCTATTATGGCAGGAAGATATCACAGACTTAGTTGATGTTAATTGGGTAATTGATCTCATAATCTGAATGCAAATGGAACGTTGGTGGTTCTGATTTTGATGGTTGAGAATCGTGCTCACCTTGAAGCTAATGAAGACTAAACTTAATAGTGTACATTTGGCTACTGATTATAGTTTAATATTTATACAATTTCAGGTTCATTTCCTGCAGCCTTTATAATAGAATCAATAGTAGAACATGTTGCGAGTGTTGTGAAAACAGATCCTATCACTGTCAAAGAATTGAATTTATACACCAATGGAAAGGTACCATTTGACTCTTCAAAATATTACGTTCGGAGCCCTTGAATTTAAAGTATGCTCGATAAAATCGATGAACTTTTCTTGACTCAAAACTATGATTGGGTTTAATTCTTTTCCAAAAGTATTATTCATCAATCTTTGGATATTTTCAGATAGATTTGAATGGTGAAACACTGGTCAACTGTACATTACCTAAACTGTGGACATCTATAAAAGAGTTGGCAGGGGTTAAGGATCGTCAAGCCATGATAGACGCTTTTAATGAAGTAAGTTTGGATTTCATTTCATAGTAATGCGAACATCCGTTTTCGTAACTAGATTTATTTTTAGTAGCACTCTAATGCAGGATGTAATGCATCTTTTTCAATTTCAATACTCAAATATTATTACATAATAAACTGTGAGTGGTGTTTGGGTAATATGATAGAGATCTCAGAAAGCCCCCTTTATACGGCCACTTTATGTGCTTGTAAAAAGAATACAAAGCGTTCAACCATATGTTAAAATTGCCTGGCAACTTGTACCTTAATTATTTTAGAATCATAAATGGAAGAAGAAAGGTATTACAATGACTCCAGTAAAATATGGATTAAACCCAAGCTATTTTCGATTTACTTGTGAAATCTCTATATATTCCTCTGATGGTACAGTGATTGTTAGTCAAGGTGGTGTAGATATGGGACAGGGATTATATACTAAGGTTAGATTTTTAAAGTAATGCATTGCTTTTTTTAATTAAAGGGTTTGTAAAGTGATTTTCTAAACTTTGTATGTGTATCGGGGACACTGATAACATCAATTTGCGCCATTCCAATTCCGATACCTACGTCTGTGGTTCGATTCCACTGAATCTAACGAACTTACGCGTTTTATGACTTCACTGACAGTGATCTGCATAGATATCAATAGTAGCTTCCGTTAGATCACTGTCAGTTATCTATTTTTGCCCCTTATAGTTACATTTATCTGTTTTTGAATGGAGGTGCAACACAACCCTGTTAAATAACCACAATACTTTATTATGTGTTTAAATTCGTGAACTTTTAGTTTCTTCTCAAAGGTTGTTCAAGCAGTAGCAGCAACTTTAGGTATTCCAATCAGTATGATTCAAATTCGTCCGACTAATACTTTTACATCACCTAATAACCTACCTACAGCTAATAGTGTTGGTACTGAATTGTGTGTTCAGGTTAGTGAATTATTGTAAATTTTGACATTACTAGTATTTTTTCAAAACTAAGAGCGCACTATATGATTTTGACCACAGTTATTAGCCCAAGGCGTTTAAAAAAGTAATGTAAAGATTTCATTTTAGTGTTAAAGGCTTCACAAAAATGTATTTTATCTACAATTCAACAAACAAATTCAACCATATTGATAAATCGATAACCAAAGACTAGAATTTTTTTGACACCAAGTGACACAAACCAGAAATCACCATTTTGAATGAAAAAAAATCATACATGCAGGGGCGCCGGAGAGGTTCCGTGAACACCAGCTGACTGCAGCTCTGGGCTGCCACATGGTTTATAGTATCGGCCGTGTCTTATTTTGGGGGGATGTGAGCCCAGTCCGGATAAAATCCCCATTTTCCATTTTCCCATTTCTTGCCTCCGTCGGCTGTAATTATTATGACATAAAAATTGTCCGTGTCTCCGTGACAAAAAGGGCACATATTCGCCCCCTCCCCCTCGCCCCCAATGGACTGAAGTGAGTCAATATTCAAATGTATTTCATAGTGTTATAGTTTGCGCTTGAAATCTACCGCAGGCTCAACAATCAAAATTTCTATCTTAGGCAGCTATAGAATGTTCTAAGATATTAAATGAAAGAATGGCGCCAATGAAAGAAAACAACCTAGTCCTGGGCTGGAAAAACCTCGTATCAGAATGTAATATGATGGCTATTGATCTCACAGCAAAACACACGTACGTATATTTAATGAAAAGTACTATAGCCCTACATCGAAATACTGTTGATGGAACGATAATTAGGTTTCAATCTGCTACGAAAAATTGAAACATCTTTATTTGAATCGGATGGGCCATCTATTACTAAAGTCTACTAGACTTAATGAATTATGAATATATTGTATATTTTCGATATAGATATTATGGTTCTAAAGACAAAGATAAAGAGTTCAAGTACTCGACCTATGCTGTCGGTGTTACTGAAGTAGAAGTAGATTTGTTAACGGGGGAAAATCAAATTACAAGAGTCGATATGATGGTGGACTGTGGCGATAGGTACCGTTTTTTTATGTTTCATCTGTATTTAATACCATGTCATGGACATAATCTCCTTCTGTCATTGAACAAAATCTCCTTCTGTCATTGAACATAATCTCCTTCTGTCATTGAACATAATCTCCTTCTGTCATTGAACATAATCTCCTTCTGTCATTGAACATAATCTCCTTCTGTCATTGAACAAAATCTCCTTCTGTCATTGAACAAAATCTCCTTCTGTCATTGAACAAAATCTCCTTCTGTCATTGAACATAATCTCCATCTGTCATTGAACATACATTTTGATCAAGCAAAGCACAATATTACGTTGGATGGATTGCTCTACCAAATAATTGTGGTTTCAAGGTAGTTTTCAGACTTATTTCTCAATTAAAACACATTACGAACACCACTGACTTCGATATCTAACTGAGAAACTGTCGAGATTTTCAACTGAGGTATTTTCTTAAGTAGTAACTAAGAAACCCAATGACAATAAATGTAGTCCACTATAGTGGCTACAAAATCAGGTTCCAATCGGTAAATTCCACAAAAGTTTTTCCATTCTGATACATTCAGTAAAATAAACTCAACTCATTCCAATTCTTAACTAAGAGTTGGTTTTATAAGTTCTTCTATTGTTCTTGCAGTTTAAATCCATTAATAGACATTGGTCAAATTGAAGGAGCGTATGTAATGGGGCTAGGAGCTGTTTTACTAGAAGACATCGTGTATGATCCTATATCTGGTAGAGTCTTGAATAATGGAACATGGGTTAGTTTTTATGTTATCATAGCTAAAACTATACTCTCACGGCCGTTATTTTCTGATTTTGTATAAAATGCCAGTGGGAATAAGTAAAGTATGATGTGTAATTCTTCATGATTGTTACATATTTATGTAAACAGGGTTCCGTTAAAATTCTATGGAATGTTTAGCAGATATGAAATATGTTTGAATTTTGAAGTACGATTCTCATATCTAGATAATTCACATACATCTGGTTGGATACCATACCATTGTCACTATAAGGAACCTAACCATCAATGCTCTTGGCTGTTTGATGACGTTTATACCTATTTATAGCTGTTAGAAATCTTTTTGAAAATAACAGTAGAGATTAATATTTATTTTCTTAAATCTGAAATATTTGACAGGACTATAATCCACCCACTAGTAAAGATATACCAATTGATTGGAGAATACATCTCTTACCAGATTCACCTAATCCAGATGGTGTTAAAGGTTCTAAAGGTAATATTTACCATGAAAGCCAAGCAAAGATTACTAAGATCACCTTCGATCAATTTTCGTTATCTTATAAATTGGGCCAACACAGTTAAGGGATATGTTCACTAACTATACGACCAATAAAATTTTAGTCTCAGAACCTGTAATACACAGAAAATGAAAGATAAATGTTTAGGTAGATGTATAATTGGGCAGCGTCTATTTACCACTGCGTGGTAAATAGCCATAAGTGGCCTTACAGCTATTTACCACGGCGTGGTATATAAAATTAGTCATTATTTTGATATTTTTTAGGTAAATCTGATTTGTAAAACCAAAATGCATAAAAATAAGTACTTTACATCCATTTTTATACCGTTTTCACCACAAAAATCGGATTTGTGGATAAAAAAAATGTTTGTTTACAAATAAATGTCAAGGCCATCTATGTAGAGTTCAGGGTTCAAGGTTGAGTACTACAGTTTTCCAACGTATCTAAAATGGTCCAGGTTATGAAATTTGGGTTACAGGTTAAACATTATCCAAAACAAGGTACAAATAAGTGCAAACTATGATGTCACAGTATGGTTTCTTCGTTTTGAACTTATTTACTATACAAATTTTAATTGCTTTAAAGTTTTGATGTTCAGAAGTTCTTGTAACTTGAGGAATAGTATGCACATGGAATGCTGGTGCGACATCAATTCCAAATGCTGAATGCTGATTGCAAAATGGCAATCTTTTGTTGCGAAACTGCAATTTGCTTATTAAGTGCCCTTATTAATAAATTCATATGATATGACAGTGTTTTTTTTTTTTCAGTTTTATAATCCCATCCAAAATTGTAAGGTTATTGTGAATTTCTCTCTCTCTCACGAAATCTGTCCGAAATATAATTCAGAATACATGGAATATGTGTCATTTTTCCATTTTCTTTCGGAGATGGGGACTTCAATGATAGCGGCAATGATATACATTATCATTTACAGTCACTATCTTCCTATTGTCACTATACATCAAACTACTGTCATCTACAGTACAGTCAGTATCCTCTATATATAATCACTAAACATAAACCTTCTCTCATCTATAATCACTGTCCTCTATCTACAGTCACTCTACACCAACCTACTATCATTTACAGTCACTATACTCTATCTACAGTCACTCTACACCAACTTAATATCATTTATAGTCACTAGTCTCTATCTATAGTCATTCTACATCAACCTACTATCATCTATAGTCACTATACTCTATCTAAAGTCACTCTCCACCAACCTATCATCTACAGTCACTGTCCTCTGTCTACAGTCACTCTACACCAACCTACTATCATTCATAGTTACTATCCTCTATCTACAGTCACTCTACACCAACCTACTATCATCTACAGTCACTGTCCTCTATCTACAGTCACTCTACACCAACCTACTATCATTCATAGTTACTATCCTCTATCTACAGTCACTCTACACCAACCTACTATCATTTACAGTCATTATCCTCTATCTACAATCACTCTACATCAACCTACTATCATTTACAGTCACTATACTCTATCTACAGTCACTCTACATCAACCTATTATCATTTATAGTCACTATCCTCTATCTACAGTCACTCTACACCGACGTACTATCATTTATAGTCACTTTACTCTATCTACTGTACAGTCACTCTACATCAACCTACTATCATTTACAGTCACTACACTCTATCTACAATAACTCTACATGAACCTACTATCATTTATAGTCACTATCCCCAGTCTGCAGCCTATCTACATCAACCTATCATTTACTGTCACTATCCTCTATCTATAGTCACTATACACCAACCTACTATCATCTATAGTCACTATCCTCTATCTACAGTCATTCTCCATCATCCTACTATCATTTACAGTCACTATCCACTATCTACAGTCACTCTACACCAACTTACTATCATTTATAGTCACTAGTCTCTATCTATAGTCATTCTACATCAACCTACTATCATCTATAGTCACTATACTCTATCTACAGTCACTCTACACCAACCTACTATCATCTATAGTCACTATCCTCTATCTACAGTCACTCTACACCAACCTACTATCACCTATAGTCACTCTAGCCCAATCTATTATTATTTATAGTAACTATCCTATATATATACAGTCATTCTACATCAACTTACTATCATTTACAGTCACTATCCTCTATCTATAGTCACTCTACACCGACCTACTATCATTTATAGTCACTTTACTCTATCTACAGTCACTCTACACAAACATATTACCATTTACAGACACTATCCTCTATCTACAGTTACTATCATCTATCTACAGTCACTATACACCAACCTACTATCATCTACAGTCACTATACATAAACCCACTCTCATTTATAATCACTATCCTCTATCTATAGTCACTAAACACCAACCTACTATCATCTACAGACACTATCCCCTAACCACAGCCCCACTACATCAACCTACTATCATCTACAGTCACTATCCTCTATCTGCAGTCACTCTACACCAACTTACTATCATCTACAGTCACTATACATAAACCTACTCTCATTTATTATTACTATTCTCTATCTACAATCACTACATCAACCTACTATCATCTACAATCAGTATCCTCTACCTACAATCAATATACATATACCTACTCTCATCTATAATCACTATCCTCTACCTACAATCAATATACATATACCTACTCTCATCTATAATCACTAGAGGATAGAATATAGTGAGTGTAGATGATAGGTTGGTGTAGAGTGACTATAGCTGGAGGATATTGACTGTAGATGATATTAGGTTGGTGTAGAGTGACTATATATAGAAGATAGTGACTGTAGATGATAGAAGGTCGGTGTAGAAGGACTATAGACGGAAGATAGTGACTGTAGATGATAGTATGTTGATGTAGATGTAGACTGACTATCTAAAGAGGATAGTGACTGTAGATGATAGTACATTGGTGTAGAGTGACTATAGATAGAGGATAGTGACTGTAGATGATAGTATGTTGGTGTAGAGTGACTGTAGATAGAGGATAGTGATTATATAAATGATAATAACTTGGTGTAGGGTGACTGTAGATAGAGGATAGTGATTATAAATGATAGTACATTGGTGTAGAGTGACTATAGATAGAGGATAGTGACTGTAGATGTAGTAGATTGATGTAGAGTGACTGTACATAGAGGATATTGACTGTAAATGGTAGTAGGTTGATGTAGAGTGACTGTAGATTGAGGATAGTGACTGTAGATGATAGTAGGTTGATGTTGAGTGACTGTAGATAGATGATAGTGGCTATAAATGATAGTAGGTTGGTTTATAGTGACCACGACCCTCTTCGCTACTCTACCGCCAACATGAAATGAAATGAAATGCAGACTTCAAGATTACTAGATGGCATAGAGGTAGCGAATATAAAAGTTGAACTGTATAGAAAAACAATGTATCCTTCACACACAAATGCCGGAAAGAAACTTCTTGGCGTATTTTGAGATTAAAGAAAAGGCTACAGACATTGAATTGGCGTAAATGAAAGTCATGTTTTGAAAAGACAAATAATCTTCAACCATAAACTTGATACAATTTGCAGTTCCGAGAATCTAAACATTTTAAAGATACTTTTAAAACACAATAATATCGTTAGCTTCATTGCAGTTGTACTGTGAAATTTAGCAACCGAAATGCACAAAAATCATAGTCACCGACATCAAATATGGCGGAGATTTTTCTTACGCCTGAAATTTCAATCTGCCTATTTTTGCATGTTATCGTGGTGAAATGTGCACAATATTGACATATTTGAATTTTGAAAAGTGTGAGTTTTTGGATTCTTTCAAAAAAATGAATAAAATTCGACCAATAAGAAAAAAGCGTGGTAAAAATAAGTACCACGTTTTTGTCTCCATTGACTAACATGGTGACATTGGCCTAGTTTAACATGTTACCACGCAGTGGTAAATAGACAGTACCGTATAATTGAAATGATTGTGTGTTTTTTGTGCAGTTCTAGTACTTTTGGAGGCTATTTAATTCAAGGCCTAAATCGACTCTCGAAAATGCTGAACATTCCCCTTTAATACCCGGTCGGGTTATTCATATTATGCTTGACAATAAGCAGCTTCAAGAACTGTGTTTTGTATCTCAGCCAAAAAAATATGATGTTAAGTTAAAAAAGTCGTAAATGTAAAGTATTTATTGTTACGTTTTCGTACTCCAGAATGATTCGATGTCAAAATTTCAACCAAAAATCAAAATTCGATGTCACTGGTAAGTCAAATTTTAAAGATAAACACATCTTAACTTTAATATCTCCACTATAGAAAATATACTTTTTAAATGTGAATTTCAGCGGTTGGAGAGCCACCATTATTGATGTCAACAGGGGCATTATTTGCTATCAAACAAGCAATACACCATTTTACTAAGGAAAGGGGCGTCAACGTGTATTCTAAGACAGGTATGTAACCTATGATTTTCGGAGAATTGGAGAAAAGTGACAACCGAAGTGAAAGAACAATTCATTCTTGTGGTTGTATGATTTTATTTCAACATATTTTATTTGTGATAAAAAAAAAAATTCCTAGTATAGCCTAACATGTATTCTATATTTCAGAAATACCATTTACAGTTGAAAAAATACAACAGAACTGTGATGTTCAAATGACAGATTTAATATTTATGTAATAATATTAAAAAAAATATTTGATCGAAAATTTTTTAACTTGTTATCTGTAAACTCAATCCATATTCAGATGGATATACATTTAGTCGATTTTATTTAATTGAAATATACCGGTTGTCTGATATGCATTCTGAAAAGCGATACTAGCGATGCTAAAAACGATGCTAAACTTTAACTCTATAAGCTGATGAATTCAAAATTTGGAAGACTTTATCCATTTCAGATGTTCTCATTCTAATTAAGCATTCACTGCGGCCACTATTAACTGAAATAGAAATATGATAAGCATATTATGTCATTTGTTGATTGTCATTTAATCGAGAACACAATTCCCGGCTGATAAAGTTTAGTGGCGGGAATAATTAATTTTTTTAAATAATAGAATTACTATTTCGATTTCGATTTTGATGTATCTATTTACCCTGTAAATTGTCGTATACATTGCCATTTTAGATTATGTAATGAAGTTTAAAATAGTTCTTTAATTCATATAAAGTGATCAGAGGAATCGCAGACAAATTAAAATTAGACCCAAATTTCGTTTCGTTCGACTTTTAATCGCTGGTTTTGTAGATCTAGGCATCTAATTAGACTAGGATCGACAACCATCTTACCTTAGATACATCGTCATTTCCAGTATGTACAATATTATTGAAGTTCTCTGTAAGAATATTAATAATGAACATGAAAAAAATATTTGAATCATTAGACACTTAAATATGGAGTCGTGCATTATCAGAAAAAATGCCCTTTATTCCATTACAATGTAATTTGTCTCGAAATATTCCTGTTTATTTCATTACAATCGCAGTCATTCTCAGTGCAGATCTGGAAATGACGTTAAATACTTTTTACCGTTATGAAATAACAAAAAGAGTTCCTTTTTTTCAATCGTAACCAGTTAAGTGGCATATATCTTTCATTTATTTCAATTTTTTATTACTTACTATATAATGAAATAATTTTAGCACAACTCTGTATAAAATCGTCTTCTGATATTAACCCATCTGTAGTTCCATATCTTTTACTGATTGCTTCCAATAATTTAATACTCATGTTGAAATCTTAAATAATTCAATGCAATTTACAACTTTTATTTTGTGGTAGCCTATTCAAAATCAGTTAAAATTTTTTTTACTTGAGCTTGATTTCGAATATCAACTTAAAATCAATGTTAACCTAGACCTTAAATCAAAATAATCAACATGAATATCACAAACATTTGGTAAGCATCACAGTTTATAGTCTGCGATATCAGCTTGTTAACATCTACCAACCAACCAGCAATTCAGTTTAGTCTGCGATATAATTTTACTTTGTACTTACTTAATTTTTTATAAAGAGATCTTAAATCAGATAGTTTTACCATTCTTGAAGAATTAACTGTCTCTACATCTAATAAGGTAATCTACAATAAAGATAAAGATAAACAAATTAACAATGCACAACATAATACCGACTTTCTTAAAGGGATTGTAAAGAGTTTTTCTAAACTTTGTATGTGTATTGGGGACACTGATAGCATCAATTTGCGCCATTCGAATTTCCATTCCGACGTCTGTGGTTCTTGCAATTCCATTTAAACTAACGCGTTTTTATGACGTCACCCCACTGATGTTCAGAGATATCAATAGTAGCTTCCGGTAGATTACTGGTAGTGATACAAGTGGTTGCCTAGCAATATACGCCCACCTTCCTTATGAATTGTTTTTAGTATATCAAGAGCATTCCCCAATTGGTGTCAAATCGTATAAAAAATATAACCTGTCAAAAATATAGTTTATATATTTTGATAACTGTGGTCTCTTTCGCGTTCACAAGTCATTTATAACATATAATAGGTGTAAAACTCTGTAAATATTTGTCGAATCGACCCAGAATTCAAACTTGTCCAAGATTTTATGGATATTATCCTACACACAAAAGTTTATTAAATTCCTACCACAACTGTAGTCTCTATCACGTTCACAAGTCATTTTTAACATATTTTAGGTGTAAAACTCCGTAAATATTTGTTGAATCGATCCGGAATTCGAACTTGTCCAAGATCTTATGGATATAATCCTACACACAAAATTTTATTCAAATCAAACCAAAACTGTGGTCTCTATAGCATTCTCAAGCCATTTTTAACACATTTTGGGTGTAAAACTCCGTGAATTTTTGTCGAATCGAACCCAAATTCGAACTTGTCCGAGATCTTATGAATATAATCCTACATTCAAAATTTTATTCAAATCCAACTAAAACTGTGGTCTCTATCGCGTTCACAAGTCATTTTTTAAATATTTTGGGTGTAAAACTCCGTGAATTTTAGTCGAATCAAACCCAAATTCGAACTTGTCCGAGATCTTATGGATATAATCCTACATACAAAATTTTATTAAAATCCAACCAAAACTGTGGTCTCTATCGCGTTCACAAGCCATTTTTAACATATTTTGGGTGTAAAACTCCGTGAATTTTAGTCGAATCAAACCCAAATTCGAACTTGTCCGAGATCTTATGGATATAATCCTACATACAAAATTTTATTCAAATCCAACCAAAACTGTGGTCTCTATCGCGTTCACAAGCCATTTTTAACATATTTTGGGTGTAAAACTCCGTGAATTTTAGTCGAATCAAACCCAAATTCGAACTTGTCCGAGATCTTATGGATATAATCCTACATACAAAATTTTATTCAAATCCAACCAAAACTGTGGTCTCTATTGCGTTCACAAGCCAATTGTGGACAGACGGACGGACCGACGGACCGACGGACCGACGGACGGACGGACAGGGGCGACGGCAATATACGACCACATTTCAATGTGGGCGTATAAAAACGTGTTAGTTTAAGTGGTATTGGAATGGCGCAAGTTGATGGTATCAATGTCCCCGATACACATACAAAGTTTAGAAAACATCTTTACAATCCCTTTAATGCATCGATCCAAAGACTACTGTTATTCAAATGTATAGAAAAGAGTATCAAAAAGGTTTCAAAAAATCTATAATATGTTCCATGTTCATGTCATCTGATTTGATTGATTATCAGTTTCTAATAATCATATACCTTTAAGTCCCTAATAAACTTCCAGATTCTTTCTGTGGCTTTTTTGTCAACATCCGTTTTACCTGGGTTCGACTATAACATGTTAAGGATACATATAACATTAGTTTTACATATCATGCGATACACACCATCACAAAACAGTTTTAAAGTACCACTTGATGGTCAACAACATTCGAGGTTCAGATTAAGGAAAGAAAGTGCTTTTTTATCAACTAGTCGCTACTTTCTTTGAAGAATGTTTGCTACAAATATTGAGAGGATTCAAATAACAATTTAAAATATTTTAATTGGGTCATTCTGGTCCAAATTCATGGAATTTAATCATTAGAAGGATACAGCAAAATATAGTCCCATTAGACATCTACTCGTTTCCAGTGAAAATCCATCTTCACTATAATACTCTGAAATGGAAAAGCATGCGTATGTATGCTTTGCCAATTACCATCCTGATGGGAGTTAATTATGTGACATTTTTATTCCAAAAACAATATGTTACAATCAACAGCAATTGTTTATTGATAATATCATTATAACATGCTAACAGAACTTTCAGATCTCCTTAAGGTAATGCTTGGGTAGATTTTTTTTAAATTAGATTTCCTTGAATGAATTAAAATAAATTTGATTTATTCAGTAATCCCTTCAATACAGATAAATGATATATAAACCAGAGCTATCGAAATCCTTCAAGGATATTTAGATTATTTCAAAATAAAATATTTTTGGAGTCGTACCTCTCTTCTTAGCTTCGCTGAGGATTTTCTGTAATCCAAAAGCATTTACTAAGTGTGTTTCTTTATCTGAATATTTCTCGAATATTTCTTCAATAAAATGTGGCTCAGGGAGCTCTTCAGGCAACTGGAAAAAAAAGTAACTTTAGAGAAGCTGATCATCCCAGGTAAAACCATGATTTCTTACGTACCATAAAGAAGTTGCTTTAAGCGTTTCGCAAAGTTAAATCTACAAATTCTACAAATATTACTGTTGCTTCGATTCACATACTATATATGACTTTAGTTCATACATTTATTAGTATATTGAGACTGTTACAAGCAACATAATCATAGTAAACCTATAATTTTATTTGCGTTTTCTTAAAACAAATTTTTATCAAGTTTGTCACAATTATTTTGTTATAGATACTTACTTCAATTGGTCCAGTTTCTTCATCAACAGCTCTGAAATGAAATATAATATTGTTAAAATCAGAATATTTCTTTTGAACAATTCTCTTGTTTGGGCAGCGTTCAATTCTTTTGCTGGATTGAATATATTTCTGATTTAAAACGTTCAATCACAAATCCCAATCTGTTGAAAGTATACATACCCAAAAGAAATATTCAACGTTTATAAAAGAAATCAGTCAACGAATTCTGCTTTTACTTACACTGCATTCACTGGTTTTTCTGTAAATATTCTGAGGACGAAATTCCCTTCCTCCCCTTTCTTACGTGTAAATGGGATAATAAAATATGTGCCAGGCTCCAGTTCAACTCGGTGCACCATGTCACGGAGAAACGTCTTATACACACGCCATGTTGGAATCTGGGTAGCATTTCGTTCATCATAGAGTCGATCAACATCAACACCGTCATTCAACTGAAACATCATTTATAATCTTTTAATATAAAAGGAGAACTGTGAACTAAGTTAGTAAAAGCTAATCATGAGTAGTTTTAATGACACGAATTTAGTACTTTTCAGCAAAATATTACCTAATAATGTGGCATCTTAAAAAATAAATGTAGCATATCAAAATAATGTAGAAAATAAATATAACATATCAAAATAAGGAAGCATATCTTGCAAGGTAAAAACAGAACATTTTCTAATGTAACAGTTACATATTTTGATCAGAGCAAATATATACATGTATTCAAAATCAAAGCAGCAAGTATAATACCTTATACAAGATAATTATAGAATGTCTCACAAAATAAATAACGTATATCTTCAAATTTTAAGTTTAGTATCTTACAGGATAAAAATAAGATAAATATAGCATATTTCACAAGATAGATAAAATGCAAATCTTAAAAAAAAAATAAAGCATATCTCACCAAGATAACTATTTCTAAATATTATGGACTAATGATAATATTACAAGATAAATATAGCATAATATTTTACAAGATAGATATAGCATATCATACATTACAAAAAAAGATATAAACTTCAAACATCTCAATAACATGAAAGAAAAGAAGTTTATCTAACATGTAAAAAGTCACATAACTAACCTTAAATATTGCAAACGCATAAAATACATTTACTATCTTTAATAACTTTTCTGCAGGAGGGTACTTTGCTAAACATATAATTACTGTTTTACTTGGATCGTCTTCTCTCTTGATTATCTTAAACTGAGGATTAGTCCAAAATTCTGGTACGGAAAATATATTAATAGATTAAAGGACAACATTGAAGATGATTCGAACAATTCGTATAAATCTGAAATGTTTTGTATGAAGATATAAAACGTCTTTTTTGCTGAATCTATTTTAGGCTTAATATTCCGTTTCTCGGGGGTCTTCAAGTAGGTTCCCAGGAAGTAATATTCAGTCTGATTGGAGAGCATACAAGTAAAACAATTAAGGTGTATTGACAAACGGTCTCCGTCAAAGTTACGTTTTAAGGAAACTGCCGAGAATTGCCGATCGGTATGTTGAAAGTGACGGTCGCTTGTGCCAAAATCGTATTTGAATCCCCTTTGAGGAAAGGAAGTTTCTACATTCAATTTACACTAATTATCTGAAAATCTATGAGAAAATACTATTTTTCCATACCATCGCTATCATCAAAACTGCCACCAGCTGAAATATATTTTACCCACGCTCCAGAAAATTGCTGAACTTCCCATTCTTGTCTCTTCTAAAAGAAGTAAGAAACAAAACAAGTTTTAACAGCCACAATTATTTAGATTCGAAGGGTTTTTAATGAGATACTTCTAAAAATGGGTTATTATTGAAAAATTATTTATTGGTTTTTAAAGCGTAGTTTTCTGGATTTATTAGATTTAATAATGTATATTTACACAAGATAAGTTCACTAATGAAAAGTATACCCTTTTCGCAAAGTTTTGAGAATAAGATTTTGGGTTCATTGCACGAGATAGTATACTTTTAATATAACAATCAATCCTCAGTTTTATAGTCCAAGACAAACAAGAATGGGACAATACTAGCATTATAATACTACAACTACCGACAAAGTTTGACTGTTATTTCATTTAAGTTTCATAGTTCTTAAGGAACTCAATTTACACCATTCCAATTTCCATGCCGACGTCTGTGGTTCTTGTAATTCCACTTAAACTAACGCGTTTTATGACGTCACCTCCACATCAGAATGGAAATTTGAATGGCGCAAATTGATGCTATCAGTGTCCCCCCGATACACATACAAGGTTTAGAAAACCTCTTTACAATCCCTTTAAAGTATCTTCGCAGAAGTGACCAACTGTTTATTTTGTTAACATAGGATTTTGTCTGGTGGTGGGTTTACGACGTTTAACATATAATTAATGTCAATGTGAACATAACAAAACAATTCAATCTTACCGGATCTAGTGAAAGTTCTGGTGTAAAAGCCTCCGGAGTTAAATGTGTACAATAGGCAGCGTCAAACTGTTTCACAAAATCCTTCATACTAATCCTGAAAAACACATGTGGACATACTGTTTATTAATATCTCACCCGAACTATACTAGAGTGAAACAACTATCTCTATTCCAACCTCAAATTATAACTATTTTGACAGGGTTTGGGTGGTTTTCGTAAATCATCAAAGTTTTTTGAACGATATTTATTTTTTGTTGGGCACGCAGTCTTTAATGACAGATAGTTTCGTTTAACAAAATTTAATGGATCTGGATCTATATGATAAGATGAATAATGATGGAATGAATGAACTACAAAATATCATTCTTTCCGAATATATCGTAGTTTGGCAGATCCAATGTATCTTAATGGATTTGAATTGATCGCATCTGAATAGATGTGAAAGGCTCCCAATTACGGAACCTTTGTCTGTCCAAATATCTATCAGAGGCTGGAATAGAGGCAGATTTTTCGGTTTTCCGAATGATAAGACTCTTCATGTCAGCCCCTACGACCAACATGATAAGGGGAAACCAGATAAAATATTCGAAGGAGTATATCGACCGAAGCCTGGGGTTCAGCTCATTCATCCATCAAAATATTGTATATTAAGTTATGCACATGCCATATAACAGATTATGGTTAGCCTGGTGGTATAAAATGTATTTGAATAGAAGGCAATAAAAATTTACCAGTTAGCATTATTCTACTTACCAGAACTGGCCATCCATATTTTGAACAAATTCCAATTTTCTTTTGACATCATGAGATATGTGGTTCCACTCATCAGAACTGAAATTGTAGAAGATATTTTACAAACAAATTTAAAGAACAAACTTATGCATTCACATGTTGTTTATGTTGAAAACATAACAGATTACGCAGAATGCCGTAGTACTCAGATGTTTGAAATCACAGATTACACTGTACTTACTTTTCGCTCCATTCTCCGTCCCATTCCAGATGACCAGCTTTTGTGGCATTGGGATCTCTCATTAATAGCAATGTAACATGACCATATTTATACTCTATCTGAAAATATAATTTTAATATTATTTAAATAAAGTTGTTTATTAAGAGATGATTATCCCTATAAAAGATGTAAAAATATAGAGAAAGCTATGCAACAACTATATCATAAATATAATAAAGCACTGGTACAAAAGATTTGTTTTTATGCGTCTTTTTCGGATAATGAACACGCTCACCATTCGGTTGAATAATCTTACCTTAAAAAACGCGAATTTTGTACTTAATCAGTAGATTTTAGCATTCAAATGAGACTAAAATTTGCATAAAGAAAACACATAACAAAATAAGAAGTAAAATTGGAATTAATTGTGTCATTTTCGTGCGCATAATAAATATATAAGAGAAATCATACTTGTACTATTTTTAAAATACTGTAAGCATGTTCATCCATCAATTTTGATAACTTTCTATCTTCTTTTTCTTCATCAGACCAAAAATGAGAATTCTGCAGAAAACAAAATCAAACAATTAAATTACATTAATAACTTTAATTTACAATGTTTAAAAGTATGGAATGGATTATCAAACTACATCAACCGACAACGTATCCTTTTACTTTCGTGTTGGGGGTTGTGTAAAAAATAGGGGTACAAAGAGTCCGAAAGATTGGGATTTAGTGTGTAAAATATAATATGATCACTTACTATTATTCCTGCACCCATCATTGTATTCATTTTGGTACATTTTAGAAGTATGGTGGATAATATTTCTACTGATTTCACATATTGATTTGTAGGTTTCGGTGGTAATTGTAAAGATTCACTAATGCCACCAGTTAAATCGACCAAAGCATTAACTATATGACCTCCACTTAACGCACCATAGCATGAATGTAATCTGAAAAAAATGAGGAGATCCAAATAAGAGTAGGCTAATGGCGCTGTCCTGGCAAAATTCCCTCATTGCACACTGCATTGCGTTTGCGCGTCCTCAATTAGCCTATATAGGTGCAGAAAAGTTGGACTTAAAAAATTTCCAAATTAATTTTCAATTTATACAAGTTTAGTGGCTCTTTTATGTCTTCAATTGCAAATATGTCGTATTAAGTTGCGACTGTCGCAACACTGTTTTTTTCCTTTTATACACATTCTTTTGATATTTTCAGATATTTTCAATCTTTTTTCACTAATACTGAGTGTATATTAAAGGGGAACGTTCACCATCCGTTGGACCATTCGTATATATGAGTCTCAGAAACGAAATTTTGTTTTCATCTTAGCAAAACAGTAGGCTAATATTGTTCACAGCTCTCTCTAAAGAAATTAAAGCCTCCAAATCCATATGTATCCATAATAATCAGCGTTTGAAACTAAAATACGACTCGTATTTAGTGAGACTACGCTTAATATAGCGATCACATAAACAGAAATTATAAGACAGATTTTGATGACAAACTATTAAAACTTACTTGGCATAAGCTTTCTCCAACAAAGGACACCAGAATTCATTTGGCTGGGCAAAGTTTTTACAGAAGATAAGTCGGCCACGTTTATTAGTAGGTAGTCTGTCATCAATAATAACTTCCTTCCATTCACCTTCATACCAAAAATTAAAACATACCACTCCTGGAAATAGTGATGATTAATTAAAGCCTGGGTTTTCAACTTGGGGGACATGAAAAACGACTCGCCGTTTATAGTAAGACTATGCGTTATATAGGAAACACATATACAGAAAATGAAAAATAAATGTTAAGGTAGGGATGTTATTGAAGGAATAACATTATTTTCGTGCATTTTTGTACTTCTGGGGGCTATTTATGTGTATTTAAGTCAAGAATCGACCATCGGAAATACTGAACATTCCCCTTTAATACAATCGATTAGTTTTTCTGGAAGTTTTATCACGACGTGTACCTATAGCCATAACTTCTTGTCCTCATGGGTTAGTATTGGTGCATTAGGTGTACTAAACATGTATTATATGTTATGCTGTTCTTATATAAGGAATATAAACACTGAAATAGGCTTACTGACACACAAACTTCAAATGTCATGTAGGAAATTTCATAACCATTATAATGGAGAGCTCCTCGTCAAATTTGCTTCTTGCATTGCGTCTTTTGATTTTTCATACCTTAGTGTTGCTGGCGTCACACGCAAATGAAAGCAGATCATGCTTAAATTTTTCGAAAAAACCTAATGATACTTCTCCTTGGAAGAGCCCACTGCCATACAACTAGTGCAAATGGTCTTTTTCGGGAAAAAAAACTAATACTTATTAGGATTGATAACTAACCTGTTTGATCTAGCTCTTGATCTGGTACAACTCTTTTAATCAACACTTCATCTGAAGCAATAGTAGCAACCACAGATATAAACCAACAGTCACCTACAAATATATTATTAATAGATACCGGTAGTCTTAAACTTTGACATTGATAATTTTTAGGATTTGGATGGTATCAGCTAAAACACTGAAGAGTGGGTGATTGAATTTAAATATTTTTGACTTGTGTTAGTATAGCCTATATAGTATATACATTGGGTTTTACTCACAAAATGTTTCAAATCAATTCAATTAGCTTTTGCATTTTTGTTATTTCATTATTCCCCTCCTTTAACGTTCCTTACATTAGCTTCTCGTATTATTTCAGTTTGAAAGGGGAACCATCATTATTTGTGTTAGACAATCTTACCCTAGTCTCAGACATGAAGATTGTTTGGCTGATCAAGCTAAGTAGTAGGGACTAATTATTGTATACACGGCTTACCATGGCAGTGGAATTTGAGCATTTAAATCAACGAGAATCCATAAGTATCAGTTTGTTTTTTAATATCGAATCGATATCGCCAATTGCAAAAATATTTTTTTTAATAATGACCTCATCAACAAGACATACGGTAATTATCGGAAACCCTTTTTTTTTTGCAGGCAGAGGATAAAATAGTTAACGAATAGATTAAAGAGTGGAATTCGCATATTAGAAGGAATTTTTTATATGCGCATAGTTTCCTAGTTCTGGATATATAATGTGCATAGCCATAATCAACCCCCAATTATTGTTTGCTAAGCGGGATCAATAATTCTGAAAGGAAATATGGTAAAAACTCACCCAGTTGACCTTGAGTAATATCATCATACTTGGCACCACGAACTATAAACCTAGCATTATCTTCAATATCCTGTAATTAAAGCAATGCTTAATTCCTAATTACATTTTCTATTTTTTTAATTGGGATTTGGTTATCAGATGTGTGGCATGGGTAAGCCTAATCTATTGTCAATTGAAATTCTGCATACAAGATATGACGTTCGGACGCTCGTAAAAAAAATCATGTACATGTAAAATTAATTGTCATAGATGAAAGACACCGAAAAAAAACAAATAGCACAATGCTAATGGGGAAGGAGTGAAAAAACAAATGACATATTCTAGACCAAATAGTTTGAAAGAAGCTTAACACGAAATTGAAAGCGAAATACATGTACTACCAAGAAGACATTTGGATGTATAATAGAAATCGTAGAAGGTTCGATACATGTTGAGTTGATATCTTGATTCGACTATGCACATCAGTTGGACAGTGACTGATCAGTTGGAGAAGTTATCATGGAAAGTGCCTGGTCGATCTATCGACATCGATCCTGCGCCTGCGGCAATCTTTTCCTCACTGCACTGGTTGTTACCCGTCTCAATTAATCAACTAAAGCATTTATTTTTATTTCCTTGAGGAAAATATTTAAAATATGTATCGTTATTTGAGTAACACAACCTTAACATATTTGCATAGTCAACTGCGCTACATACGGATGTGAATTGACAAGTCGGTCACATTTCACTAACAATGGGGACAAAATGTAAATATCAGAGGCGGATTAACCTCTAGGGAAAGTAGGCACCTGCCTTTGGCCCATGGAAATTGAACCCATGAAAACTCTTGTCACAGTATATCACAAAATATCAATCAGTAACCAAAAATTGTTCAAGAAAAGAGTCCAGAAAGGTCTGCAAGCAAATCAAATTCAATTTTCCAAATTTTCTTAGGATACAAGCTCTGTCAACGAGAATGCTGTAGAAGATAAAAAAAACAATTACCATGATTATCAAAATTTGTATGAGGTATGTTACCCCCAAACGAGAAAAACATAAAAAGCCGCAGATGCCAGGAAATCAGTCCGAATATTTTAGGGGAAGAATGTCCCCAGAACCCACTTTAAGAGGTGGGACTCGTAAATTTTCAAAGAATCCATAATCCGCCACTGGTAAATATACATCCATATGACATTGACATACACTGTTTATACTTTTAGTCATAGAGGTAACCTGGATTTGGCCCGACTGGAATTGATTTAAAACTGTACACCGATACGATAACTTTCAACATCAATTGGAAAACAATGAAATGTCCATGATTATTCTGTTTTGGGGTACTATTTTGTGTCCATTTCCATTTGAGTCATTCAAAAAGATATGCATGATAAATACTTCAAAATACTGGACGATGCTCACATAAATGACATGCCTTGAAAATTGAAATATAAAGTACATACATTATACAAGGTCATACACATGTATATCAATTCAATTTTACCTGAGGTCTTCTCCACTCAAGATCTTGACCCCATGTTCCTTTAAATGTCAAAGAGCTGGCGTTAGCAGGGAAATCAGCATCTTCGTATGGTCTACCGCTTCTCGCTGCTTCCTCTTTTATCCTTTGAAACTTCTCTGAGAACATCTTTGATTAATGACTTTCCAATACTGATCGAATTATAATGCATTACAACGAAGGTTATGATTACATTAACGCCTCCATTGTGTATTCACAAGTAAAAGTCTAAATACTTTTATTATTCAAGCTTCAATTGCCTAACAGGTATAAGAGATTAAAACAGGTTTGGTTGGTATATATTGTACATACAAGAATTGGGAAGGTTTTTGTGTGTTGTTAGATAGCTACAATAGACATAAACATGATGAGTCCTATCCAAAATCGTCATTTACGATGATTTCCTCACTCATAAATTTGTCCGTGTTATAACAAGAAATGACTTCCTTAACCTTTATGTTTGTTCAAGACAAGTTTTTTGGGGTGTGTTCTATTTTGATTAGCAAAAAAACTCTCTGAATGTGATATACGTTTACAATTGGATGAAGGGAGCCTTCCACGGATCTGACTGTATATATATATTTCCTATGATCATCAGATCCAATTCCACATGAATATAGGGCTGATCTTGAGGAAATAGCGGCTACTGTTCTGATAGAACATTATTTTAGATTTATATTGTAGAAGACAAATTATCAATACAGTTTTTAACCATGTATGTATGTAATTTAACAGAATCATATGAAAGTGATGTGCCGATAATGTAAGAAAAGACATCGTGCTACGAGACCACCATCAACAAACTTCGATGCGCATTTATTACTATGCAATAACCATCGAAACTCCTTTGGCGTTATCTAAATGCATGTCCATGCCATTACACAATTCAGGCCATATTAACGACAAGAACAGTGATTATTGGCTTCGTTTTTCGTAGAAGATGCATTGTTCATATTAACAAGACAGTCAATGAAAATTCTGCATGCCAGACCCTGCGACCTGCATCAAGAACGTTAACTAGCGCTTGCCAAGAAAGGTAACATATGCCCACTCGCATTTGATAATATTTTCATGAACTATAATGCAATCTTCTGGAAAGTCAATGGCAATAACTCAATTAATCTTGGCCCAGATATCACCAAGGTTAATCAAAATCAGATGAAATAACTTCTAATTTAAATTGGTTATTCGGTGGAACCTCCTTAAGGGCAATAATTCCAAAACCGGTCATCGTAAATGTGTCAAATAAAAACTTGTCCAAGATTTCATTAATATAAATGATCACATCAAATTTCATTCAATTTAGATGAAGACTGTAGACTTTCTATCACATTCACAAACCAATTTTGAAGCGTTTTGACAAAGTCAAGGGCGATAACTCAAAAACCGTTCATCGAAAATCGTCATATTCGAACTTGTCCAAGATCTCATGAAGACAAATTATTACACCAAATTTCATTCAAATCAGATGAAAACTGTAGTCTCTATCGCGCTCAGAAGCCAATTGTGGATGGGCGGACCGACGTGCAAGAAGGCTTCAGGATCATCAAATCTTAGCAGCCCCTTTCACAATAAGAGATCTAAACTTATTTTTGTTCTGTATATACAGTACCGTGCAATATATATTCGTACAAAATGGCGTTTTCATTGAAATCGCTCTACGACCTTACATACTTTGACATCGGTTGGAAATTATTTCAAAGGGGGAAAACCATCACCTATGTATCAGAAATGTTGGGCTTGTACAGGAGTATAATTAGCAAATTTTAAAAAGCGTGTAGAACAAAGGGGGTACATAAGGTACAACCGGGATGAAAAAGTCTACCTATTTCTAAGTACGAATATATATTGCACGGTACTGTAGAAATATCATATTCTGCAAATTTTTGTATTTGAAATATCTCCAAGAAAACAATTTAAACACAACACAAATTCAGAAATTTTCATTATTTATTTGATCTTTTATTAGGTCTGAAAACAGTAGTTCTTTTTCCACCAGATACAGTTGTAGGTCTCCTAGTAGCTTTTGTAGTTTTAGCTTTCACTCTAAATTTAGCTTTATTGTCAGCATTAGGTCTTCCTTTCTTTTTATGTTGACTATCTTTCTTAGAAAACTTTTCATCTCTTTTGAATTTTTTAGGAAGTGTTTTGCTGTCGCCTCTGTGTGGATATTTTCTCTTTACTCCACTGAACAGTTCTAAAAACAGAAAAATAATCTATTCATATGGAGAATAACCCCCTTACTCATTTGACCTCAAGAAAACAAAAAAAGACTAATACTGCGTTCACACGACTAAAGTTAAGCCAGCTTAACTTCTAACCGTTCTTCGAGCCTCCTGGTTTACGTTTTTTCCAAGAGCGTTCAGACAGACATAAAAGTTAAGCCAGCTTGGACATGACCTAGGAATTTATCTGGAAGTTCAGAGGTCAAGATACCATGACGCATGCGCGTGTATTGTTTACTTTTCCTACAAAATGGTGACGATTACTTTAATTTATAAACCTCTTCAACTTTAATTTTTACGCCGAAAGAGAACGGCATATTTGGAAAGAAGACGCGAGAGACGTCATAAAAAGTTGTTTACAAATGAATAGGTAATGGCGGGTATCCGGTAACAGGACTGCGCATGCGCGGAAAATGTTATATCCGGCTTTGTTAGCCAGGAGCGTTCAGACGGCAATAACCAAGCCAGCTTAAGTTTCAAAGCCAGGTTTCAAGCCACCTCCGAAGTAGGTGCAAGTTAAGGTAGCTTAAGTTCAACCGGTCGCGTTCAGACAACAAAAAAAAAACAGGCTCGAAGAACGGTTAGAAGTTAAGCCAGCTTAACTTTAGTCGTGTGAACGCAGTATTAGGCCATACCAAAATAATTTTCTGTTCCTCAGGAATGGGCAAACGAAAAAAAACATTTTAACTTTAAAAATAAAATATCTGAAATTTTATAGTCATTGATTTTGGTAACGCCATATAATTTTTTAATTTTTAAATAAATGTCACAGCAGTAGGCTGTATTTCGAAACCCACATATTGAGCGAGATTCGGTTGCTAAACCCAATTGGCATTTTCTTAACCAATGCCAGAAATAACCCAGACAACTACGGGTAAACAGCTCCAAGTGTACAATTAACATGCACTGTCTGTACACATAGGGCCTTGGTTTATTGTCTCATCCGAACTGCATAATTGACAAAGGGAAACTAGGTTGAAAAATCCAAAGGTATCATCTCAACCCATGCAAATTAAACCCCGGACATTAGCGAGCAACGTATTTAACTTACTGAGCCACCGCAGTTCCCTTAGAGAATAAATATTTTACATATATATAAATAATTACCTGGAGCAGGTTTAACACCAACTTCTTTTTCATAATAATCAACATCATCATCTTCATTATCATTACTCTTCTTAGTCTGATCTGAAATATTATATCAAAATATCATATTACTGTTGCTATCCATGGATACAGTTTATAGCAATATCAGCAATGAATGAGAAATCATCATTTTATCAGTTCTTGTGGATTTTCTATCAGTTATCGAATCGGTTAGCCTAGGACTTTTTCCAAATAGGGTTGCCTGAAAATTTTCATATCTTGCAATTTGCAAGAGAGGATAATATAAAAAATATTCTTTTAATCCAAATGCAGAAGTTAATTTACATGGTTATGTCCAATTCAAATTTAAGTTAATTTTAATTCATAATCTTTAAGTCAAGTCAAATTTACTTTCTTTTTTTCAATTCAATTGGTCAGTACAACATGTGATAATAAAATACTTATAATCCGGGCCTTATTCTCAAAAACCTAACTTAAGATAATTTTAGTATTCTAGTCATCTGATTGGTTAATCACTAAAAAGGTCAATTTGAAAAAAAAAATCAACTCATCAACATTGGTGTAACCTGTAGAGTGAGCAAGCGTTGGAATTAAGATCAGAAGATCAGAAAGAGTGATCACAATAGCTACATACCTATATCATCAAGTAATGATTCAGCTTCTTTTCTCATTTGTGTTGATCTTCTTATACCCTCTAAAGATTTCTCTTTATGTTGAGCTTTTATCTCAGCTTTCTTCGCTACATTAATATCTTGTTGTTTCCTCCGAGCTTCTTTCAGTGACCTGAAAAATTGGTCATGGGTTGGTGACAAACATTTCAAGTAAGTGTTAAAGGAATACAACCTCTTAGAATGAACAAAACATCTAAATGTTCAAACTTGGTTAATAGGAGTTCATTTTCATCAGGGGACTTACATAACTATACAACAGATTACATAAATAATCTAATAAATCCAGAAAACTATGTTTATATACAACAATTGAAAAACTCTAACTAAAATTTTAAGCGCTTTTAAAATAGAAGACAAAAGGCATTTTTAATCTCAAAAAGAACTTGAAATGCTGCAAACTGGAACTGTTTAGAGAATCCAAATATAAGCTAATCACAATTCTACAGAAATATTTCGGATCACTTATGTTTAAAAAAAAAGGAAGAATACCGTACTCATGATTTCACATTCAATGTGCCATCAAAAGCATCTAGATATATTATCATTAATATATTTCTTAAAAAGAAACTTACTGTTTTTGCTTCTTTAATTTCTGTATTTCTTTCAATTCTTTTTCTGTTTTTTTGACATATTCATGAAATAAAACTTTACCATCACAACAACCTTCCTCTATCATAATAAGTTGAAGAGTCATCCTGGGTCCTATTTCTTTTAATCTGAAGAAAATTTCCAAAATTTGCAAAATTTGATTAGATTCAATGCTATATATAATAAGAAATTAGATAGAATAGCTGGCACGAAGACTAGTTCATAAATTTGGCAAAATTCAACATCAAGCTCTGGCTCTTTCAATGGATAATGAACTGAAAATCACAATTAAATGAAGCTTTAATCAATCACCCATAGCAAATGGAGTAAAACGACTATTCATGCAATTATTCTCTACTTGTCCATAAAATGATTTCCGAAATATGAAAATTTTACCATTGAACATAAAATTCTTGTCCCTACCTGATAGCACTCTGAGATGATTTCATATTACCACGTCCAAAGACATTTTGTGGTAAAGTCACTTCATTGTGTGGACCATCAAATTCAGCTTCACTTTCAGATAAATTACCTCCCCTTAAATAACAATTCAGATTTCTTAATTTGCAAAAGCCTGACAGAAAGTTTTATCTATCTAATGAGTTTTAAAACAAGAAAAATGCCTAATAATAACAGAACTCATAATATGTTGACAATATGAAGATAACTATATTTTCATTTTCCAACTCAAGAAGAATCTACAACATATACAGTCTGTGGCTGCACATAATGCTTTTTCCATGTCAGTCACAAAAAAAGGATAAGATTTTGAAATTTTACATACTTTGCAAGATATTCACTGACATCAGCATATCTGCTTAAATCTGGTATACGTGACTTTAATAATTTCTTGACACCTCTACTGACACCTACTGGTACAGCACGAACTGAACTGAAATTATAACATTTCAAAAAAAACTTAAATTTCGTGCAACCCATAGAGCTTAAATCCTACAATCTGCAACAATTTCATTATTCAAAAGTGCCTCTCTGTTATTGATTCATAAACTCAGCATTTCTCCAAAATGATCTGTGGATGCACATGTATATCAAACATTCACTCATTATATTTTGCTGAATCTAACTAGTCTAGAACTTAGTTTTTACCCATTATGGATTACTTATCACTATCACTAAACCTATTTTCTACTTACTAGTGTCTAAACTCTATCATTTTAGTTTCTGAATCATAATTAACTAATACACATCTTCTGATAGTGTTTAAATTCACCTGAAATCAACATAAATTACATAATGATAAAATATAATGCCCAATACATTACATTTAAAGCAATATAAAAATATTAATATTTCTATGTTATTACCTATTGGAATAAAAGAGCATTGAATGTAATATTTTGGGTGGATAATTATAACATATCATGGATATTCAATTGTGGATATAAGCAATATCTGAATTATTACTGTTTTCTAATTTGAGAACTGATCAGAAGAACTAATTCTCCTTGAAATCCAAGCCAGTGCTGGATTTCCTACAAACATGAGCAGTTTGCATTATATTCCATAAAAAAAATTACAAAGAATGTGCTATATTAGCACAGCTAGATAAAACACATCTAATTATGAATAAATACCTTATTGACATTGATGGAAGGGAACATATTTTGAAACATGGCAGACATTAACTTCATCTGCATACCTTCTCCTCCAAAATTATTTAACACTAACAGTGGATGATGTCTGTATACTGATTTGTCTAAGTCAGGTTTACGTAATGAGGATAACACATCTTTAGTTAATGTGAATTTATGTAACTGAAAAGTCATTGTAGGTCCTTTAGGTGTTCTTAACATTCTTAAATTTGTATGCAAGTCATTTTTAGTAAAAACCATAAAGTGTGTCACATTTAATGCTCCTGCCACAGACAAGAAATCTTTTAAAGTGTTCTTATTTCTCACCTGAAACAAATAAAAAATACTCCTTGAAGGTTTAGAAAAAAGAAATATAAAATTCAAATGAAACTAAAATACATACATAGAACTTAAATGTATTGAAACTAACATTATGACTCGGCAATGATGGATAGCCATTTGTCCAGTAAAATGAGCAAGATTAGACAACTCTTGTTCAAAGAATGATTTTAATTTGATTTGTGACTTCACTTGCATCACATAAAATTGTGAAAAGTACACTGATCATGTTGAAAGAGGCAGTACCTACTCAAAATACATAATTAAGAAGTTGGATGCAAGGGGGTTTTTTTTATCTTATAACAGAAACACTATTAAAATAACTTAAAATGTGTCTTGTTTTTACGTACTTGTAAACTTGTAGCTGTAAAAGGTTCCATAACATCTCTCATATTCTTTACCAATTCTTCTAGTGTTTTACCCACATTACCACGATGAAACACCATAGAATGGGGAGTCTTTGTATACTCTTCTTCTTGTAATTTTTGTTGATGGGCTTTAGTTTTCCTGACTGACTTGGCCTAAAAAAAAAACAAATCAACTTTAAATTTACTTATCAAATCAGCAAACTTATATTTTGTGTAAATCTTTTCAAAACAAAAAAACATGTAGATGCACATAATTAGTAAACGTATGTGTCATAATTTTAAAATTATATGTTTCATGAAAAAAAAGTCTTGACATTCCCTTTAAAAAATGCAGTGACATCATTGGGTGAAGTTGTCAAAGTAAATATGATAAGGTTTTGAGACTTCTTTAAGAAATGGATAAGGATAGTAATAAGTAAAGAACGACAACTCTGTAGGTACTATAAGAGATAGCCGAGATTACCAGTCTCCTTGCACACTATCATCATCATCATAAATAATTTGTAGATATCAGCATCAAGAGCCTAATATAAGTACAGTGTACTTTCACGTACATGACATAAGGGCGGAAAACTTCATTTTATTTCACAATATCGAAGTCTCAAGAAATGATTTATGTTATGTTTTAACTTTCTCATATTCTGACCCGCTCAAACTTTGAGTCAAAGGCAGGTTTTATCTGACTAATTCTGCCCCTGCAAAATAACTCCATATTGATTTACTTACTCTTTTGTTTCTTCCCATATTGGTGGAATACGATAAGTCTTTCTAGCTTTAAAAATTAATGAAAATATTACAAATACAGCCTTATTTTATGTTTGTTGACATTTTTTGGTGCACGTGTGTAAACCGGAAATAGATCGGAACTCTTCAAATTAAACAAAAATTAATTCGAAACGAAATCATTTATTTCTTCTCTAATTGTTTGTATTGAGTATATAGTTGCTATATATGTATGTAAAAATACATTGCCGAGAAAAAATAGAATTCTTTTTGTAACGACATTTCACAATTTTAATCATAAATTCAAATTTGAGTGTATTTCCGATTATTTAAAACGAAGAGTTACTGCCCTTGAAATTAAAACATTTTCACTTAGCTTACATTTCAACTTTGTAAAAAAAATTGAAATAGTATAGAATGATAGATCATGGGCTCGCGCACTGCAGTGTCATTGAACAAAACTGAGAAAAAAAAAATCCAGCTAGCTAAATAAAATGACCATGAACATTAAAAAAATTCATCCTGAACACTGAAACACAGGCCCGTAGCCAGGCCTTTAAATGGGGAGGTGCTTACAGCCTGCAAGCGGAACTAGCAGTGGCGGATCAAGGTTTTTGGAAAGGGGGCGTAGTTTCATAACTTAGCCGAGCCAAGCGAGGCAAAAAATTTTGTGGCTTAAAAACATAGATTTAGTATAAAATGTACTAATTTAACTGTTTTTGACGTGGACCAAGTATGTTTTATAGTAAACGTTAATGGGTTAGACATTTTTGATTTCGTATTCTCCCCATTCTTAAAAAAAAAGACAAAGTAAAGGGGGCGTACGTAGTTCAAAAATAAATTCAGTTCTAAAAAAGCGGAACTCGAAATTTTTCGGGGGGGGGGGGGGGGGGGGTGCGTTCGCACCCGACGCACCCCCCCTGCCTACGGGCCTGAAATACACAGCTAGTCATAATTACAATGACCTTGAACCACTGAAATACACAGCTAGTCATAATTACAATGACATTGAACTACTGAAATATACAGCTAGTCATAATAACCATAGCGATAGGAGACAGGGGGGGCAGGGGGGGGGGGGGGCAGCTGCCCCCCTAAATATTATGCTTTCGGGCAAAAAATTCGCGAAATCGGGCAAAAAATCATTAAAATTCGGTAAAATTCGGGCAAACAGTCAGTCTGCCCCCTGTTGAGTCGTGGGCCCCTACGGCTATGATAATAACAATGACATTGAACTACTGAATTATACAGCTAGTCATAATTACAATGACATTGAACACTGAAATAATTACAATGACATTGAACCACTGAAATAAACAGCTAATCATAATTTCAACGACATTGATTGAACCACTGAAATATACAGCTAGTCATAATTACAATGACATTAAACCACTGAAATATACAGTTAGTCATGATTACAATGACATTGAACTAATGAAATATACAGCTTGTCATATTACAATGACACTGAACACTGAAATGTACAGTTAGTCATAATTACAATGACATTGAACCTTAACTTACAGAAGCACCTTTCAAGTCTTTCGATATGTTTTTTGCAAGCTAATTGAGATCCACAGGTGATTTGAATTCTATTCTGCTTATTAGCAAAATTGACCCCCCCCCCCCCTCCCGAATATATCACTTGCCCCCCCCCCCCCACCCCCCAAACACTTACGTCTGGCTACGGGCCTGCATTGAACCACTGAAATATACAGCTAGTCATAATTACAATGACACTGAACCACTGAAATATACAGCTAATCATAAATGCAATGACCTTGAACTACTGAAATATACAGCTAGTCATAATTACAATGACATTGAACCACTGAAATATACAGCTAGTCATAAATGTAATGACCTTGAACTACTGCAATATACAGCTATAGTCATAATTACAATGACCTTGAACCACTGAAATACACAGCTAGTCATAATTACAATGACATTGAACACTGAATTAATACAGCTAGTCATAATTACAATGACATTGAACCAGTGAAATATACAGCTAGTCATAATTACAATGACATTAATCCACTGAAATATACAGCTAGTCATAATTACAATGACATTGAACCACTGAAATATACAGCTAGTCATAAATGTAATGACCTTGAACTACTGCAATATACAGCTATAGTCATAATTACAATGACCTTGAACCACTGAAATACACAGCTAGTCATAATTACAATGACATTGAACACTGAATTAATACAGCTAGTCATAATTACAATGACATTGAACCAGTGAAATATACAGCTAGTCATAATTACAATGACATTAATCCACTGAAATATACAGCTAGTCATAATTACAATGACATTGAACACTGAAATGTACAGTTAGTCATAATTAAAATGACATTGAACCACTGAAATATACAGCTAGTCATAAATACAATGACATTGAACTACTGAAATATACAGCTAGTCATAATTACAATGACATTGAACTACTGAAATATACAGCTAGTCATAATTACAATGACATTGAACACTGAATTAATACAATGACAATGAACACTGAATTAATACAGCTAGTCATAATTTCAACGACATTGAACCACTGAAATATACAGCTAGTCATAATTACAATGACATTGAACCACTGAAATACACAGCTAGTCATAATTACAATGACATTGAACTAATGAAATTTATACAGCTAATCATAATGACATTGAACCACTGAAATACACAGCTGGTCATAATTACAATGACATTGTACTAATGAAATATACAGCTAGTCATAATGACATTGAACCACTGAAATATACAGCTAGTCATAATTACAATGACCTTGAAACACTGAAATATACAGTTAGTCATGATTACAATGGCATTGAACCACTGAAATATACAGCTAGTCATAATTACAATGACTTTGAACCACTGAAATATACAGAATGTCCTAATTACAATGACATTGAACCACTGAAATATACAGCTAGTCATAATTACAATGACATTAAACTACTGAAATATACAGCTATACAGCTAGTCATGATTACAATGATATTAAACCACTGAAATATACAGCTAGTCATAATTATAATGACCTTGAACCACTGAAATATACAGCTAGTCACAATTACAATGATATTGAACTACTGAAATACAGCCAGTCATAATTACAATGACATTAAACTACTGAAATATACAGCTATACAGCTAGTCATGATTACAATGATATTAAACCACTGAAATATACAGCTAGTCATAATTATAATGACCTTGAACCACTGAAATATACAGCTAGTCATAATCACAATGAAATACTTAAATACAACTTGTTACAATTACAATGATTTTGAACTATTCAACTAATGAACTATTATTTCAAGAGATAGACTCCCCTTTAAAGAAATGTACAACACGTTTTAATAATTTTGAATACATGTATCATATTTGATTTCAATAGGGACAGTTTTTGATGAATTGATAGTGGTGACCTTGAATACAAATGGGTGTTTTTAATGCGACTTGTTCAATTGATCCACTGTATTTTATACACGAATGTTTATTTCTAAAATCACAAATGGCATAAATTGACATAAGTGGTGAATTAAAATCAGATTAGAACAATAATTGCTATGTATTTAAACTTCATGTGACCTTCAGATCCGTGGCCCATATATTGTGTAACTGAACTATTGTTAGCCAATTCTTGTGAATCAGCACAAGTTCCGCCCATTATTTTTCCATAAAACTTAACTTGTGTAAGGCCCTGGGGAGAGAGAGCTAAAGGGTGCTCTCCATTAAAAGGTGCCAGGGGTAGCCCTTTTTTCAGAACGAGCTAAACAAGAAACTTGGCAAAAGACCGACCACGCCCCCACCATGTCATGTGATCTGTTTGTTATCGACATCCTGAGACGAAGTTGTCATCAAATTTATTTGTACTTTTGGTCCAAAAGAAGTGAGTATATCATTTAACATTGAGTTATAGTATTTGACACTCGTATATATTTCCTGATCTTATACTTTGTTAATATCCGTTTTGTGTGCGATATCTTATTTATGCATTGAAGCAGGCCAACTATACCATACAATTTTATAAGTTTATTCAGAAGTTATATTTCTGAAATATCACTTAACTCTATGTATATCTACAAATATGTCTAGTTATAATAGGCCATATTATAGGCTATAAATTGAAGTATATTCCAAGTAATATTGTTTAGCTCATAATAATTCTAGAAGCACTGTAGTCTTCTGTGTATATTGCTCTGTTTCATAGATGCACAGTGCCTTGAAGTGTTGAAGACCATTTAGTCAAATATAGTATCAAGTTATTGAAAGTTAACATGTAGTAGGTGGGGAGTCCAGCTGTTGAAATGGTTAAACCATACTTGTATTCCTTATAAGCTACCTGAAAAAATTCTTCTGATTATGATAGTGCCTGAGGACCATGACAGTGTTAAATATCATTCAAAGTATCAAATTCAGTTCCATTTCTGAAATAAAATGAAAATATTCTGATATCCCATGTGAAAATCATTTATTCAATTTTCTGTAATTAGGCCCTTTATTGAATGCAAAGGTCAAAAGTCATATATAAGTCATGTATAAATAATATAGACCACAGAAGAAACAATGTTATCAGTTAAGTGCTCCAATCTTAACTCTTTTAAAGGGGAGAGTCCACATTTCTTTTTCTAAATGTTTTCTAAATGAAGTTGTCATTACATACAAAGCGTATTTTAAACTTTCAAGTGCAGATAATTATGGATTCTCTTGGATTTGAAGTCTCCATTTTGAATGGTGAGCTTTGAACACTCATATAGATTTGGCTTAGATGAGAATTTAAATTCCCATTTCTGGATAAGTTGTTATTGGCTGAACATCTAGTGAATGTGCCCCTGTATTTAGTAAATAATATGCTGAGTAGGTTTATTGGTCCCCATTCACCTTGGTCCACTTCATTTTCAAGCCTTGATTTTTAGCCATGATTAGCCATGCATACATTAATGGCTGTAGGTCAAATGAGAAATGATTAAAAGTGTAGTAAGTTTGACAATTTAATGAGCTGTTCATGCTTAAAGAATGTTTTTGTATTATCCAAAGACATAGGAGACAGGGGGGGGGGGGGCAGGGGGAGCAGCTGCCCCCCTAAATATATGGGCAAAAAATCCCTCAAATCGGGCAAAATATCATTAAAATTCGGGCAATAAGTCGGTTTGCCCCCCTGTTGAGTCGTGGGCCCCTACGGCTATGGTATTATCTACTCTTTTATTGTGCATTTAAAGCCTATGATATTCTCTTTGATGAGATTTTCATGCATACACAATGGCCTCTCTCCCTTTGGCCCCAGCATAAAAAAAATTCTCCATTTCTTAATCCAATTTCCTCATTTGTTATGATTCTAAACCGACATTGTACATGTTTTTCAACCAAATTGGAAGGCCCAATGATCCTTCTGAATCCATGGACTGCTTCAATTGGTTTTAATTGAAAAATGTTCATACCAATTTGGAAAATGCTGATATTAATTAGGAAAAATGCATGTACCAAATTATAGGAAAACTCTTATTCAAAAAATAAAAACCTTCAAGATATACTCATCCGTGGTCGACTTGACCCCACTGCCACTGATGATTTTACAGATTAATTGAGTGTTTTCATTTCATTTTTTTATATAGGACTATGAAGCAAGTTATATTCTATACAAATAGCCATTAATTACTTTTCCTTTTTATTCCAGAAAATTTTAAGCACAACCCAGCAATATTTTTCTAGTTATGCATTTGTATCTCACGAATTGTTTCAATATCTTTTTGTTATTTTCATAGATTGAAATTATTACGGTTATAAATTTCTGGATTAGGTCCAAGAAGAATTATGTGATGTTTCTTTTTCTTTGATTTTCATTGCATATTTATAGCATCACATTTATTTTAAACACAACTTTAACCCTGTGCCAGTGCCTTATATTGAATAGTAACTTGTTGCTGTTCAATCACCCTAATCTCTTATATCAAATAGGAAAAATGCTCATATAAATTAGGAAAATTTTCATACTTCGAAGGAAAATGCTAATACCAATTGGAAGAAATGCTCATACCGATTAGGAAAAATGCACGTACCAAATTATAGGAAAACTCTTATATCAACTAGGAAAAATGTTTACATCTATTTGGAAAATGCTCCTACTTATACCAATTGGGAAAATGCTCATAAAATTAGCAGAAATGCTCATACCAATTAGGAAAATGTTTATACCAATTAATAGAAAAAATGCCCATACCAAATAGGAACAAAAATGCTCATAACAATTAATAGGAAAAATGCACATAAAAATTAGGAAAAATCTTCATATCAATTAGGAAAATGCTCATACCAATTAGGAAAGTGTTCATACCATATATCATTATATGAAATAAATATTGCAATGTTAATTATATGTTTTATTAGAAACTACAACGGACTCCATTCAGAAGATGTTAAGTGAAAGTGATACATCAAGAATTATAGGTGGTGCTGCAGTTACACTTACAACAGTTGGTGCCCTTACTTATTACATGATGTCAAAACCACAACCAATAAAACTAGCATTTGATTTAAATAATCAATCTGTTGAAGTTGAGGTTTGTAGATTCAAGCATTCAATTATATAGGCCTATTTTTTTTCATGTAGTTTTGTCACTTTTATCACTGTTTTTTTTTATTATATAAGCTGGTGATGAAAGAAGGATTTGCAGTCTGGATAATGAGTCACCGTTTGAGGTCAAATTTTTTAACTTAATTTTGCTACGGACGCAAGGTGATCTCATAACTGAACAGATAAATTTTTGTAGTTGGTCAAGTATTCTGATAGCAGTACTTGAGCAAGCTTATTGAATCTTTGATCTTGATTAAATCATCATTGCTTACATCTTGACATAGCTGCATAAGATTCTGTTTCGAAACCACTACCAATATCTATTATTACCTCTTTTGTGAAGAGTTTCATTAGAAAGTGTCTGCAACGAGCTGGTCATATATGGAACTGTTCTCAGAACACTCAAAATTTTAATAGTTGTAAGGGGGTAGATTTTGTGATTTAATTGCGGCCCGGTCTAGACCTAGAATGGAACACTTTGGAGAGTCCTAATGCACATACATTTAACAACATTTTATCATACATAAAGGACAAATATTATTATAATATTATTTATCATGTATTATGTTGCTGAGTGATACTGGTATGTGAGATGATATTTAAGAATAACAACAATAAATATATATATATTCATGGCCTTAAAGTGACTAACTTTATAGATTGATTAAAAGTATATTTTGGAACATGAAGGTCTATATTAAGAAGATGTGAAATAATAGTTTAAAATGATGCATTTATTGAGTAATTTATGAAAATCATGATACTGATATGTCAGCCAATGATCTTCATTCAACACTGAAAAGTATTGCATATCTTCATTTATTCTAGCCTGGTGTTAGGATATCTTCCTATTTAACAAAAGATTCAGAATTGATGCAATTTTTATATGAAGACAGTAAAACATTATATGAAAGTTTTCAAAGAGGTATTCGTGTCTCAGGTATGGTTGCTTATATTACAACTATATATGTATATCCAGAAATTGTACAAATCTACTACTAATTTTCACTTTTCGTGCGTTTCTTTGAATATTAACATATTTATGACATCACACCTGCAAAGAATGCTTGTATATCACTGATGATCTTTGTGGATGTGATGTCATCAACCACTTATAGTTTAAAGTTTAAGTGAAATTTGCTAGAGCAACAGACGTCTCATTGAAAATTGGACTGGTGCAAATTGATGCCATAAGTCACACAAAAACACATACGAATTTGAGAAAATATCTTTAAAATTTGTTTGGATATCTGAAGACAATACATACATTTTTCTCTGTACTTGAAGAATTTGGTGGAAAAACATGTCACAAGTGATAAATGCATATATTATATGATATTTGCACTACACTAGTCTTATATCTCAATATTTATATTGCCATGTTTTCTATCAAGTAAAATTCACCTTTATTTGATGAATTTTTTTAAGAGAATGGTAATTGTCTTGGAAGTAGAAGTGGTCCTAATAAAGAATATGAATGGTTGTCTTATAAACAGGTAGGCCAGAAATGTTAGAATTTTTTTTTGTCTTCTAGATAAGGTGGCTACATTGAAATATTATTGTGGTCACTCAAGACGGCTTCTGCTGCAGAACTGTTGATTACCCCTCCAGGATGAATCTTATGAAAATTCTTGGTTTTTGTAATGAAAATATTGAAATTGTAGAAAAAAGCCTATTGAAATTCAGAATTATCAGAAAGTTCAAGAGTTATTCCTTATATGGAAACCAACTTGGTGTCTTGTGGTAGAACGCTAAATTTTCATTTCTGAACCTTGGTGAAATCTTATTTGTTTTTAATTATAGGTATATGAGCAAGCATTAAATATTGGTGCAGGATTAATAAATCTAGGGTTAAAACCTGGTCCAGAAACATTTGTTGGTATATATAGTTCTAACAGAATAGAGGTATTGAGTTTTTAAAACATTATGGCTTTTATGATATTTTTTTTAATTTTCATTGTTTATTATGTTATTTGTCATATATATCTGTTTGTATCTTTATTGCAAACCATTGTACTGTTTGTATGCTGCCTATAATGGGCAAATACACAATGGACCTTATCGTCTTTTTCTCTTGTAGAATTGGGTTAGATATGACTTATTCATTGATTAAATTTTGATTAGAATTATCTGTTACAATATCCAAAGTTTTACAAAAATGCAACTAAAATATTGTTTGATAAAATAGAGAAGAAAAAATAGATTATTTTTTTTTTGTTTCAGTGGACCATTACAGAACAAGGCTGCAATATATATTCATTGGTAACTGTCCCATTATATGATACATTAGGTTCATCAGCTTGTCAGTACATCATCAATCATAGTAAGTTATATTTATTATATAATACATTAGGTTCATCAGCTTGTCAATATATCATCAATCATAGTAAGTTATATTTATTATACAATACATTAGGTTCATCAGCTTGTCAATATATCATCAATCATAGTAAGTTATATTTATTATATAATACATTAGGTTCATCAGCTTGTCAATATATCATCAATCATAGTAAGTTATATTTATTATATAATACATTAGGTTCATCAGCTTGTCAATATATCATCAATCATAGTAAGTTATATTTATTATATAATACATTAGGTTCATCAGCTTGTCAATATATCATCAATCATAGTAAGTTATATTTATTATACAATACATTAGGTTCATCAGCTTGTCAATATATCATCAATCATAGTAAGTTATATTTATTATATAATACATAAGGTTCATCAGCTTGTCAATATATCATCAATCATAGTAAGTTATATTTATTATATAATACATTAGGTTCATCAGCTTGTCAATATATCATCAATCATAGTAAGTTATATTTATTATATAATACATTAGGTTCATCAGCTTGTCAATATATCATCAATCATAGTAAGTTATATTTATTATATAATACATTAGGTTCATCAGCTTGTCAATATATCATCAATCATAGTAAGTTATATTTATTATATAATACATTAGGTTCATCAGCTTGTCAATATATCATCAATCATAGTAAGTTATATTTATTATATAATACATTAGTTTCATCAGCTTGTCAATATATCATCAATCATAGTAAGTTATATTTATTATATGATACTGGTACATTAGGTTCATCAGATTGTCAATATATCATCAATCATAGTAAGTTATATTTATTATATGATACATTAGGTTCATCAGCTTGTCAATATATCATCAATCATAGTAAGTTATATTTATTATATGATACATTAGGTTCATCAGCTTGTCAATATATCATCAATCATAGTAAGTTATATTTATTATATAATACATAAGGTTCATCAGCTTGTCAATATATCATCAATCATAGTAAGTTATATTTATTATATGATACATTAGGTTCATCAGCTTGTCAATATATCATCAATCATAGTAAGTTATATTTATTATATGATACATTAGGTTCATCAGCTTGTCAATATATCATCAATCATAGTAAGTTGTATTTATTATATGATACATTAGGTTCATCAGCTTGTCAATATATCATCAATCATAGTAAGTTGTATTTATTATATAATACATTAGGTTCATCAGCTTGTCAATATATCATCAATCATAGTAAGTTATATTTATTATATAATACATTAGGTTCATCAGCTTGTCAATATATCATCAATCATAGTAAGTTATATTTATTATATGATACATTAGGTTCATCAGCTTGTCAATATATCATCAATCATAGTAAGTTATATTTATTATATAATACATTAGGTTCATCAGCTTGTCAATATATCATCAATCATAGTAAGTTATATTTATTATATAATACATTAGTTTCATCAGCTTGTCAATATATCATCAATCATAGTAAGTTATATTTATTATATAATACATTAGTTTCATCAGCTTGTCAATATATCATCAATCATAGTAAGTTATATTTATTATATAATACATTAGGTTCATCAGCTTGTCAATATATCATCAATCATAGTAAGTTATATTTATTATACAATACAGTAAGTTCATCAGCTTGTCACTATGTTTGTATTGATATATATTTTATGATTTATTGCAGTGTGTTCTCACGAACACACTGCTTTGTTTTCATAATTTTTTAAAAAATTAATTTTGTACCGAGTACTCTGAAGAAACTGTGATAATTACAGCAATATTTGCAATGCATTACTTCACTGTATATGGTCTATTACTGCATGAATGTAAATTGATACATTTTTGCACAACCGGAAGTGCAATATTAAAAACTGTGCAAAAAATGGTTTATTGGCCTTAGAAAGTACATTTTTGATCCGATTTTTCTCGGAGTCGCGTTTTTTGAATCTCGTGCAAATATCTGATGGGATAGTAGTGAAAAAAAATCGAAATTTGAAAATTCATAGCACACTTTTTGGAGTCGAATTTTGCTGTTTTTTGCCAAAATTTCTATTTTCTGTGCTATTCGTCCGATTTTATCAAAAATTCTGATGCTCAAGCAGATCACATTAGAGAACAAATTTCCTCGGTTAAACTTTTTTATCACTTCCGGTTTTCATGATATCAAACTTCTCACTTCCGGTTGACCCACTCCACGAAAATCACATGGTTGTCAAGAAAACTGATACTTATAGATAGATAACATTATGACTCAAAAAATGAGAAGAAAAAACGGGAAGAAAATATTTATAGTTTGGCCGCCATTTTGATTTTTGTAAAAAGTGCCCAAATTTTATTCAGAAAAAACAGTTTATCCGATTTTGACGAATCTGGTGTCAAATAAAAGAACATAACAATTCTAAAAAATGTCGGGAAGCCGATTTTTGAATTTCGATTTGGTTTTCCTGCAATTTCCGGTTAAATTTTGTCAATATTTTGAAGGCCTGTATCTTTTGACCTTGACCTTTGATCTATCTGACAAATAATAAATAGATAGATATTTTGATTGTGTACAATAATCTATTTCAAAAATTTTATTATTACTTCCGGTTTCGACCTCATTCGCTGTTAAAGTTGAATTTTCCACTTCCGGAATTTTGAAGATATTCGAAAAATACTTTTTGCAGTATATTTGTTTTGTAGACACAGAAGTATACAAGTGTTAAAATGTGACCCGGATGTAACGGATCAGTCGCCATCTTGAAATGGTATATTTCTATAAAACGCAAAATGGGGCCTCAGGGTGTTATGGAATTTGCATAATATTGATGATTATGGAATCTACAGTTGATTGCTACCAAAACATGGGAAGCCGATTTTTGAATTTCAATTCTGATTTTTTTTAATTACCGGTTGAAATAAATCAGTAATTGTCAAAACTTTCAGGGTAAATATTTCGTGACCTTGACCTTTCGTGACTGAGTGACCTCTACAAAAATTAATGTCCTCGATGAGAAGCATTTAATGGCATAATATTTTCAGAGACAAAACGCTTACTTCCGGTTTATAGCCCTTCGAAAATTGCAACTTTAAAAAGCCCTGTCACGTGACCTAATTTACATACGTCAAAAATCATTTCTCAATCCATCAATGCTTGATCTACTCTTTCCAGGGATATAATACAAGATTTTTTAATTAAAATTCCGCCTTTCGGAATTTAGAAGATTTGTTCCTTCTGCCATTTAAACTGTACGTATTTTGTCCGACTTTTTCAAATTCATTTTGATCAATCTGAAAACCTACCTACAGTTGGATAGACACTTTGATTGCGAACAAAAATCTGTTTTTACCAATTTGATATCACTTTCGGTTTTAACGTCATTCGCTTTTCAATTAAGATATTGAACTTCCGTAATTTACAAGAAATTTTACACATACTGTTGACAGTTTCCTAATATGTTTGTTCAAACCCACAGTTAATAAATAGATTACCTCCCCTGATGCATAATGCCCCAATGTCATTTCAATTTTTTTGGAGGCTCTGATTTAAGTAATAAAGTACTTCATTAAAGCAGAAACAAGTACATATCCGCATGGTCCTGATGTACATAATTTAATAGTTTTGTTATAAAGCTCCATTCATCGGTGAAAACGGTATTATATGTGTTCATAATTGTGTATAATATGTTAGGTTCGTGCCTTTGGTTAGTCTCTTTAAACCTTTTTAGATTCATTAATTTGTCATATTTTCAACAAATAAGCTTTTCGCAAGAAATTATGAATATTCCGAATCTGTTCAACCCCATAGGCCTATAAGCATTAATTTTCCTACATGTTCACGCCAATTTTTCTGCGTTTTTTAGTATTTAGAGTTATTTTTCTATCAAGACTATAAGTGATCTTTTTCAGTATTTTTCAGATTGGTAGTAAATTGTAACTGTAGAATATACCAATACATTTCTTAAGCAGAAATTATATTTTTCAAATATAATGTGATTGTGATTTATTGAAATAATATTAAAAATTTAGTTTTATATACGTTGTATAAAACTGTTCAAGTTGAAATGTTTTTGTAAAGAAACATAAGAGTATGATTTATTCTTTTAACGACAAACTTTTGATTGAATTATGAGCAGCAGTTGCAGACTGTGAATTAAATTTGTTTTGTCAATCCAAATTCAAATTAACCTTTGAAGAATGTCCTATATTCAAATCGTATGTGCTATGGGTTGGAATTTTTATTTATTCCATTTAGTTTTCAATCCTTAACATTAACTATTTCTACTTTTAAATCAACGAATAAAAATATAGATTTTTGCTGTAAATCTCTCAATTTGGGTCGAAAGATGTAACTTTTCACCCATGGTCGACACCGGATACACACTGCTCGGTACCGTCCACGGTTCTAGTTTCAAATTATTTTTTATTTTCTTATTTCAGACAACATAACAACATTGATATGCGATAAATGTAGTAAAGCAGAATTAATCTTAAAAGATTCCAAGAATATAAAATTTCTTAAAAATATGATAGTTATAGAAAAACTTACTGATAAGATTAAAGAGTTGGCTAAACAAGGTGATATACACCTACATCAATATTCACATATACAGGTAAATATTTGATATACCAACATCTTTCTCTGCTCTAGTTTAATAAAGAGTTATTGTTCTTGGTGCCAATCATGGAGCCACATTTGGTAGGAAAAAAGATTGTCTTGTTACCTAGAGGTCCATGTTATGATCCTAAGATATATCAAGATTTCGTTTGATTTTACTATCAAATTCATCATTTGGTGTGAATCAAGTTGGAGGAAAAATCCTAATTCTAACCAAAGAAAAGTAACCATGAGTAGAAAGTTTGAAAAATAAAATAATAGGCTGTATGGTGTTGAAATACAAAAATGTGTTTAAAGTTTCATAGTTTTCGAATGTGAATTTGTACGCAATGAATTTTCAGAAACTTAGTTCTCTTTCATTAATAATATGAAAATGATGTTTAGTTTTTTAAGAAGTTAATTTCTTTTTTCAGGAAAATGGTAAAGCCAATCCAGTTGAACCAGTGGTAAGTTTATATTTAATACCAACGTTAGTGTTGTAACATTTAAGTTTTATACTGGTCGGTTGAGCACGTCAATAGGACTTTTAAATTAAATTACTTTTTTCGCGAAAGACTTGGTAGAGGTAAACGATTACCATTTGTAGAAAAGTCTGGTTGGAATCTACCAGACAGCGCGATTGACCATGATATTTTAAGTAAATGCGATAATCTATATGCCGAAGTCTCCCATTTACCACTGGTGAATGAAAAGAATAACCTTTCCAATTTTGAACGTTCCGCTTTAAATAATTTAAAACAAGACAAATCTATCATCATTCGGAAGAGTGACAAGGGCAATTGCTGTGTCATTCAAAACCGCGTTGACTACATCTTTGAATTAGAAGAGCAACTTAATAATAAAAACCACTACCGTGAATTAGACCAACCTATTTTTATAGAAACAGCCAAAAAGATTAATGATATTTTGAAACTTTTAGTAGCGAAATCCTTTATCTCCGATTCTCAGTTTGACTATCTTTGCGCGAAGCCGGAAGTTCGATAACGTCACATTTATACTTTACCGAAAATTCATAAAAATCCAGATTCTGAATGGTGCGTCGCAAACAAAATACCCAAAGGAAGGCCTATCATTTCGGATTGTGCCAGCGAATCATACCAAGTTTCCGAATACATTGATCACTTCTTACTACCATTGGCTTGTAAACATCCGTCTTATCTAAAAGATACTACCGATTTTATAGAAAAAATTAGAAAATTAGATATTCCTGACAACGCGCTATTTATTTCTTTAGATGTAAAGAGTATGTATACCAATATTGATAACAAATCGGGATTAGACGCTGTACGTAAAGCCTTTCTTAGAAATCCGTGTTCTGATCGTCCAGATAAAGAAATATTGAACCTCCTTGAACTATGTCTTACGCGCAACGACTTTACTTTTAATGAAAAAATATATCTTCAAACTTCCGGAACTGCAATGGGGAAACGTTTTGCGCCGAGTTATGCAAATATTTTTATGGCTGAATGGGAACGAGAAATATCACTGATATCCCCTTTTAAACCTCTCTTCTATGGAAGGTTTTTAGACGATATTTTCATCATTTGGACAGAATCTTTGGCAAACTTTTGGGAATATTTCGAAATTCTAAATAATCACCATCCCTCCGTAAAACTTACTGCAAATATTTCCGAAAATAGTATTAATTTTCTGGATACGACTGTATTCAAAGGACCTGATTTTGACCAAACTAAAAGATTAGATATTAAAGTATATTTCAAAGAAACTGACACACACCAACTTTTGTTTAAAACTTCGTTTCATCCGAAGCATACATTTTCTGGCGTGATTAAATCGCAAATTCTGAGATTCAACAGAATTTGCACAAGAAAGACCAATTTTGATTCAGCATGCGAACTAGTTTTCAGTAAATTAAGAGAACGGGGTTATTCAAAACGATTTTTGCGCAAAATTAAAAACGACACTATTTTGGATATTCAAAAGAAAAATAACCCCCCTCCCCCACCCAATGGTTTCGGCTCAATAGCGTGTGGAGGTTCTACGTGTCGTACCTGCGAATATGTACATATTTCACATTATTTTGAAAATAAGAAAAACGGAAAAATATTTGAGATGTCTAACATACTTTCTTGCGTAGATAAAAATGTAATTTACCTAATTTCCTGTAAAAAATGCGATGTTCAATATGTTGGTGAAACCCAAAACGCATTGCGTACTCGATTTAGCGGCCACCGTTTCGATATACTTCATAAGAAAGATAGACCGATTGCGAACCACTTCAACTCATCCAATCATTCTATTGAAGATCTCCTTGTCATGCCTATCGAACAAGTTCCAATATTGTCTACCGTTAAACCTAAAACCACACGATTACAAAGAGAAAGTTACTGGATTGATCAATTACAAACTGTTGTACCCAGTGGTCTGAATATCCAACATGACAATCAAATCATACCCTTTGTTGCAACCTATAATACAACAGCCAAAAATGCTTCTTTGATTGTCAAGAAATATTACAAAGAACTGAAAGATCAATTTTCTAATATTTATACTAAACGTTTGGTTACTGCCTTTAAACGAAATAGAAACCTTAGTAATTTACTTGTCCATGGAAAACTAGAACCCATCCCATTAACTCTCTTAAACAATATTTGTAATTAATTGATTAACCTTTAACATGCATTGTATTACTTTAGTCTTTTTGTATGTAATTTAAGTTGTGATAATTTAATGTGACATTATTTTTAAACTATATAATGTAAATTGAACTATATTTTTATTCTACTCATTATTATTTGAATTGATAATTGAAATGTATGCTCTCTTCTTGTGACCTTGGCCAGTGCTTCTATAGGAGAGTATCTTCTATAACACCCAATACTGGATGCTTATTTTGGTGCTCATGTAGATAATATGGAGACTCCCCAAAACTATACAATCTGATTGGAATTCAACTCTGGATATAACAAAGAATGTTTGTCTTTGGGTTTTCTCAAATAATTGGTTAATGTCAAGAGTTTTGCCAATGAGCAGCGGGGAGAAAGGATCTTCATGGGAACCTAAGTTGTTATCCTTGTAGAATATAGATGTCTTTTCTTTCTTTCCATTGTACAACTTGGGCATTTATTTGACACAGTATATGTTTATTTGTTATGTTTATTTGTTATATTTATTATAGTTACCTAAACCAGATGATTTAGCTACAATATGTTATACTAGTGGTACAACAGGTAACATCTGTTTTTATACGCCCACACATTAATGTGGGCGTATATTGTAGTCGCCCCTGTCTGTCTGTCCGTCTGTCTGTCTGTCTGTCTGTCTGTCTGTCCGTCTGTCTGTCCACAATTGTTGTGGACACGATAGAGAGCTGGTTTCTTGATGGATTTTGATAAAACTTGCTGTGAGTGTTTGTTATCACATAAGGATGAACCCTATTGAAAATCAGACGAATCGAAAAATATTTCCTGGGTTATTGCCCTTGCTTTTGAAAATATGTTGTGGACACCATAGAGAGCTGGTTTCTTGATGGATTTTGATGAAACTTGGTATGAGTGTTTGTATTGACATTGGGATAAACCCTATTGAATATCAGAAACATCGCCCCTTGATCTTTAAGACATGTTAATTTTTCAGCCCGTTACACTCTCACAGGATAGAGAGCTGGCTTCTTGATGAAACTTGTTGTGAGGATGAAACATATTGAAAATCAGACAAATCTTAATATATTTAATTGGTTATTGCCCTTGTTTTTGTAAATGTGTTGTGGAAACAATAGAGAGCTTGTTTCTTGATGGATTTTGATGAAACTTGGTGTTAGTGTTTGTATTGACCTTGGGATACACCTTATTGAAAATCAGAAACATCAACAACTATGTGAATGCTCTTAATATTTTAGGATGGAACCTAAACGTTGGATGCCCTTGTTTTATGCATATTTCAGTGACATATTTGTTTTTTCCAGGAAACTTTTACCCATGGTTTTACTCTTGTAAAATGTCATTCTCAGAATCTTTCATTTACTGACCACTCTTGTCAACCCCACGGACGAATTGGCTGCCATTATAAAAGTGGGCGTATTGCGATGGCCATCGCTATTTTTATATTTAAATATTGATTTCCTTTTGATTCCCTCAACATTCTTATAATTGATTTATAGTGACTGTACTGTTTTGGTCAATTGTTAGTTTAAATTAGAAAATATTTTTATATAATCTAAGAGAATGTTAAAATTAGAAAAAAATTATCTTTATCTTTGTCAATATAAAAGTTTCCCATTCAACAAGAAATATTAAAGGGATTGTAAAGAGGTTTTCTAAACTTTGTATGTGTATCGCGGGGACTGATAGCATCAATTTGTGCCATTCCAATTTCCATTCCGACATCTGTGGTTCTTGCAATTCCACTAAAACTAACACGTTTTATGACCTCACCCCCACTGATCTACCGGAAGTTGTTGTTATATCTATGCAGATGTATCTATGTATGTATTAACTGTTGAAATAGAGTTATAAATATGATATATTTCAGGTGATCCTAAAGGTGTAATGTTAACACATAAAAATCTTGTCTCCAATATATCAGCTATAATGGCCCATGTCAAGGTAATGATATTTTCTATGAGATGTATTGTTCTATTATCAAATCTTAACCCTTTGAACCCTGAAAATATTTTGGATAAAACTTCATATACCGGTACCCTGAATTCCCATTCCCAGCAATATTTCTTAAAGTGTATTACGTTAACATTATATGACGTCACTTGACAACGTCTGGTTTACCAGCTTGTCAGGTATATATCATGTAATGATTGAGCCAGTATTCTGGTTTTTAGGGTTGAAAGGGTTTAAAGTCCCTTTTTATACTAGGTACTTGGGTCTATAGCCGTAGGAGACAGGGGGGGCAGCTGCCCCCGCTAAATATTATGTTTTCGGGCAAAAAATTCAAGAAATCGAGCAAAATATACTTAAAATTCGGGCAATTTGTCAGTCTGTCCCCCCTGTTGAGTCGTGGGCCCCTACGGCTATGCTTGGGTCTTCAACAAATCAAAACACACAAACCCTAAAATTTTTTTTTTTTTTTTTTATTTATTTCAGCCAAATTTTGAAATTACACCAAATGATGTCCATCTATCGTATCTACCATTAGCTCATATGTTTGAAAGAGGAATGCAGGTAAGATCATTAAAGTAGGAGTCATAGTTTTAACTTTCAAATATAGTTAATTGTGGGTACACATGTCTTTAAAAGGACAAATTTTGATGCTGACTTGTGAACACTATTGCTAAAGCCTGCAGCAGACAAGATCCAAATGCTCAGCTATTGACCTCATGAGGCCGTTGTCTCAGCTGAATGGTTCAGCGCAGACAATAATTTGGTTGAGAACACTGTTGTTCAGTAGATCACATGACCTATCGTATGATAAAAATGTTGGTCATGTCATTTTGAACAACCGGGGGAAAAGTATCATATATGGTTAATTTACGCATTTCTAATAGTCCGTTAAAGTTTTAGTTTTATGCTCAGCATTTGGCTCTCGTCTGTGGTGGGCTTAATTATCTTAAAAGTGTCAGTTTCTGATACTATGATGGGTGTTGTTTCAATTTAAAAAATATATTTCTATCACTTTATGTATCGATATGATTAACTATGAGAATATTGTTTCCAATTTCAGTTGTTAATATTCATGCATGGGGCACAAATAGGGTTTTATCAAGGTGATATTAAACTTTTAACTGATGATTTACAAGCATTAAAACCAACTATATTCCCTACAGTACCCCGATTACTAAATAGAATGCATCATAAGGTAAGAAGTCTTATTTTATGATAAGTTTCTACATTTGATATTGTATAGTTATTTGTTAATCTGTTTAAAATACTTCTGAACCATCCATGATCTTAAAAATTAGAATTGTTGTCTAAAAAATAATTCAATCTATCAAATAATGCACTAAGCAATTAAAGCTTAATTTTGAAGAATTTGGACATTGGTTCGCATTTCAGTCCAGCTTTTGATGGTTTGAATACATTATGATAAACAGATTGTTTCTTTAGAGGCTCAGCTACAGAAGTGGTAGTGGAATTATGTATGTATGTAACCATAGTGCAGAACCACAGGCGCCTGGGTGCAGAACACAATTAAAATTCTATTGATATAAACCAATACATGCTGGAAATGGAAAAATAATTATGAAAAATAAAAACCTCATTAATATTAATACATTATCAACTTTATGTTATTTGTATAATTATGTTCTAGGTTTTAAATGGAGTAAAGAGTAGTAAGTTAAAATCATATTTATTAAACTGGGGTTTACAGTCCAAGCTAAAGGAAATTAATAGGTGAGTTTTGTAATATTCTTGATTCATATGGCACTCTTAGGAATACAGAATAATCACTGTTTATTGTGCTGATATCAGGCTGTTCAAAAATTACAAAATTTGTTGGCTTACTCTGCATGAGTTATAAGTTAGAATAGAGTTTCTGGTTGTCTACTAGGTGATAAACTGTTGTGGATTGACATCATCCTCAAGGTAGTGAACATTCTGCTGATGCTACAATCAGTGCTTTCGAGAGTTATCTCGATGCTAGCATTAAAGAAATAAAACCTCTTAGAATGAGCAAAAAAACTTGATCAATAGGGGTATCTTTTCATCAGGTGGCAAAACTATGTTAAAAAACAAAAATGAAAAACTCTTACTAAAATTTTAAGCGTTTTTCGATAATAACCTGTAATTGTATGGAAAATTACATAGTTTTATGAGTTTATTTGATTCTGTTTGTGTACTTTGGACAATGTTGATGAATATATACTCTTATTGACCAAGTTTGAGAACTTGATTTTTTAGTTCATTCCAAGAGGTTGTATAGCATTAATACCGGTAAGTCAATGAATTGACGTATAAAACCACTGAAGTTATTCTAAATCTATATTGTATTTTTTTTAATATAAGGATACCAGTACAAGTTTTAGAACTTAATTTTTTTGTTCATTCTAAGAGGTGGTATCATTTTAAACCCCCTATCATCTATATTTTTCTTTATACAGTGGAATAATAAGAAGAAACAGTATATGGGACAAGATAATATTTAATAAGATACAGAATTTATTAGGTGGGAGAATAAAAATAATAATAACTGGTTCAGCACCATTATCTGAAGATGTGTTGAATTTTGTGAGATGTGCTTTTGGTTGTATAGTATGTAGCCTACCCTTTCATTTTTTTTTGCTTGTTATCTTTTAACTGTACAATATGTAATATTTAAGTGCAGGATGAAGACAGTCAAACATAAATCCAGGGGCGGATCCAAGGGGGGGAGGGGGGGGTGTTTCTGTGGGTTCCAGCGGCTTGAGCCCCCCTCTATTTTTTGCCGACTGATGTCAGAACCCTCTAAAAATTTGCTGTTGCATTTGAAGCATGTTATATTTCAGAGCCCCTCCTTTCTCTAAATCTTGGATCCACCCTGTTATGTTCTAGAAATAAGTCCACAAAGTAACAAAACCATAAAAATAAGTCAAATCGCCATCCCAAGATTTTCAAAGCCAGATGTTTTCAATATATAATTGCCTATTCTTGTTTCCCTTCTTTATTTCATTTGACATATAAGTTTTGATTGTATAGGTTGTTGAAGGTTATGGTCAAACTGAAGCTACAGCTGGAATAACATTTAATATTCCTGGAGAAACAGTTCCAGGTATGATGTATATTGACACTTTTAAAGCCTAAAACATTTCTGAACAAATTTGACAAGTCTGCTTGTTTCAATCACTTTTTGCGAAAAATAAATCGGACCAAGGGTCTATATATTTTTTAGTTATAAGATTTCAGAGTGGATACTGGAAAGAAATACTGTCCTTTCAGTTTGGTAGACAGAAATATTATTAAAACATTATTCTGTATTTAAAATGCTTATTTCTAGGACATTGTGGTGGACCATTGATTTGTAATAGAGTCAAATTAATAGATGTACCAGAAATGGATTATTATGCCTCGAAAGGAAGTGGAGAGGTTTGTACTGTTAAAGGGGACCGGTCTTCATTTTTATTGGTTGATTTCGGTCTTGAATATATTTAAGTATCCTTCAGAAGCACTAGAAATGCACGAAAATTGCGTATTTCCTTCAAATATACCTTAAATTAGACATTTCTCCTTCTATTTCTATAGATGACTTTTCTATATATTGCATAGTATCGCTAATGTGTAGTAGGGCATTATAACTTTCAAATGCTAATAATTATGGATGCACATGGATTTGAAGACTCAAATTTAAATGGTGAGTTGTGATAACCAGTACTAAATTGCTGAGCTAAAAAAGTCCCCGTTTCTGAGACTTGGAAAAATCGACCCACAAAAATGAAGCCTGTGCCCCATTAATTTGTTTTGAATTTGATACTTGATGTGTACATGGTACCTATGTCATGCCAATTTGTTTAGATTTTTGTCAGCTTGGGGTGCTCAGTATTTTCTGTGACAGACTTTTTATATCCATGTGAGATTGACAAAAAGATGGAGATAAAAGGCTAGCTTAGGGTCAAAATTTGTCCAGCAAAATTTGTTTTGATTGTGTCAAAATATTTTATCTTCACAAATGCTTAAAAAGAAAAAGTAATACAAATTTAAAGTCATTTACATTGGAAAAAAAATCACAAACTATAATTTGATATATGTTTAAAAAAACCAGAGAGAATTTCCATGATTTATAATAAAATAATTTATAATAAAAAAATTTATAATAAAAGAGTATCTCATATTTGTATACTTTATATTCCAGATATTAGCTCAAGGTCATAATATATTCCAAGGTTATTATAAAAACCCAGAGAAAACAGCTGATACTTTAGATAAAGATGGATGGGTACATACTGGTGATATTGGTACTTGGCTACCAGTAAGTATTCCTCTTCAGTATTGTTAACATGATTATACCACCATTACCATCACCATTACATCTGATGACGACACGTGTATATTGTGTTGAAACGTTATGTGCTTATCCGTATTAAAGAAGTGTGTTATATTCCATAATATTGTCTTGTGTTTTGTTATATCGCTGGGTTAGAGCAAAAACATCGTAAGTGACAAAATTCAATATTTGGGGTTTATTCAATTTTTGAAGTTCAAATGTTATTTTTGTTCACTCTGATATAACAAAAAGGTGTTTTGTTATATATAACACCAAAATGTATAACCACCAAAATCATTGTATCTGCATTTTTCTTTATATGCTCAGAGCAAAAACATCGTATCTGGTTTGTTTGGAACAAAAACATAGTAACTGACATGTTCAGAGCAAAAACATTGTAAATGATGTCTCGAATTAATAGAATAGTGACATGACAAAGACATGACACTATGATGTCATATTGATTATGACATCATATGCATGTTACCATGGTAATTTATACGATGTCATACCATACCTGGAATGACAGAAAAGATGGCATCAACTAGACCTCAAAGGTGTACAAACTTGTCCTTTAAAGAAGTGATTACAGCAGTTTTAGGTTAGTATTTGTTACTTTGTAATGCGTTTTGCTCTGCCTATAAGGTCGTGTATCAGTTTTCTTCTTCCACTTCTCATATTCATAATGCTAGAAATCACAATAAGGTCTTGATTTCTTTCACAATTGATGACCATGATATTCTTACAGTTACAGACTGTAACTTTAAACTGTTTTATATTAAACGGTTGAAACAGATTTGATATTCATATCTTGTAGATTCTGGAGATGACTCAGAATTAGATGATAGTGACCAAGATCCTGATTTCTCTCCAAATCCAGAAGTCAGTTCAGATGAAGACGCATCTCAAAGTATCAAACTTCCTGTTGAACAAACTGAGGATGTGGATGATGATGACACACCTTGTCTGGAAAGAAAGTCTAGAAGTAGAAAGAGAAAACGAGATCCTTCGACATGGAAGAGAAATGTGAAAAGAAAACTCTTCAATAGTGGGAAATCTGGACGACCAACCTCTAGCCATGCTGATATGGAACGCCAACTTGGACCTGCGTGTGGTCAGTCTTGCAGACAAAAATGTTGCACTAAGCTTTCTCATATAGATCGCATGAACATCTTTAAGTCATTTTGGGGAATGAACAATCATCAGAGGCGTAGAGATTTTGTTGCATCTCATGCAAAGAGATTTGGCAAGAAACGTAGTGTTACAAAAGCAGAAAGTCGTCGAAAGTATTCAACATATTATTATTTACCAGTAAATGAAATCGACACCAGAGTGTGCAAAAAAATGTTTCTAAACACTCTTGATATTTCTGATTTTATGGTTAAATACAATCTTGATCGATGTAATTCTGGCATCATTGAAAAACCCAAACCCAAAGAACCATCAAACAAAACACCTTTAGAAATGAAGGATGCAGTTATAAATCACATTAACAGCTTTCCAAAAGTTGATAGTCATTACTGTCGATCGACCACAAAGCGCGAGTACCTTGATCCAAGTTTAAATATCAAGCAAATGTACAGACTTTATTTACAAAGATGTCAAGATCTACAAGAGAAGTTTGTTACGGAATCCATGTACAGGCAAATTTTTAATACAGAATTTAATTTGGGATTCCATATTCCTAGCAAGGATCTCTGCGACACCTGCTCTAAATTCGATATGAAGAAAGAATCTGGAACTTTTGATGCTTCTGATGAGATAGAATTGAATAACCACCTTAAACGAAAAGAACAAGCAAGAACAGCAAAATCAGCAGATAAAGTTGTAGGCAACCATATTACAGCAGTATTTGACTTACAACAGGTTATGGTTGCTCCAAAACTGTCTGTTGGGTCAGCCTATTACCTTAGAAAACTGAATGTTTTCAATTTCACGATACTTGAACTACAAACTTTACAAGGCTTTTGCTACACATGGCATGAATGTGAAGGCAAACGTGGTACAAATGAAATTGCATCATGTTTACTTAAGTGGTTAAGTTCTAAAGATATTGAAGGTTATAATTCCGTAATTCTGTATAGTGATTCTTGTGGTGGTCAAAATAGGAATAGAATTATGTGCAGTGCCATACTGCAATTTTTAAGTCAGGCACAGAATATACAAATTGTTGAACAAAAATTTTTTGAATCTGGACATAGTCAAAATGAGTGCGACAGTATGCACTCTTGCATAGAACGGGAATTTAAGTCATCCAATGTTTTTCTACCTTCTGCTTATCACGAGAGCATGCGCAAGGCAAACAAAAAAAAGCCTTACAAAGTTATCGAAATAACTCATAATGATATTATTGATTACGACAAGTTAAATTCAATGACGTGTAAACAAAATGCCTTTACTGGCATCATGACTGTACACCATATTATTTACAGTAAATCTGACAATGAACCAATTGTAACATTTGCACATGAAATAGGTGGCGAGATGATTAAGAAATCATATCGTAAACCAGGTCATCCCTGTGATCTTGCGACAGTAACATTATCAAAAGCTTACAAGTCAACCCAAGTAATTGACAAACAAAAGAAAGCCGACCTTCTTAAATTATGTGAATTTATACCAAGTGATTGCCTTAGTTTTTATAGCAGTCTTTTAACAGATTAGTGTTTGTCTATCTGTTTATCCAATCATTCTAAAGTACGTTAAAATTTGGATTTTCTTTTCGCATTAGCCAATCTATCATTCCGTCTATACAAATAATTAATGACATTTATTTATATTTTATCAATGTATTTCTTGTTGTTACAAAATATTATATGAAAGTTGTTTTGATTTTCAAATCTTTCTAGTACATAATATATTAATAAATTGATTGATTCCAACAAAATTGTTTGAATTCTCTCGCTTACAGTGTGTGGGCTGTCAGTTACGATGTTTTTGCACAAAAATAATAATTGAAATCTGTTGGGGCAAAAACATTGTATCTGACTTTTTGGCTGCTTGCCAAAATGTATCCAATCATCCATTTCCCTTAAAAACACGTATTACACAAAACAATCTTAATTATTAACTTTAGAGAATGTGAATGAAATGTATGAATTGTGATTTGCAATTCAACTTTAAAATCGTTTTATCTCAGTTCAAGTTCTTAGTCACTTACGATGTTTTTGCTCTAACCCAACGATATGTGCTCCTCGCTTCTATATGTCGTTCAAATCTTATGATTATACTGTCTTGTCTTCATCAGTATTGTTACCATGATTATACTGTCTTGTCTTCATCAGTATTGTTACCATGATTATACTGTCTTGTCTTCTTCAATATTGTTAACATGATTATACTGTCTTGTCTTCTTCAGTATTGTTAACATGATTATACTGTTAACTAGATTGGAGCTCTGAAATCATTGACTGGCATTTCTTGCTTGTAACTCAAAATGTTTTTACAGAAAAAGAACAATTTCCAAAATTTCCTCAATGAAGTTCAAAGCTCTCTAATGATTTGTCATATGAATATATTTATCTTCTTCTAGAATGGCTGCCTTAAAATAGTTGATAGAAAGAAAAATATATTTAAATTAGCTCAGGTAAGAAGTTTACATTTGTCTTTTCTTTTGTATCAAGATTTAGAAATCTTACTATGAAAAGAGGAGGACGGCATCTCAGAATTATTTAATATATCATGATATCAAAATCAGTAGGCTAAATAACTTCAAATAAATATCATTCTCAACGATTTTACAACTTATATTTTTATCAAATATTATCCATGTTGCTTGTGCACCAAATCCTGTCTTATCATTTTGAAATTTATTATCTTTAGGGTGAATATATTGCTTCTGAAAAAATTGAAAATATATATCAAAGAAGTCCTTATATAGCTCAAGTGTTTTTGGAAGGAAACAGTCTAAAGGTATGGTAATATCTTATGTTCTAAATTAGATATTTATAGATCTCAAAATATTCAAACTCATATGGATTTTGTTTAATCCTGCAAAAACAGTGTAAAATCAAACTTTTTCTTTTTGGGAATTTCCCTGGTTTTTGTTGTTCAACCAATTTGTGATTCGAGGAAAATATAACTATAATCGGGGAAAGACTTCTTATACTTTCTTTTCCTTCTCATGTTGTATGGGCCATAATTTTTTGTTAAATTACTCTTCTTCAAACAAAATTTTGAAGAATGGCCAACATTCTGCTATGAAATTGTTATAATGGGTTATTATGTCTCAATGGTCCAATAATAACAATAATAATAATATAAATTGTTTAATATGTAGAGTTGTGTTATGGCTGTAGTTGTATTAGATGAAGAATATATGTCTCAATGGTCCAATAACAATAATATAAATTGTTTAATTTGTAGAGTTGTGTTATGGCTGTAGTTGTATTAGATGAAGAATATATGTCTCAATGGTCCAATAATAATAATATAAATTGTTTAATTTGTAGAGTTGTGTTATGGCTGTATTTGTATTAGATGAAGAATATGTGTCTCAATGGTCCAATAATAACAATAATAATAATATAAATTGTTTAATTTGTAGAGTTGTGTTATGGCTGTAGTTGTATTAGATGAAGATTATATGTCTCAATGGTCCAATAATAATAATATAAATTGTTTAATTTGTAGAGTTGTGTTATGGCTGTAGTTGTATTAGATGAAGAATATATGTCTCAATGGTCCAATAATAATAATATAAATTGTTTAATTTGTAGAGTTGTGTTATGGCTGTAGTTGTATTAGATGAAGAATATATGTCTCAATGGTCCAATAATAATAATATAAATTGTTTAATTTGTAGAGTTGTGTTATGGCTGTAGTTGTATTAGATGAAGATTATATGTCTCAATGGTCCAATAATAATAATATAAATTGTTTAATTTGTAGAGTTGTGTTATGGCTGTAGTTGTATTAGATGAAGAATATATGTTTTAATGGTCCAATAATAATAATATAAATTGTTTAATTTGTAGAGTTGTGTTATGGCTGTAGTTGTATTAGATGAAGAATATATGTCTTAATGGTCCAATAATGATTATATAAATTGTTTAATTTGTAGAGTTGTGTTATGGCTGTAGTTGTATTAGATGAAGAATATATGTTTTAATGGTCCAATAATAATAATATAAATTGTTTAATTTGTAGAGTTGTGTTATGGCTGTAGTTGTATTAGATGAAGAATATATGTTTTAATGGTCCAATAATAATAATATAAATTGTTTAATTTGTAGAGTTGTGTTATGGCTGTAGTTGTATTAGATGAAGAATATATGTCTCAATGGTCCAATAATAATGATATAAATTGTTTAATTTGTAGAGTTGTGTTATGGCTGTAGTTGTATTAGATGAAGAATATATGTCTTAATGGTCCAATAATGATAATATAAATTGTTTAATTTGTAGAGTTGTGTTATGGCTGTAGTTGTATTAGATGAAGAATATATGTCTCAATGGTCCAATAATAATAATATAAATTGTTTAATTTGTAGAGTTGTGTTATGGCTGTAGTTGTATTAGATGAAGAATATATGTCTCAATGGTCCAATAATAATAATATAAATTGTTTAATTTGTAGAGTTGTGTTATGGCTGTAGTTGTATTAGATGAAGAATATATGTTTTAATGGTCCAATAATAATAATATAAATTGTTTAATTTGTAGAGTTGTGTTATGGCTGTAGTTGTATTAGATGAAGAATATATGTCTCAATGGTCCAATAATAATAATATAAATTGTTTAATTTGTAGAGTTGTGTTATGGCTGTAGTTGTATTAGATGAAGAATATATGTCTTAATGGTCCAATAATAATAATAATATAATTGTTTAATTTGTAGAGTTGTGTTATGGCTGTAGTTGTATTAGATGAAGAATATATGTCTCAATGGTCCAATAATAATAATATAAATTGTTTAATTTGTAGAGTTGTGTTATGGCTGTAGTTGTATTAGATGAAGAATATATGTCTCAATGGTCCAATAATAATAATATAAATTGTTTAATTTGTAGAGTTGTGTTATGGCTGTAGTTGTATTAGATGAAGAATATATGTCTCAATGGTCCAATAATAATAATATAAATTGTTTAATTTGTAGAGTTGTGTTATGGCTGTAGTTGTATTAGATGAAGAATATATGTTTTAATGGTCCAATAATAATAATATAAATTGTTTAATTTGTAGAGTTGTGTTATGGCTGTAGTTGTATTAGATGAAGAATATATGTCTTAATGGTCCAATAATGATTATATAAATTGTTTAATTTGTAGAGTTGTGTTATGGCTGTAGTTGTATTAGATGAAGAATATATGTTTTAATGGTCCAATAATAATAATATAATTGTTTAATTTGTAGAGTTGTGTTATGGCTGTAGTTGTATTAGATGAAGAATATATGTCTCAATGGTCCAATAATAATAATATAAATTGTTTAATTTGTAGAGTTGTGTTATGGCTGTAGTTGTATTAGATGAAGAATATATGTCTCAATGGTCCAATAATAATAATATAAATTGTTTAATTTGTAGAGTTGTGTTATGGCTGTAGTTGTATTAGATGAAGAATATATGTCTCAATGGTCCAATAATAATAATATAAATTGTTTAATTTGTAGAGTTGTGTTATGGCTGTAGTTGTATTAGATGAAGAATATATGTCTCAATGGTCCAATAATAATAATATAAATTGTTTAATTTGTAGAGTTGTGTTATGGCTGTAGTTGTATTAGATGAAGAATATATGTCTCAATGGTCCAATAATAACAATAATAATAATATAAATTGTTTAATTTGTAGAGTTGTGTTATGGCTGTAGTTGTATTAGATGAAGAATATATGTCTCAATGGTCCAATAATAATAATATAAATTGTTTAATTTGTAGAGTTGTGTTATGGCTGTAGTTGTATTAGATGAAGAATATATGTCTCAATGGTCCAATAATAACAATAATAATAATATGACAGATGAGGTAATATATTTTATAGATTATAGTTGTAGTGTTTGTAAATACATCAATATCAATTTGATTTTATGCTTGCAAAAACAGCTGGTCAGAGCCCTCAAAAATTGCCATAATAGACGATATTTCAAATGTATTTGATAGGCTATATTGCACGGAAAATAAATTGTATATGTCAAGCTTGTGGACAATTGTCACATGATATTCATACAAGAAAAGTAGGCTACCTAATGACAAAAAAAAAATGAAATGAATGGTGTTTTACGTCTTACTTTTCTGACCTATATGGGCTAATTGAGGACGTGCCATGCAGTGTGCAATGAGAGTAATTTTGACAGGACAGCGGCATAAGCCTACTCTTATTTTCGATTTCCAACTGTCGAGGGATCTTTAACTTTCACAGACAATAGCACACAGGACATCGGTTTATTGAACCATCAGAACGATTAGATGCTTTTTCCATGTCAGCCCCTCCGACCTGCATCACTGACAGGGGAAAACCCAAACGGTCTCCGTGAAAGTTACGCTGGCGCTCTGCAACATATCACGGTAATGAACGGCGGCCATTTGACCGGACTACATCAATGTTATCACGTAATCTCGTGATTCTGGTAGTTCAAACATCAGAGACGGGTCATTCGAGGCTACAAGTATTTGTAAACAAATAAGACGAAAACAAATAAATATGTATTTAAAATGATGATAAAATGCGTAAATGGTGAACAGATAGTCACTACGTAGCATTAAATGCACGAGCAGGTGTCAGAAAATTCCTCCACAGATTCTATAGCTATGAACTATATCTATGTCGCGACGTTACAAGCAAGTAGTAAAGCGTCAAAGTAAAGAGTCTCGCGCATGAAAACACAACGAAAAACACCATTCATTACCGAGACAGATTATGGTTTATGGAAACTGCCGAGGATTGCCGATTGGGGAAAACCGGGTACCTAAGGACAGAATTCAGAATAACTCGATATGTGTATGGACAAATTCAAAATTCAAATACATGGTTTTTATTTGTGTGTAGAGATTTTGGCATCAATTAGAAATAAGACTGATCACCCTTGTCATAAGATATTGTAATTCTGTAGTCTTTATTAACTTTGAATCTTTATCTTAACCAGGATATAAAACAAGTTGTGTTAAAAGATATGATAAGATGTGGTAAAGAAGCTCAATTAAAAGGTTTTGAACAGGTAACAATATTGTAAAGTTTATATTTAAGTATAAATGATTATACATGTATATCCGTTTCAGCTTGCAAAGATAATACACATCCTTCTAATATACCAGTATATAGTCAATTTCACCATGAAAAAAAGGATACATTTTCGAAAATTGTTGAAATTACTTATAACTATTTTTCTTTAGACGTGAACCTTATTTGATGGTTACGTACATATTGGATTTATTAAAGGCAAATCCAAATGATAATGATATCTGTGACTGAAACTTTTCTGAAATAATTTTTTTTATATTTTACAGGTGAAAGATATCTATATACATTCAGAACTATTCTCAGTAGAAAATGGTTTATTAACACCAACGTTCAAAAATAAACGACCAGCATTACATAAACAGTTTAATAAACAAATTGAAGAATTGTACAGCAAGATAGATGAATAAACAAAGTGAAGAATTGTACAGCAAGATAGATGAATAAACAAATTGAAGAATTGTACAGCAATATATATGAATAAACAAATAGAGGAATTGTACAGCAATATATATGAATATACAAATTGAAGAATTGTAAAGCAAGATAGATGAATAAACAAATTGAAGAATTGTACAGCAAGATAGATGAATTAACAAATTGAAGAATTGTACAGCAAGATATATGAATAAACAAATAGAAGAATTGTACAGTAAGATAAATGAATAAACAAATTGAAGAATTGTACAGTAAGATAAATGAATATACAAATTGAAGAATTGTACAGCAAGATAAATGAATAAACAAATTGAAGAATTGCACAGTAAGATAAATGAATAAACAAATAGAAGAATTGTACAGCAAGGTAAATGAATAAACAAATTGAAGAATACACAATGTGAAGATTTGTACGTATAAGATCTAGACTAGCTATCATTTATTTTATTTATCTATTTCTATTGGTTATGTATTTATGTAATGTAAACACTTTATTTCTATATTTTTTATGTTTTCAAGTTATATTTCCAAGGCTTAAAATGATCTAAAAATTAAGAGTATATATTCGTCAATGGTGTCAAAAGTTTACTAACAAAATTTAATAAGCCCATAAAACAAAGTAATTTTTCATAAAATTACATTTTGTTATTGAAAAAAGCTTAAAATATTTTATAAACATTTATATATAATATATTGCCGTCACCCATGTCCGTCGGTCCGGCGGTCCGTCCGTCCGTCGGTCCGTCCGTCCGTCGGTCCGTCCACAATTACTTGTTAACACTCTACAAGTCACAATTCTTTACAGATTTTGACGAAACTTGCTGAAATTGTTTATTATCCCCCAAGGATGAACCCTATTGAAAATCGAAAGAATCAAAAAAATCTAATATGAATTATTGCCCTTGTTCTTTAAAACGCGTTCGATTTTTAGCTTGTTAACAATGTACAAGTCACAATTCTTTACGGATTTTGACGAAACTTGCTGAAATTGTTTATTATCACCCAAGGATGAACCCTATTGAAAATCAAAAGAATTGAAAAAAAATTTAATATGAATTATTGCCCTTGTTCTTTAAAACGCGGTCGATTTTTAGCTTGTTAACACTCTACAAGTCACAATTCTTTATGGATTTTGACGAAACTTGCTGAAATTGTTTATTATCACCCAAGAATGAACCCTATTGAAAATCGAAAGAATCAAAAAAAAATCTAATATGAATTATTGCCCTTGTTCTTTAAAACGCGTACGATTTTTAGCTTGTTATCACTCTACAAGTCACAATTCTTTACGGATTTTGACGAAACTTGCTGAAATTGTTTATTATCACCCAAGGATGAACTCTATTGAAAATCAAAAGAATTGAAAAATATTTAATATGAATTATTGCCCTTGTTCTTTAAAACGCGTTCGATTTTTAGCTTGTTGACACTCTACAAGTCACAATTCTTTACGGATTTTGACGAAAATTGCTGAAATGGTTTATTATCACCCAAGGATGAACCCTATTGAAAATCGATAGAATCGAAAAAAATCTAATATGAATTATTGCCCTTGTTCTTTAAAACGCGTTCGATTTTTAGCTTGTTAACACTCTACAAGTCACAATTCTTTACGGATTTTGACGAAACGTGCTGAAATTGTTTATTATCACCCAAGGATGAACCCTATTGAAAATCAAAAGACAGGTTGAATATTTGATGTGTTCTTTTTCGAACAAAGCTGCTAGTGGGCGTATATTACCTTGCCTGGCAAGCTATCTTTCATTTATTAGTTAGTTTTCTGAATTTATCAGATTATACAGGTTATTTTGGTTATCTATTGTATGATTATGACACCAGTTAAGGAGAGAATTTTAATTTTTATAGGCCCACATGAAATGTGGAGCGTATATTGCCGTCACCCATGTCCGTCGGTCCGTCCGTCCGTCCGTCCACAATTGCTTCTTAACACTCTAGAAGTCACAAATCTTTACGGATTTTGACGAAACTTGCTGAAATTGTTTATTATTACCCAAGGATGAACCCTATTGAAAATCAAAAAAATCAAAAAATATTTAACATGAATTATTGCCCTTGTTCTTTAAAATGCGTTCGATTTTTTTCTCGTTTACACTCTACAAGTCTCAATTCTTTACGGATTTTGACGAAACTTGCTGAAATTGTTTATTATCACCCAAGGATGAACCCTATTGATAATCAAATAATCGAAAAATATATAATATGAATTATTGCCCTTGTTCTTTAAAACGTGTTTGATTTTTAGCTTGTTAACACTCTACAAGTCACAATTCTTTACAGATTTTGATGAAACTTGCTGAAATTGTTTATTATCACCCAAGGATGAACCCTATTGAAAATCAAAAGAATCGAAAAATATTTGATATGAATTAATGCCCTTGTCCTTCAAAACCACATTCAATTTCTACCTTGTAAACCCTTTAGAAGGCACAATTCATGTTGGATTGCGACAAAACTTGGTGTGAGTGTTTATAATCACCTAAGGATGAACCCTATTGAAAATCAGACAATTTTTAAAATGTTTAGTTTGAGTTATTTCCCTTGTTCTTGTGTCCAATCTTAGCTCATATACAACTTAAAAAGCACAATTCTTTACAGAATTTGACTAAACTTGGTGTGAGAGTTTGTTATCACCCAAGGTTGAACTCTATGAAAAATCAGAAAAATAAAAAAAATATTTGTTTGAATATTCTTGTCTCTTTAAACATGTTCAAGGCCTGATTTTAATGAGAGTAACACTTTAATCTTTTATCAGAGATTGAATACACAAAGAGTAGATTTGGAAAATATTCTTGATTCCCTTTAAATCACTTTTATTAATACTGAAGCAATTTAATCTTATGTTTATTACCAATTTCATCTTTGACCGAAAATCGAAACCCAAGGAGAAGAAAGTTAAAAACAAATTTTTATATGATAGTGCACCTTTAACGTACTAAAAGTTTAATGCAGTAGCTCAATACTAATTGTAAACAATTGGAATTAGTCTTGATTACCAATTTGATCCTTGATAAAAGATTAAAACTATGACCAAGGGATGAAAAGTGTTCACTCTATTGTCAGTCTTTTGTTTTAAAACTGTGGATATAGAGACTGAGATATTTTACCCCTTACTTGGGTGTGAGTAGAATTCAGAGGTTATAGTCAGGTTGACAACTACAGTATACAGCCTCATTCAGTCAGCAGATGTCCCAGGGTTCACTTCTTGTTGCTATGAAAGCAGAAAAAAACATTTAATGAAGAACTGAAGACTAATTTATTTTAAAGTTGGAGAAAAAAGATAAGTATTCAGCTACTATAGTTTAATTTAAGGATAGATCTTTTATTGGACCTGTGCCTCAATTTGAAAATTTGGTCTGATGCAAAACTGTTTTTGTACAAAATTCATTTAGTTTGATTTTTAATAACTGAAATTAGGGCTAGGTCAAATATTAATTGAAATAATCAATTATCAACTCTACAAATTATTTATTTCGATTATCGATTATCAAATTTCATAATCGATTAAAATTCATAGTCAAATTTTATTTTAACATTATCTGCTACATCAGAGAAGTCACAAGCCATTTTATCATATAATCATACAAAATTCTTGACATTACTTCAGTTTCATTTTGTCTTCAATACCAGATATTGATTTGGTAATTGATACCCATCCCAACTGAAAATAACTGCTCTATTTGTATTTGTAGGTATATATAGTTGGTATCTGCCAGGGGTAACATGGAAGATTTGAATATTGGTTGATATTTTGTATCTCAAAAATTATTTGGTAAGTACTCTTAAATTTTACTTTTAAAATTTTTGTATTCATATCAAAGTAAGGAATATTCCAAATAGAATAAAAAGTTGGTTTAGTTAAGATTGAGAATAAAGTAGACTGAATTAAGATTGAGAATAAAGTAGGCTGAATTAAGATTGAGAATAAAGTAGGCTGAATTAAGATTGAGAATAAAGTAGACTGAATTAAGATTGAGAATAAAGTAGACTGAATTAAGATTAAAATAAAGTAGACTAAATTAAGATTGAGAATTAAGTAGACTGAATGAAGATTGAGAATTGAATTAAGATAGAGAATAAAGTAGACTGAATTAAGATTGAGAATAAAGAAGGCTGAATTAAGATTGGGAATAAAGTAGACTGAATGAAGATTGAGAATAAAGTAGACTGAATTAAGAATAAAGAAGGCTGAATTAAGATTGAGAATAAAGTAGGCTGAATTATGATTGAGAATAAAGTAGACTGAATTAAGATTGAGAATAAAGTAGACTGAATTAAGATTAAGAATTGAATTAAGATTGAGAATAAAGTAGACTGAATTAAGATAGAGAACAAAGTAGAATGAATTAAGATTGAGAATTGAAGTAAGTTTGAGAAGTTTGAGAATAAAGTAGACTGAATTAATATTGAGAATAAAGTAGACTTTATTTAAAATATGAATTAAGGTTAAAAAGTAGAATAGAAAAGTGTATGTAAAAATTTGATTCACCCATTGGCTATTTTCACTTCCTGATGAACCTAAGTAAAGTGTGAATGTGTTTTTATCTATCTGATACTTTCTCTCTATCCAACTGCTTGAAGAGAAAAAAAATGACTTCTTTAGGCTCTGAGGGAAGTCTGGCCAAATTTTCTCTTCCCAATTCAAGTCTTATTCCCCACTGTGGCTATAATCTGATGAGCTGTGTATCATATAAGAAGTAAAGAATGAATGTTTTAGGGAAATGCCAAAGGTAATTCCCTTTTTAGTATCTTTCCTTTTCCTTTTTAAGAATTACAAAAAAATGTTTACATGTACTTTACAAATGAATACATAGATTTGGCATATCTTTAAAGCTCATCAGATTTATAAGGGTTCATGTGGACAGTGTTTTAGTCACTGAACATGAAGTCAATTCCAAGTATGTGTGTATTTTGTGAGGTCATCAGAAAGTTTTCTATGTAAAAACAACTTCTTTAGGATAAGGGGAGTTGTCCAAATTGTAAGAAAAGGCACTTATTGTAAAGTCTTACTTTAGGAAAACCCCCTCTCACTGTAGGGATGAATTGGGTATTGTCATTTACAAAATTGGATGGTCGGTTAGCGTGCACTTTTGGAAGTGGTCATGTAGTAGGTGAGGGGACCATTTTGCTACATGATCCTTGAAGGAAGTGTCATGTGTCCTACGGCAAAGATTAGAAAACTGCTAAATTGGATGGACGGTCGGCGTGAACCTCTGGAAGTGGTCATGTAGTAGGTGAGGGGACCATTTTGCTACATGATCCTCGAAGGAGTGTCATGTGTCCTACGGCAAAGATTAGAACCTTATAGATCTGACATTATTCATTTTATCAATTCTTTGAGAGGGATCAAATCAAGACTAGAGTGCCATGATTAGGTTTGTCCCAGTGGATTTTATCAGACGGTAGATATTCCTGTGTCTAACTTTAAGCGCGGCTCGGATCAATGCTACAACCGATAGTTGAAGGACAAGGGAGATATTCTACTTGAGATACTATTCACTTTTTTTTTCGTTATTATTTTTATCCCAGTTATTATTATTATTTTTATCCATATTATATTTAGAATTAATACAAAATAATAGGCAATGCTAATTATTTTTTTTTGTCCGTGTGGATTTTATCAGACGGTAGATATACCAAAAGTCACTGACCAGGTGCTATATTCTACCTGAGATACTATTCACAATTCTTTTTTGTTTTAATATTTTCATTTTTCCCCATTATTATTTTTATCCCAATTAAAATTGTCATATCTATACCTATTATGATTAGAACTTGAATTAAACAGAAAGTCTTTGGTTATAGAATTAACTACTGAAAGCTTAAAGGGTGAAAAATAGGTCTAAAAATACTCATTCTGGTAAAGTTTGAATTTAAATCTAATTGCTTTATGATATTATAAAATAAGAGTAACGATAATGTGTTTTATCTTTGTAATATCTCAGATAGTAATAATATATTCTGTTAAGGCTTCCAATGCTGATAATAATTTCTATTAGAAAATTACACTGTCAGTTATTGCTTTTTGCTCATATTTCCATAGATTTTGCATTCTTTTAATTAGATTAGAAAAATATATAGTATTAAATTTAAATTTTTAACATTGTAAAATTGTAACACCAACAAATTTTGATATAATGATACCACTAACGATCCCAATTGTAAAACAAATCTCAAAATCAATGTAAACACATTGGTAATATATTGGTAGCAGCTAATGAACTTGAGGAAGAATATCAATAAATGAGTAAATGTTTCATAATGAAAAGTGATATCAGGTGTCTAGAAGAGTTAGCATACCTTGCTTGTCACAAAATCAATTTTTAAGTTCTAACTTTCAAGACAGTTAATTTAAGTTATTCCTGCATTGTTTGGAGGATTTAGTAAATATAACATGCAAATAATTTCCAACTGTAGTTAAATTATGACTGATTTTGAAAACTAGAGATTTATGTTTGCATATAGAGACAGCAATTGTTGGTCATATTATAAATAATTATAATGTCAAGAACTTAATTTGTTGTGGGTGAGTTTCTTGATGCCCTGAAACCATTGCGTTAAAAGTTTATTGTCTAATTCTACAATAATATTTTTGGATCATGTAATTGCAGAAAGTTCTAATGTGTAATGAAAAGTGGGACGTAAAACTCCATTTCATATCAAATGTGTGATAATTCGTTAATTACACGGCTTGGAGAAGCCTTAACATGTTAGGACTTCTTGTGTAGCTAGCTTTCTTGTGAGCGGAACACTTGAATCTGAGAATCTATTCGGTTTATTTATGCTGCCTGTTGAACTTTTCAGTAAATGTGTGAATGTGATTTTATACATACATCAGTCAATCTTAAAATCTTTGTTTGAAGAGAGAAGATGACTTCTTTAGGTTATAAGGGAAGTCTGGCCAAAATTTTCTCTTCCCAATTCAAGTGTTATTCCCCACTGTGGCTTTAATCTGATGAGCTGTGTATCATATAAGATGTAAAGAATGAATGTTTAAAGCTCGTCAGATTTATAAGGGTTGATTTCATGTTGACGTTATTTAGTCACTAAACATGAAATCAACTTCAAGTATGAGTGTATTTCCAAGTTCAACAGGGGCTTTGTTTATGAATACAACTTCTTTAGGGTAAGGGGAGTTGTCAAAACTAACTTTGGCTGTAACTGGACATATTTTAGTCTTATATATTAGGAATTCTCCTTCTGCAGCAATGGCTATCGGATTGATGATGTTGTTTTTTTACTAAATTGGATAGGGGCTGGCGTCAACAGCGACCTGTATGGCCACTGAAGAACAAGCATGTAGTAGGTGTGGGGGCCACTTTGCTGCAGGGCGGTTCTGAGTAGGTGTGTCCATGAAGTCCTACGGTCGTAGATTAGATCTTCACAAAATCAAATTACATTCTACATTTTATACCTTGCTTCAGGGGGATCAAAACTAGACTAGTGCCAGATATTTTCTAAATTATTCTCAGTTTTCATGTGTCCAGCTGACATGGTTCATTTAAATTGTGTACACTTTGTGGTGAAAAAGAATAATTTGGAGCAGAAAAATATAAAAATGTATGAGATTGAGGGCATTGAGAAATTCTCATCAATATTTTGTAAAATTGAATCTGTTAATCTGTTTTCAATCATATTAATGATAATAAAAACCAAGCACGAACGATTACAACGGTAAACAAATCTCAAAATCCATGTAAACACATTGGCAATAAATTGGTAGCAGCTAATGAACTTTTCATATGAGGAAGTATATCAATAAATGAGTAAATTTTTTATAATGAAAATTATTAAGTAATCTACCGGTAATTGTTATTAAAGCTATATTATGGTAAAAATATTCACTAAAGAAATAATTTACAATATAAACTGTTAATGTTCTTAAATGTTTATTGAATGAATTTATTTAGCTCATTATTTTCCAATTGTAACTTTGACCCCATCAGAATTATAAGGGTTGATTTCATGTGGACAGTGTTTTATTCACTGAACATGAAGTCAATTCCAAGTACGTGTGTATTTTGTGAGGTCATCAGGAAGTTTTTTCTGTAAAAACAATTTCTTTAGGATAAGGGGAGTTGTCCAAATTGTAGGAAATGGCACTTATTGTAAAGTCTTAATTTAGGAAAACCCCTCTCACTGTAGGGATTAATTGGGTATTGCCATTTACTAAATTGGATGGTCGGTTATGTGCACCTCTGGAAGTGGTCATGTAGTAGGTGAGGGGACCATTTTGCTACATGATCCTCGAAGGAGTGTCATGTGTCCTACGGCAAAGATTAGAAAACTGCTAAATTGGATGGACGGTCGGCGTGCACCTCTGGAAGTGGTCATGTAGTAGGTGAGGGGACCATTTTGCTACATGATCCTCGAAGGAGTGTCATGTGTCCTACGACAAAGATTAGAACCTTATAGATCTGACATTATTCATTTTGTCAATTCTTTGAGAGGGATCAAGACTGGAGTGCCATGATTAGGTTTGTCCCTGTGGATATGATGTCAATTTGAATCACCCATTGGCTATTTTCACTTCCTGATGGACCTAAGTAAAGTGTGAATGTGTTTTTATCTATCTGATACTTTCTCTCTATCCAACTGCTTGAAGAGAAAAAATGACTTCTTTAGGCTCTGAGGGAAGTCTGGCCAAATTTTCTCTTCCCAATTCAAGTCTTATTCCCCACTGTGGCTATAATCTGATGAGCTGTGTATCATATAAGACGTAAAGAATGAATGTTTTAGGGAAATGCCAAATTAATTCCCTTTTTAGTAGCTTTCCTTTTCCTTTTTTAGAATCATAAAAAAATGTTTACTTTACAAATAAAAACATAGATTTGGCATTTCTTTAAAGCTCATCAGATTTATAAGGGTTGAGTTCATGTGGACAGTGTTTTAGTCACTGAACATGAAGTCAATTCCAAGTATGTGTGTATTTTGTGTGCTCTAAGATAAATAAAGATTAATAATTAAAGAATATTTCAGATTTCCTCATAAGAAAAGTTTATTAGCTGCTACCAATGTATTGCTTAATGCCAATGTGTTTACAGGGATTTCACATGGAAAAAGCGTCTAGTCGTTCGGATGGGACATTAAACCGAGGTCCTGTGTGCTATTGACTGTGCACGTTAAAGATCCCTCGACAGTTGGAAATTGAAAATAAGAGTAGGCTGATGCCGCTGTCCTGGTCAAATTTCCCTCATTGCACACTGCATGGCATTTGCCCGTCCTCAATTAGCCATATAGGTGCAGAAAATGATAGAAATCAATACAGAGAGAGAGAGAGATTCATAATGACAACAATATTTACTTGATTAAATGTTCTAAAATAAACTATGTAGACTCTCTGAAAGTTGGGACGGGAAAGTCACAATACAAATACAAGACACACATGTTATAGTAAAAATGGAAACTAAAATATATTTTTTGTGGTTTTTTTTATCTTTTTGAATATATAATGTGAAATTAACGGCAAACAGTACTGTGTCAGCCTTCTGGGCCTCATCAGTGCAGTGCTGATACTGGAGTTGAGGTTTGGTTATATAGCCACCTCAGATGATCTCACATATTATGTGATTAATGCAGTTGATGTGCAAAACAGACCATGCTTACTTTTTTTGAAAGACCTGATAGTACTTTTCTTTTGAGGAGTACAATGATTGCTCGAGATTTTGTCATTCTTTGAAAGTTTATTGCGATTAACAGAATTATCTTGCTTGTACAGATTTTTTATTGACAATTCATCTTGTACTGATGACAACACAAAGGAGGAATTTACTTTTAAAAAAAGTTTAAAACTTGTAGGACTTTAAAAAAAAAAACATTTTAGAATCCAATATTGTTAGAAAATCAATAAGTTTGACTTTGTTTCGACTTGCGAGTTGCGACTTAGAATGAAAAAGAAAATCTACAAATTTCTGAAGATTTTTATTTTTTCGTTCCAATATTGTTAGAAAATCAAAAAGTTTGACTTTGTTTCGACTTGCGAGTTGCGACGTAGAATGAAAAAGAAAATCTACAAATATATGAAGATTTTTATTTTTTCGTTCCAGCTTTATCTTAAGCTCAGTTTTGGAAGGGGGTAGGGGGAATTTACTTTTGAAAAAACTTTTATCAAAATTTTAGTGAACTATCATGAGTCTAATTTTGAATCAGATTTGTCAGTTTATTTCGTTATTTGAAACTTTTGAAGAATTGTAGTTTACATTTTTTGGCAATTTAGCTTATCAAATGATTCTTTCTAATGATGTCCAAAATGAAGTCAGGAATATTTATTTGGTACCGTACTGAACTGTATGGTGTATATTTATCAGAAATTTATGTAGGCCCACTGCAACGTTTTATTTGTCATTAGCATTAACCATTAACATTTAACCTTACTCACCCTAACTTACCTTCTACTTAAATTTCTGATAAATATTCACCATACAGGTCTCAAAAAATTGATACGTTCACATTTCCTATTCATACAATTTGAATATCCCGTAACCTAATGAAAAAAATAGTATAAGAAATTTGAAAAAAACAAAATTGTTTAAATAAATAATAGAAGAATTATAAATCTTTATTTTTTCATATAATGGATAATTTGACAATCTGTAGACCAATCTTCAGTCAAAAAGTTTATGAGGATAAAAAATAGAATATTTGAAGTCAAATATTAGAAAATCAAATTGTTGTTTTGGCTTGCGATGTAGAATGAAAAAGAAAATCTACAAATTTCTGAAGAGTTTCATTTTTTCGTTCCAATATTGTTTTGGTTTGCGATGTAGAATGAAAAAGAAAATCTACAAATTTCTGAAGATTTTCATTTTTTCGTTCCAATATTGTTTTGGCTTGCGGTGTAGAATGAAAAAGAAAATCTACAAATTTCTGAAGATTTTTATTTTTTCGTTCCAATATTGTTTGATATTGTTTTGGCTTGCGATGTAGAATGAAAAAGAAAATTTCTGAAGATTTTCATTTTTTCGTTCTAATATTGTTTGATATTGTTTTGGCTTGCGGTGTTGAATGAAAAAGAAAATCTACAAATTTCTGAAGATTTTCATTTTTTCGTTCCAATATTGTTTTGGCTTGCGGTGTAGAATGAAAAAGAAAATCTACAAATTTCTGAAGATTTTTATTTTTTCGTTCCAATATTGTTTGATATTGTTTTGGCTTGCGATGTAGAATGAAAAAGAAAATTTCTGAAGATTTTCATTTTTTCGTTCTAATATTGTTTGATATTGTTTTGGCTTGCGGTGTAGAATGAAAAAGAAAATCTACAAATTTCTGAAGATTTTCATTTTTTCGTTCCAATATTAGAAAATCAAAAACATGACAAAAAGATTGTACAATGAGATGAATTGAAATTAATAAAAATGTGGAAATTTTTTACCTTTTTTTGGCTTAAAAACATAGAATAAGTATAAATTTACGGTTTCTGACGTGGACCATGTATGTTTTATAGTAAACGTTAATGGGAATAGTCAACATATATTGATAGGAATCTAACTGAATCTGTGAAAACTTCAAAGGAAGTTTGACCCTGTTCACTTTGATATTTCTATTTTTTTATTAATTTATTACTTACTATAATTGCAGGTTTAAGAAAAAATGAGAAATGAAATGAAGTTTTACATCATTCCATATTGGGCTTATAAAGATACAACGTCATCTAAATTTCATTCAGGGTTTAAAGGGTTAATGCTGGAAATGTCTGAAATTTGTTTTGTATAACAGATTGGAGTTGGGATATATGACCCTGTTCACTTTGATATTTCTATTTTTTTATTAATTTATTACTTACTATAATTGCAGGTTTAAGAAAAAATGAGAAATGAAATGAAGTTTTACATCATTCCATATTGGGCTTATAAAGATACAACGTCATCTAAATTTCATTCAGGGTTTAAAGGGTTAATGCTGGAAATGTCTGAAATTTGTTTTGTATAACAGATTGGAGTTGGGATTTTGATATTAAAATGACATTGATAACCGAAATTGAGTGGGCTTTAAAGATAACAAACCAGAGATAATTTTAAATGTACATTGAAATAAAATATTTTGTCTTGGTCTTGTTTATTTCCTCTAATAACCTTGAAAAAATGGTCAAGTTCAAAGTAACATGCCCTGGTATCATGTCACTGGTACAATATAGCCAGGAATTTTCAAGTGGGGGTTACATGGACTCATGAAGCAATCATAATCAACTTTAACAGTTATAATTCAAACAGAACTTAAACAGTGCTTATTTGTTTCATCCGAACCCCTCGAACCTCAGCTGGCCACAGGTGTGGTACCAGTATGCTCTGGTGATAGTTAAAAATGATGTACTCACACTGATGATAACATAGTATTAAATATATCTACTCTCAAAAACACTTTACAAGCCCATAAACCATATAAATATTGGTGGCTTTAATAGTCCCTGCTAGAGGACCACATTATTTTATACGCCCACATGAAATAGCACAATTCTTGATGGCTTTTGATTAAACCTTTTGAAAATCAGTGAAATATTTAATGTGAATTATTGCCCTTGTTCTTGAAAACGCTTTCAATTTTTAGCTCATACACACTCTAGAGGTCTAAACTCAAATATTTTTGTTTAAATCAAGGCTGCCAGTGGGCGTATATTACCTTGCCTGGCAAGCTATCTTTTGATCATTCTAGGTAGCATTTCTGTACACAAACAAAATACGGGTAAAGAAGACATTATTTTATCAATTCATACTGTACAATAAATTCTGTCTTATAGACTTTATTCTAGAAAAAGATGAACTTTTGAACACTTATATCTATCTATAATAAACTGTTATAAGATTTGAACGACATATAGAAGCGAGGAGCACATATGATGACGACACGTGTATATTGTGTTGAAACGTTATGTGCTTATCCGTATTAAAGAAGTGTGTTATATTCCATAATATTGTCTTGTGTTTTGTCATATATAATAAACTGAATTGTAGGCCTATTTTACTAAGCTGTGTTGACATTTTATGAAAGCCATTGATAAACCCTCATTAAAAGTATCAATGTGGGTGGACTACAGACAAACTGAATTAATGACTGCAGAGTTGCATCGGGTGTTCTGAAAGTTTTATCAATAGTTTAATATCATAATAATTAGGTTGAAACAGCATTATGATGCCTTTGAACACTCCTTGAAACATCTTTAAACAACCCCATTGAAATATTTAAATCTCTCCAGGAGAAATATAACGTTTAATATTCTTCAGTAAAACGTATTCTATTTTAATCAAATTATTTTTTCATGCTTAATCCATAATCTTTACTAAGGCTAGTGCTCCTGTAGGAGATATATATAATTTGAAATATGTCTAAGCATTTAGTATTTCTAAGCATTGTACATACATGTAATTATAAAACATGTTTAACATTATATAACACTATGATAATTATGGTGTTATACATCTATGTAATTTGTTTCATTTATTTTAGCCTAGGCTTTATTAAAATACTCTTTCAAGCGACCATTCATGACAATATATATTTTTTATGTTCATGTTCAAATACAATTAAATAGTTTTTTTTACAAATACATAATGGTTTATTTACAAATGTGTTGGTATAATTTGAGTGTCCATGGGTAGACAGTCGCTTTGGTCTCATATAAAACTTCATCATGGATTGAAAATAGTTTCTCATTGCAAATCTATGAGTGGTTTATTTTTGGAAGAAAGCATGCAGGTAGGCTATAGGCAGAGGAGTGGGACAGTTTCAAAACCACCCGCAAAGTTCCGAAATTAACCCGATGCTGCGAGAATAATTGAGGGTATCTTAAACTAAATTCCACCATCATGGTTTTGCAGATGTCATTGTGTGAAACTCTCGCTCTCCTCCGTCTATAACACCTCTTATAGCCTCATGACGTCACAAATCGCCACTCCATGTACTGAATCACGATCTTCGGGCTGACCAAATTCCCTAGATTGCAGGCAGATTAGCTTGATTGATGGAACACCTCAAGAAAATGTTGAGAATAAGATGCCTGGACAATTCCAAGCTAATGTTAGGTTCAAAATTATTTGTAGGCCTATAGGATCGGGTCTGAGGTATGTCACTCGAAAATTTGGAGAATTAGATGTACAAAAACAGAAATTCCTGACAGGCTACGGGCCTGTTAGATCAACATAATATTTAGGGGTTTTGGGTCAGATTGAACCTTTTAACCTCTTCCTGACCTGTCAGTTCATCGACCAACATACAGTGTTGGGTGATCTTGTAGGCCTACTTGTGCGCCAAATGGTGGTCGGTCTTCCGAGGAGCTGGTATATACTCCTTCAATATAAGCTTACCCAGGCAGGACCTTTTCGAGGGAGTTCCTCAAATATAAAACATTTTTTTAATTATTAGTTCGTGTTGTTTCATGCTCAGCCTGGCATAGACCTACACCTTGGAGTAGGTTATTTCTATTCTTCTGTTCTAGGCCTACACAGACAGATTATAATTAGGTTGTACAACAATGTTTTGTTTGTCAACACGTCGATTTTTTAGGATTTATCCTGACCTACTTTTCAAATTTACAAAAAATTTTACAGAGTTTTCTCCCCTAATTTGTAAACTTCATTATTTTTATACAAATTGTATGCAATTACCTCCCTTGAACTTTACAAATTGATCTAATAGGGTACGCACACCACTTGTCATAATGAAATATTTACTAATTTATTTTTATACGTATACTTCCTCATGTGAAAGTGTTTTCTCAACATGGTTTTAGATAATCAGGCTTCATTGCATGTAGGAAATTTCATCCGATAAGTGATGCCAAGGCCATAGCTGAGCATGGCATAAGCAAGTGTTATTTGGCATGAATTATATAAAAAGAACTATATTGGAGATAATAAAACCAGAATATCAAAATATCAAACCAGAGAACTGGAAAGATAGCCCTTTAGCCATCAACATTACATTTACATTAAATAGATAAGAAGACTTTCCACTTTAAACATTGACACGGAAGACTTTGAACATTGTCTATGGTGTAAGTTTATCAATGGCTGGAGTAGTTCAACAGGATTTACACACGCTGTCACCTCGTGCAATTTCCTGATTTGATTAATATTTTCATGATATTTGCCTTATATAAGTAATGCATCTGGATTAATTGCGATGTTTTTTTCTCAGGTAAGGCATTGATTTTTCAGTCATCAAAAAGTTGATATGGACATATATATTTTAATTTTCTTATACGACACATTTATAAGTCTATTACGTATTTACTTCGTCGTTTCTCATTGACAGTCTTTGTTAATTGATTTGATTTATTTCTGACTTTCGATCATGTAATGACTTCTGTCAATGCTAGTCAATCAGAGAAGTTCTAAAAAACGACTGGTCGATACATGTTAGTCTGATGTTTTGGTCTGTTTCCTATGACTATTGTGAAATACATGATATAAATGAAACATGATAGGCTATCATATATAGCCATACCCGAGGTAAATATCACATGATAAATAATACATGTGTCGATAATGTCATGTTTACTACAAGTTTGTTTTCGTGATCAATTAAGGTAAGGCAATTGCGATTTTAGAAGCATTATAGGTAAGGGTTAGTAAGGGCCACAGAATTGTTAAGGATGGGCTCACAAGTGATTCCTTCACACTTTGTAAAATTGATACGAAAGTGGGGGAAGAAGATGGATATTTGCAAAGATTTAAATGAATGCAAATATAGGAAAAGACAACCCGAAAATCCACATGTAGGTTACATGTAGGCCTAATGCATTATTGTTCTCACAATGGTTGAAATATATTAGTTCATTTATGCGATATAGGGCTTCACTATAGAAATTTTCCTTAATTCGGTAAGATGTGACCCATAATTTTATCTATCACATCCTCATACAACTTACGCCCTATTCAATGATAATTGATGATTGGTATTTTGGTACAATAAGTAATATGTGTAATGAGAGCAGCTAAATGCTCAGTATCCATAATATTTCCTTAAAGTCAAGTGTCGTCAATAGTAGATATGCTGTGTGAATAAATAGCTGGGGTCAAATTTCTCATTGAAATTGTGTAGTTAAATAACAAATCATACAAATCAATGTAACTAAGGACTGATTTTATTACTTCAAGAAATGAAAGATAATTATTTTTACGCAATATTTCTGAACCACTATCTGAAGAAAAAAACTTATATTTAATCAGTTGTTTGATAATGCATCGTCAATAACCGGTTAAAAATGATACCTATACAATCTCAATGCAATGTTCAAGGCCATTCCTCTCTTAATTGATAACATTTTAGGTGTACTCTTGATGATATTGCTCTCTGCTTTAAGGATACCAATATTTGTATGAGATACGTCATGAAGGTAAAGCCCATCTTTTAATGGAATACTACCTCTTAAAATGATCAAAAAAGCAAAATTAGTGTAAATTCATTAGGCAACTTGTCTGGTGTCGCTATACAGCAGATTACCTGTATAATCTGATAAATCCAGAAAACTACCGTATATATTATAATTTATACAAGATATACAACATATTAAGCGTTTTATTAAGTGTATTTCAATAATTATCTGTAATTTTATGGTCACGTACTCTATTTTATGGTTTATTTGATTCTGTTGTATACTTGAGGCTATATTGATGAATATAATACTCTTATTGACCAAGTTTGAGAACTAAAGTTTTTGTTCATTCTAAGAGTTAGTATGCTTTAAGATTTTGGGAATTCTTTTTTACTTCTTATAAAAATATAACTTAATAAAAATAGGGAATAAAAAAAAATCATTGAATTTTCTGAATTGATTTAGAACTCTTACTTATAAGAGGACTAGATAAGGTTTTAAAAGGCGACAGTCAGGAATGTAAATTTGATTAAAAAGAAATTTTAATATGCGTTGCTTTAAATAGATTTAAACAAATTATAAAATGAAAATTCTTTTGAAAAAAAACTGTGTTAGATTTGATGATAAAACCAATTAGTGATCGAGTGATGTCTGCCTGTCATAAGTAACAAAGACTTAACAATGAAACATATGTGAATAACTAGCCCTACATAAAATTTCGCATAATACAGTACACGACAAATAAAGATAGCATTTCAAACGGTAAAATTGTTTATTGAAAACGTTTTGATCATATATATAGTAACACACAGTTCCAAGCGGAACTAAAAGGATTTTGGACAATTGGAATGACACTTTATATTGCATAGATACGTGTATATATTTCAGGTGTGAATCGTAAATGATTTAGCTATACCGGGAAGTTCAATGGGTACAAGTGTATATGAACTGGTAGAAACTACCAAGGATCTCTTAACAACTATTCAGGCCAAAGTTGGTTTAGGTACTCTTGGTGTTGGAGCAGCTACTGCTTTAGCTTATTATCTTTCATTGGATCCTAAAATACCAAAACCTGCCTTAGATATCAACTGCCAGTCTGTGGAATCAAAGGTAATTGTTGCTTAAAAACACTAAGACTATTTTATCATTGAAAACCTTTTAGTTTCTTGAAAGCAATAGATTGTGTTTTTCTAGTTATGCTCACAAAATGAAATGAGTGAGGGAAATTTTGCCAGGACAGCGGCATTAGCTCTTTATTTCGATTTCCAACTGTCGAGTGATCTTTAACGTGCACAGCCAATCACACTCTGGACCTCGGTTTATTGTCCCATCCAAATGACTAGACGCTTTTTCCATGTCAGCCCCTCCGACCTACATCACTGACAGGGGGAAACCTGGTTGAAAAATCCGAAGGTATCATCTCGACCCATGCCGACTATAGTTATACACAAGAAATTCAATTTATCCTGTTATCAGTACGATGATGAACTGAATTATTATACCCGGTATACCAAAAAAATTGCTTTCATTACGCAAAATAGGTCTGAAATCCGAGACGCTTACATTTACAATTTGGTATTTGTTACTATACAATGTAATTCTTTTCCACCTTGAATCAAATTGTATGCTTTACGTCTTTGATTAGTAAAATTGTGGATGTGTTGCATTAACTATACAAAAATCTTCAAAAATCTTTTCAGCATGGTGGGCGAACTATACCAAAATTTAAAGATGATAATTATTTGGGGTATCTGTTTGAAGATGTACAGACCCTGTATGAATGTTTTCAACGAGGCCTTAAAATATCACGTAAGATTAAGAGCATTCAGCATTTTCGAGAGTAGATTATGGGACCTTGAATATGATGTAAATAGCCTCCAGAAGTACTACAACTGCACGAAAATTGCGCAATTCCTTCATTTATATCCCTACCTTAATAATATCTTTCATTTTCTGTGTATGTGGTTTCTATATAATGCATAGTCTCATTAAAATTCGAATCGATTTTTTGACTTTCAAACGCTGATAATTTTGGCTTCAGAGACTGATTGGTGGAACGAATAGTAAACATATCCCTTTAAATATAAATCATTCATTTAACTAAGTGAAGTATTTTTTATTTTGACAGATTTGTTAAGATTCCACTTATCTAATCAAACATTCTTAATATGACTTCATTTAGGCCTTTCATTTATCATGTTCTTTATTTTATAGGTCATGAGAAATGTTTAGGAACAAGAAAAGGGAATGGTAAAGGTTATGGCTGGGTTACCTACCAACAGGTAAATAAATTAACAATTTTACTTTTGTAATTTATATTACAATATTCACCAAAAAGGTTCAGATATATCATTTTCCATTTGCTTGTTCTGATATAGTTATGGGAACAATAATCAACATTGTGTGATATGAAACTTAGAAATGTTTTTTTTTTCTTTTCTACACAGTACCCATGTAGTTCAACAAAACATTCAACGTGCACAATTCCTAGATGAAATGCTTTAACGACTGTTTAAATCAGAATAGTATACGTGTATTTTGATATCTTTTTTAGGTTCAAGATCGAGCTCATGCTTTTGGATCTGGATTGATTAAATTAGGTTTGAGCCCTGGAACACAGACAATGGTAGGAATTTATACAGCTAATAGAGTCGAGGTAACACAATTTATTTATAAGAGCAAATCTAACGTATTTATTCAAATGTAATTTTGAGATGTGAAGATACCTATTTTCGTGGTAAATTGATATAAACACATGCGTTACTACTACTTCTACTACATGTACTTCTACTACTATTATTCTACTAGATCTTTGCAATTACTTTATTATATCTTGATTTAATAATTTCTTTGAAAATAGCTATTCTAACTGAAAACGCTAAATCAGCTACGAAATTGTCAACCATGTAGGCGTATTTCCTTTTTGGTGAGAGAAACATTCATGTACAACAAATGACAAAACCAAGATGATAAAAGGAATCGGTTGGTTTGGATTATAAAAATCTAGTTTAAGCTTATATAGATTCGTACTACATGTACATCAAATGCTATTTATTGTATCGGGACTTTCGATACATATTTATGTAGTATTTGTAGTTGTGAACTGGGAAGAAAGCATATTAAGAAGCAATTTAAAATAAACGTGGTTTCTCTTCTTGAGTGTACATCTTTACAACTAAGGGAGATTACTCTAACTAGAGTTTACATAATCATGTATGGAAATGAAAATGAAAAAATGAAAATGTAAATTTGTATAAAGTCCTTATTAAAATGTTCACAGATAGTCTTTGTGCCAGATTGGTTTATGTACAGGTCTGTCACTTCGTCTCAAAGCAGTAGACTTATCTGGAACATCAGAAGTTGATTTCCTGTTTGAACATAAACTGGTGTCAGAGTTCTTACGTGGTATTTCACTAACTCTAGCTTTAGCCAGTCTTTCTTGATTCCAAACTTTACCATCATCAAGTTCATATGCACTATCATTTGGCTTAGCCACTATCTTCCTCGGGGTTGTAAAATCAAAGTCTCCTTTTCGAACATGAGTTGGTTTTCGAACACGAACACTGTCTCCAACATGCAAATCTAAAAATTTTGAGCAGCGTTTTGAATCAGTATATGACTTTGATTTGGATTGTTTATCGGCAATTCTATTAGCAAGAGTTTGTGGATTATATGTAGTAGAGGAATCATGTAATTCACTTATGTCAAGTCCAGTTCTCATTTTACGTCCATGAAGTAATTCAGAGGGTGATATACCAGTTGTAGCTTGAGGCGTGCAACGGTATATAGCTAAGAATTCTTGAATACTTTTCTTTACGTTTGTAGAACCATCGCGTTTAGCTGTTTGTAGAGCATCCTTTAAACTTCTATTAAAACGTTCCACGAGTCCATTTGATTGTGGATGGTAGATAACACTAAGAGAATGTTTAATATTGCGAGATTGAAGAAAACTTTCAAATTCATGAGACACAAATTGTACTCCGTGATCTGTAACAATGTCATCAGGATATCCTTCACGACTAAAAAGTGTCTCCAAAAATTTAGTAACAGAGGCAGTTGTCACATCACCGGTTACAGCAATTTCCGGCCATTTACTGTAATAATCAATTAATGTTATTGCAAATCGTAAAGTAGGAGGTTGACTTTCATTCGGTCCAACAATGTCTATAGCAAGTTTTTGCCAGGGTTTAGCAGGATAAGTAATTGGTGTTAAAGGTGCAGTGTTTGTTTTAGCAGTTTTATCACTTGTTTGACAAGCGACGCAATTAGAAATTAAATTTTCAACTTGATTGTCCATATTTGACCACCAATAAAGATCTCTTAAGCGTTGTTTAGTTCTTACTATCCCTTGATGACAAGCATGAGCAAGATTGCACAATTTAGTAGTTAAGGCTATAGGAACCACAACACGCGTACCACGCATCAGAACATTTTTACAAACAGTAAGTTCATCTCTAAGTCTATGAAATTTTTTAAGTTCAGGTGTCAAATCTGTATCTTTAGCAGGCCATTTTGATGTAGTGTACTGAATAACCTGTTGTAAGAGTTGATCTTTCTTTGTAAAATCTTGAAGTTCATTCAAATTTGTTGACAATGTATCATCTTCGTCAAATAAAGCTAATATAACTTCATCATCTATATCTTCATCAATTGAATCTTGCAATGGTGAACGGCTTAGAAAATCAGCAATTTTGTTACTTTCACCAGTCACAAAAACTATGTCGTAATCGAAATACAGAAGTTTTGCATTCCAACGAGCAATTCGCATAGATTGTCGTCCAATTCCTTTAGGAGAGAGCAAGGTTGTAAGAGCTTTATGATCTGTACGTAATGTAAATCGACGACCCCAAAGGTAAGTGTTCCATCGTTGGCAAGTCCATACGCATGCAAGAGCTTCTTTTTCACCAACGGCGTAATTTCGTTCAGCTGTGGTAAGAGTACGTGACGCACAAGTTACAATACGCTCTTCACCATCAACAATTTGACTGAGAACACCACCTAGATCTACCGGTGAGCGATGTACGAAGCTTAAATCACCAATTCCGTAGGTCGTATCAAAGAGTTACGAGATTTTGTGATGAATAGCTAATTTGTATAAGAAGAAGTATTCTCACAATAGTTCGAATTGTTCATACCTGCAGTTTTGGTGTAATATCCAAATAAAATTGGGACTCTTTAATGTCTCACGCGTAGGGGGAAAACGAAGTAATATGGCCATATTCCAATGATAACGTCAATATACGACGCCTTCCACGGCTAATAATAAACACCAAATCATTTGATTGGTTGACCTCTTGGGTTTCCCAAACGTTTCCACCAATCAACGACGATCACGCGGGAAATTTTATAAACAACATTCCATTGAATGGATGAACGTTATGTGAGTTTTTATCGATATTTTCTGCATATTTTACGGATAAAATAAGCTGAATTGAGGGTGTGAATTTGGATTACATCGTTCATTATAAGCTGCAGAGAATAGTGTCTTAGAAACAAAGTGTTTTGAGTAGAACGAAGTGTAGAAATTTTAATAGTTTTGAGTAACGGAACGGTCTATTCACACTTATTGTGGTAATCTGACTATTATTGTGGAGCTTCCAAATCTTATCATAATCATTTTTGTAGCTGCCCTTGAGGGTATTCAAATCATTTGCTGTCTGTAAGGCAAATCTAAGGCATACACATTATTTTCTCCAGAAATGAAATGAAATGAATTGAGTTTGACGTCCTACTTTTCTGCACCTAGATGGGCTATTTGAGGACGGGCAAACGCCATGCAGTGTGCAATGAGGGAAATTTTGCCAGTCGGTGATGCAGGTCGGAGGGCTGACATGGAAAAGCGTCTAGTCGTTCGGATGGGACAATAAACCGAGGCCCCGTGTGCTATTGGCTGTGTACGTTAAAGATCCCGCGACAGTTGGAAATCGAAAATAAGAGCAGGCTAATGCCACTGTCCTGGCAAAATTTCCCTCATTGCACACTGCATGGCGTTTGCCCGTCCTCAATTTAGGTGCAGAAAAGCAGGACGTCAAACTCAATTCATTTCATTCCATTTCTGGAGAAAATAATGTGTTTGCCTTAGATTTGCCTTACAGACAGCAAATGATTTGAATACCCTCAAGGGCAGCTACAAAAATGATTATAAGATTTGGAAGCTCCACAATAAGTGTGAATAGACCGTTCCGTTACTCAAAACTATTAAAATTTCTACACTTCGTTCTACTCAAAACACTTTGTTTCTAAGGCACTATTCTCTGCAGCTTATAATGAACCATGTAATCCAAATTCACATACCTCAATTCAGCTTATTTTATCCGTAAAATATGCAGAAAATATCGATAAAAACTCTGTAGTCCCATAACGTTCATCCATTCAATGGAATGTTGTTTATAAAATTTCCCGCGTGATCGTCGTTGATTGGTGGAAACGTTTGGGAAACCCAAGAGGTCAACCAATCAAATGATTTGGTGTTTATTATTAGCCGTGGAAGGCGTCGTATATTGACGTTATCATTGGAATATGGCCCTATTACTTCGTTTTCCCCCTACGCGTGAGACATCAAAGAGTCCCAATTTTATTTGGATATTACACCAAAACTGCAGGTATGAACAATTCGAACTATTGTGAGAATACTTCTTCTTATACAAATTAGCTATTCATCACAAAATCTCGTAGCTCTTTGATACGACCTACGACAAATCGACTTTTTCTCACTCACCGGTAGATCTAACCTATTCCGTAATCACTAGCATCACAAGTTACAATAGTAGGCAATTCGGGATCGAAAATAGATAAGGTAATATGATCACTGATATTCATTTTGAACTTTCTAAAGCTTCTGGAGTCCATTCAAATGATTTTGGATTTGATTTATTTCGAAGCATAACACGTAAAGGTTCAACAATTGTACTATACTGTGGACAGTATTTTGATAAGTAACCAGCAAGACCAAGGAATGATTGTAATGCAGTACTGTCTTGTGGTAAGGGGGCTTCTTGTAAAGCACGAGCTTTTTCAGGTAAGGGAGTTAAACCATTACATGATATAGTATGTCCCTCTAACTCAATTTCACGAACATCAAAAACACATTTGTTATTTAATTTCAGTCCTACAGAATCCAATTTTGATAATAAAGCATATAAGTTAGATAAATATTCAGCATAAGTTTTACCATAGACGATTAAATCATCTAAATAACATTGAACACCTTGAAGATGAGTAATTAAACGAAACATCATTTTTTGAAATGCAGATGGCGCAGATGCCATTCCAAAATTTACACGTGTATATCTGTACATACCGCGATGTGTAATGAAAGCAGTTAAATCTCTACTGTCTTTAGAGAGTAATAATTGATGATAAGCACTTGCTAAGTCAATTTTAGCAAACCAGGTTGCTCCCTTTAATTCAGAAAGTAAATCTTCAATTTTAGGTAAAGGAAATTTCTCAATAACCATTTCATTATTGACTTTGCGCATGTCGACACATAATCGAATTTTTCCAGATTTTTTCCAAGCAACAGTAAGCGGAGAAATCCATTCACTAGAGTCGATGGCTTCAATAACGCCTTCTTGTTCCAATCGATCAAGTTCTTTGTCAACGTCTGGACGTAAAGCAAATGGTAATCGACGTAGTCGAGATTGTACAGGAGTAGCATTATCTTTCATCTTCACTTTAAGTTCATAGCCTTTAACTGTACCAAGACCAGGTGTAAACATGTGACCAAAACGATCCCGTATATGAGTTAGATCTACCGGTGAGTGAGAAAAAGTCGATTTGTCGTAGGTCGTATCAAAGAGCTACGAGATTTTGTGATGAATAGCTAATTTGTATAAGAAGAAGTATTCTCACAATAGTTCGAATTGTTCATACCTGCAGTTTTGGTGTAATATCCAAATAAAATTGGGACTCTTTGATGTCTCACGCGTAGGGGGAAAACGAAGTAATAGGGCCATATTCCAATGATAACGTCAATATACGACGCCTTCCACGGCTAATAATAAACACCAAATCATTTGATTGGTTGACCTCTTGGGTTTCCCAAACGTTTCCACCAATCAACGACGATCACGCGGGAAATTTTATAAACAACATTCCATTGAATGGATGAACGTTATGGGACTACAGAGTTTTTATCGATATTTTCTGCATATTTTACGGATAAAATAAGCTGAATTGAGGTATGTGAATTTGGATTACATGGTTCATTATAAGCTGCAGAGAATAGTGCCTTAGAAACAAAGTGTTTTGAGTAGAACGAAGTGTAGAAATTTTAATAGTTTTGAGTAACGGAACGGTCTATTCACACTTATTGTGGAGCTTCCAAATCTTATAATCATTTTTGTAGCTGCCCTTGAGGGTATTCAAATCATTTGCTGTCTGTAAGGCAAATCTAAGGCAAACACATTATTTTCTCCAGAAATGGAATGAAATGAATTGAGTTTGACGTCCTGCTTTTCTGCACCTAAATTGAGGACGGGCAAACGCCATGCAGTGTGCAATGAGGGAAATTTTGCCAGGACAGTGGCATTAGCCTGCTCTTATTTTCGATTTCCAACTGTCGCGGGATCTTTAACGTACACAGCCAATAGCACACGGGGCCTCGGTTTATTGTCCCATCCGAACGACTAGACGCTTTTCCATGTCAGCCCTCCGACCTGCATCACCGACTGGCAAAATTTCCCTCATTGCACACTGCATGGCGTTTGCCCGTCCTCAAATAGCCCATCTAGGTGCAGAAAAGTAGGACGTCAAACTCAATTCATTTCATTTCATTTCTGGAGAAAATAATGTGTATGCCTTAGATTTGCCTTACAGACAGCAAATGATTTGAATACCCTCAAGGGCAGCTACAAAAATGATTATGATAAGATTTGGAAGCTCCACAATAATAGTCAGATTACCACAATAAGTGTGAATAGACCGTTCCGTTACTCAAAACTATTAAAATTTCTACACTTCGTTCTACTCAAAACACTTTGTTTCTAAGACACTATTCTCTGCAGCTTATAATGAACGATGTAATCCAAATTCACACACCTCAATTCAGCTTATTTTATCCGTAAAATATGCAGAAAATATCGATAAAAACTCACATAACGTTCATCCATTCAATGGAATGTTGTTTATAAAATTTCCCGCGTGATCGTCGTTGATTGGTGGAAACGTTTGGGAAACCCAAGAGGTCAACCAATCAAATGATTTGGTGTTTATTATTAGCCGTGGAAGGCGTCGTATATTGACGTTATCATTGGAATATGGCCATATTACTTCGTTTTCCCCCTACGCGTGAGACATTAAAGAGTCCCAATTTTATTTGGATATTACACCAAAACTGCAGGTATGAACAATTCGAACTATTGTGAGAATACTTCTTCTTATACAAATTAGCTATTCATCACAAAATCTCGTAACTCTTTGATACGACCTACGGAATTGGTGATTTAAGCTTCGTACATCGCTCACCGGTAGATCTAAGTAGGCAAATTTGTATCAGAATGTAAGTCTGGTGTAGGCATTTGTGTAGTTTCTGTACTTGAATGAGTAGGTGTAGTTTCGATTAAATTAATCAAAGAGGAACCTTTCATATGCAAATCCAAAGCTTCTATTAGGTCCATTCCAATGAGTGAAGTACCATTTTCAACAACATGGATAATGCAAGAAATCTCTTTGTTTCTATGTTTCACCGTAGCAGTAAAGCAACCTAAAGTAGCAATTCTATCCGAAGAATATGATTTTAATCTTACCACTGGAGGTTCGAGTCTAATAGCAGAGAAAAATTCTTTGTACAAGTCATTATTAATGAGAGTACGCGAACTACCAGTATCAACCATTAAAGACAATGGAATGTTATTCATTTTAATATCACACATTATCAAGTTATCATGACGTGATTTTTGTGACGTAGAATTTAGATATAACACATAAACATCGTCAGTTTCTTGAACTTGGTGCACTTGAGTTTTAGACATGCAGACAGAACTAAAATGTCCTTTTTTGCCACATTTGCGACAGGTTTCTTTTATAGCACGACAGTCTGAGCTGTTAGCAAGATGTGAAAGCGACCCACAACGAAAACAATGTCGTTTTGTACTTGATTCAGCAGGTGAAGGAGTATGTGTAGTCACAGGTGTGCGTTTCTTGTAACTGTGTTGGTTACCCGATTTATGTTTATGCTGTGTAATAGCATTTACGCCCTGTGTACTTTTGCAAGCGTCAGCAGAACTTGTATTAGTATTATCAATAGTTTTTGGATCCAACCTAGATTGTTCAATATTTCTAGCAAATTCAACAGTTTTGTCTAGTGTAAGATTTGACTTTCCCATCAATTTTTCAACAATGCCACGGACGGAAGTTTTTTCAACAAATTGGTCTCGTATGGCTTCATCTTCATTTTGAAAATTGCAACCTTTTAATGAGAGTTGACGTAAAGTAAGAATGTAATCATCAACATCTTCTCCAGGTAATTGTTTACGTTTCCGGAAAGCTACCCTTGCAGCTATTTCATGAATTTTTGTAGTGTATTTCTTTGTTAGAAGAAGTCGAGCCTTCAAGAATTGATTTTGCTCTGCAGCAATTTCATCGTCTTCACGTAAGGTGTAAAATACCCGTTGAGCTTCAGCACCAATGCAATGTAAAAGCAATGCCTTTTTCCTAGAGTCAGAATACTTGTGCCCACCAATAGCTTCAATATAATTATCAAACATACGAATCCAATCTTCCCAGATCAGTGCAGGTTTACCAGGCGTAGGTAGGAAAGGAGGAGGTGCATTCATTGACCAAGCAGTAGCCATAATAAGATTCAAAATTGTAAAATAATGTAGATGTTGGTCGATGTGCAATATCGAAACAACAAAGCAAGTACGCCTATGTAATATAAGCAGGAAGAAAAATTCACCTTCTTATGAATCTTGGCTAAATCGGCATTCTAAATCAGCATCCATCGTCGCCATATGTTGTATCGGGACTTTCGATACATATTTATGTAGTATTTGTAGTTGTGAACTGGGAAGAAAGCATATTAAGAAGCAATTTAAAATAAACGTGGTTTCTCTTCTTGAGTGTACATCTTTACAACTAAGGGAGATTACTCTAACTAGAGTTTACATAATCATGTATGGAAGGGAATACATGTCATAATAATAACATATTAGAATTGACTATACAACACTATTTTTTTGTCTTCCTTCAGTGGGTAACGTCTGAACAAGCGTGCAATATGTATAGTATGGTTATAGTAGCATTATATGATACTCTAGGACCTGATGCCTGTAAATATATCATTAATCTAAGTAAGTATCTTTTTTAAACTCTTTATACTACATTCTCTTGTGTCTCTCTGACGTCCGCGCTAAGAAAAAAGAATTAAATACATAGCACTTGAACGCAGATATTCTGGAAAAATCAGCTCAAATTTTTTTTATGATATATTAAAATCTATCAAAGCCTCAACATGAGATAATGAAAGATCAAATATTTTTATTCTTATTTGGCATATTTTGCTTAAAGCTATGGTAACTAAACGTTTCCTGGTTACAGGATTGTAGGCGGATCTACTGTGAGAGTTGTGTGTAATTATTTCAATAAATTAATGATCATTTCAGCTGAAATAGAGACCGTTATATGTGATACAGCTAAGAAAGTCCAGTCATTATTAGATCAAATTGATCAACTACCCAGTTTAAAACGTATAATATTGATGGAAGAGATATCAAATAATAATTTAGATTTGGCTAAAAGTCGAGATATTGGTCTCTATACCTATCAGGATGTTGAGGTTAGAAGTTTTGATAATATGTAGGCTATATCCTTAATTTCGAAATCTGGAATAGGCCCGGGGGTATCCTTGGTGGTGGAGAGATATTTCTTGCCATATTTTAAATGATGGGTGGGTGAATTGGTGTATTAACAACATATTATAAGCTAAAGATAAAACAGAAAAGAATTCTGAAAATTGTCCAAGCCAAACTTGCTATACCATATGTTTACCCGATTTTTAGTCCTCACATTAAAATTTGTATGAATCAGGTAACAATGAATGACACAAAAATTGTTCCCTTTTCAGCTTCTTGGTTCAAAAGATTTGAAAGATCCTGTTGTAAGTATTTATTTGAAAATATTTTACAATAAGAGTTAAAAAGCAAAATTAGCCCCACGATAGTAGATACCCCGGTATGTATACATGTAGGCCTATGTTATTTTATGATGGTAATGGTATGACGATATAATAAATTTAGCCAAGATGGCCGACAGTGGCAGTCATGATTTTTGAGCTCTGTGATTTTTAGTTAATTTCCCTGTGCTTGATCAACTTTATGGATTAAAATTTAAAACTTTTATTTTAACTGATGTTCCCTTGGACCAGTTTATCTTCTTCAACGAGTTTTTTGTGATTTTAATAGGATTATCTGTGTTTATCTTGTGAAAACTAATTACAGCTGAGAGTACCAACTCCAACCACTAAATTCAACAGTACTACATGGAATCAAATGACTAGTTTACTTCATCAGTGAGTTTCTTAGGATTTTAATACGACATCAATAGGATTTAAGGGATTATTGTGCGATTATATCTACTCATTAAAACAGTAAGTAAGTACCTACAACCAACTCTAAACTCAGTACTCCGAAACCAAAATATGGCATCGAGTTTTTCCGCCCAAGATAAAGCTTTAGAAAATTCAACAATTGTTCAACACTACAATCTGAGACATTTAAACCATACTTTGAATCTTAGTACATGTCTACAAAAGCAGCTCCAGGCGACCTATAGACAAAGCCTAGAAATTGCAAAAACAGGGGGAGGTATCCGGCTTTATTGGAACAGTGGACATTATGTGGAATTTAGGGACAAAGTTGAGACATTTTTTTCAGACCTTCAAGTGCGCAATGAATGCACATGTGATATTAAACTTCTAAAGGACAATAACGGCCATAATCAAAGTGCAATTTTTAAGATAACCGGAAACGCTGAATCCCAGAACCATTACCAGTATACTTTGAATCTATATCATACCAAACTCAGTTGCCTTATTAATGGTAGAAGTGAAGACTTTTTCTTAAATTGTCATTTGCCTGACATATTGGAGAAAATGAACAATTCCAGAGCCGTTAATCTGAATAATGCAGTGAAGTCATCTCTACTGACAAGTCATACACCCAAATTTGACAGTCCTCTAATCGCTGACAATGCTACCTCAACTTCTACCCCACTTATAGAAACCCCCAAGCCTCTGTCGCCTTTAACTCTAACAAATACTTCTACCCCACCTATAGTAACCCCCAACCGTCTGTCACCTTTAACTCGAACAAGAACTTCTACCCCACCTATAGAAACCCCCAACCGTCTGTCACCTTTAACTCGAACAAGAACTTCTACCCCACCTATAGAAACCCCCAACCGTCTGTCACCTTTAACTCTAACAAGAACTTCTACCCCACCTATAATTACCCCCAAATCTCTGTCACCTTTAACTCTAACAAGAACTCCTACCCCAACTATAGAATTAACCCCAAACCGTCTGTCACCTTTAACTCTAACAAGAACTCCTACCCCAACTATAGAATTAACCCCAAACCGTCTGTCACCTTTAACTCTAACAAGAACTCCTACCCCAACTATAGAATTAACCCCAAACCGTCTGTCACCTTTAACTCTAACAAGAACTCCTACCCCAACTATAGAATTAACCCCAAACCGTCTGTCACCTTTAACTCTAACAAGAACTCCTACCCCAACTATAGAATTAACCCCAAACCGTCTGCCACCTTTAACTCTTCCAAGAATTAACTTAACGTTTCCTAAATACCCATTATCTCCAGCTTTACAAAATCGTCGAGTTCCAGTACTACCAAGCACGAAAGACCAACAAATACAGCGATTGACAGAAAGGATACAGGAGATGGAGACTAAAAACAGAGAAGAAAAAAGTGATTTTGAAAAACAACTTGATGAACTAAAAAATACAAATGATAAATTGCGTCATGACAAAAAATCATTACTTCTGGAAGTACAGTTCTTGAAAAAGAAACATAATCCGTCGCCTAATGTAGAAACTTTCCCAGTGGTATCATCATCATCATCATCCGACCGAGCACCAACTGTTTCCAATCAACTAACCAATACCAGCAATAAATCTGCCTCCTGCCAGCCTATATCAACAATCATCAACAATAGACCAGCTGATAAATCCATTAACATTAAACCTCTTAAAGGAGCAAGGAATGTAGTTATTGGATCATCCTTACTGAAATTTATATCCCCTAAAAGATTGGACACCAATGGAGATACGGAAGTGCGAACAATAAGAGGGGGTAAAATATCGGATGTCCATAATTACATTTCCAGATGCCAACCATCCAATAGAGTGAACAATGTTATCCTTCTTATTGGTTCAAATGATGCGTCTAGCAGGAATTTTAACTTGGAACAAGCTGAATTCGATCTGAATTCCTTGTGTAGTGTGATTGCCAGAACATTCCCATCAAGTACAATAACTTTTTTAGAACTTCTACCTAGACGAAATTATGTTGATAATAAGAAAATTCAAACTTTGAACAATCTTTTCCGAAACAGCTACAATACTCTTCAAACAAGTGACTTTTTTAGGACGAAAGACGGCTTTATCAAAGAATATTTATATTGTGATTCTGTTCATATCAATTCAAAAGGTTCTTCTATTTTAGCTAAACTAATAAAAACGAAACTGCAGTCAAGACCAACTACAAAGATATATCCTAGAATTCCTCCTAGAAATTTTATTCCAGCGCGTAGAATTCCCCGACACTTTATTTCAGATCCTAGTGCTCACAGAAACTTTATTTCAGCTCCAATGTTCAACTCTTTCAGGCAGCCTGTACATGCAAGTTTAAGTATTCGCAGATCACCACCGTTCCCCCCGTCTCCATGGTTCTCTTCCAGGGCATACTAACCCAACTAATAGTTTATTTACAGCGTTGTTTTTCCATTTTGTTGATTGCGCAGGGTTTTTAATTAAATATTGCTTTATTTTTTATTTACAGCACATATCTGGTTTTTGTTTTTATTCTGTGTTTTTTTGTTTTTTGTTTTTTGTTTTTTTTTTTATTTCCTTCTTTCCTTTTGTAATTTGTACTCCTATATTTTTGCTTTCTACTTTCAGACAATATAGTTGTGCTTATTGTGTTTTCTTTTATATTTTCCTTTTTTCTATAAATATGCATGATTTTTTATCAAACAAAGGAATTCATTGTGGCCATCTTAATTCGCGTTACTGCTACGAAAAACTTGATCAAATAAAACATTTATTGGAAAACTTTGATATTTTTGGCTTAACCGAATCACATTTAGATGACTCTGTCTCAGATCATTTACTAAAGATAAAGGGATTTCACCCTCCGTTTCGAAGAGATCGTTGTAATAATAGTTCCGCAGGAATATTAGTTTATGTGCGAAATGTTTTTAATTTTAAGAGACGATATGATCTAGAACATAATGAAATAGAATGCATTTGGTTAGAAATCCGTTTTAAAAAGCAGGCGGCTCCCTTGCTTATTTGCTGTTTATATAGGCACCCTGAATCCAAAGTTGTTTGGCATACTCATTTTAAAGACATGATGGACTCTGTTTGGCTTGAAAATTCTGAAATTATTCACTTTGGTGACACAAATATAGATACGTTAAATAATAAGAACACTTCCTGGACAGATACTCTTAACCAATATCATCTTACTCAAATTATTACTACCCCTACACGGGTCACTGAGACTAGTAGCACTCTTATTGATCATGTAATAGTATCCTCTGTTAATCATATTGTAGAAATTAATGTACCTGTTTATTCTTTGACTGATCATTATCCAACATGTTTTACGTGGTTTAAAAAAGGCGTCAAAATACCAAAGGCAAGACATATCGCCATTACCTATAGGTCTTTCAAGAATTTTCAAGAACAAGATTTCCTTTCTCATTTGCAATTGACTAATTTTGATCCAGTTTTAAAGTTAACCGATCCTGAACTTGCCTTGAACAAGTGGTATGAAATAATGACACCAATTTTAGATATCCATGCCCCTTTGAGAACCAAACGTGTAAAAAATGCTGTAAAACCAGACTGGTTAACTGATGATATATTGCAAATGATAAAAAGACGCGATCTCCATAAGAAAAATAATAATATTAATGATTACAGGGAATGCCGAAAGGAAGTTAAATGTATGATACGTAGATCAAAGGCAAAATATATTCAAAACCTTGTAACCGATAAAAATAATTCTAAACAAATCTGGAATGCTATAAATACTGCCTCTAATAACAAAAGTAGTGAACTAGAGCAAATTCCGATAGAGTCCGACAAATTAAATTCTTATTTTACTCAAATTGCTGATCAGCTACTCTCAACTTCTACAACTTCTCACAATGTATCCCAGCCATCAGTCGAAAATGATAATATTATACGTAATTTTGTTAATAGTCATGTTCCTCCTGAAAAATATTTTCATATTCCACCTATAAGTTCCTATGATGTGTACAAATCTTTAAGAAATCTAGATATCACTAAAGCCGTTGGTCTTGACTTAATAAATCCCATTTTCTTAAGGATAGGTTCCCCTATCGTGTCTGGTCACTTAACTTATATATTTAATTTGTGCATTGATCAATGCATTTTCCCAACTAATTTCAAGCTTGCTAAAGTACTACCGCTACATAAATCAGGGTCAAAAGTAGACCCAAACAATTATCGGCCTATTTCAATATTACCAACTATTTCTAAAATACTTGAAAGACATATTCACGGTCATTTGAATAATTTCATGAATAGGTATGATCTTCTTTATATTAATCAATCTGGTTTTAGATCTAATAATTCTTGTTTAACAGCCTTAACTAATATAACAGATAATATTTATAAATCTCTTAATGAAGGATTACTAACAGGTTTGGTTTTTTTCGATTTCCGTAAGGCCTTCGACTTGGTAAATCACGAAATACTCACTAAAAAATGCAATATCTATAAATTTTCTCCCAATGCCAGCAAATTTTTGAAATCATATTTATCAAACAGGAAACAATCTACTTTTGCCAATGGTATCTTGTCTTCTCAGTTAGAAATAAGCCATGGTGTACCACAGGGGTCTATATTAGGACCTCTTTTGTTTAATTTGTTTATAAATGATCTCTCCTTTCATATAGCCTCCAATTGTGACTTGTTTGCTGATGACACAACAGTCTACACTGCTGCTAAATCAATTAATGAGCTACAATTAAAACTTCAATCTGAAACTAATTCTGTTGTGAAATGGTGCGAAGCTAATTCCATGATTATAAATGTAAATAAAACTAAAGCTATGTTAATAACAACCCCCCAGAGAAGGCAGCTACTGGTTAATTCTATAAAACTGACTGTAAACAGTGTAGATATAGAGACCGTTTCTTCCTTTAAACTTCTTGGTATTTTTATTGATCACAACTTCACCTGGACCGATCATGCAATACATGTATCCAAAATTCTGAATCAGAAACTTTTTCAACTGCGAAAATTGAAATACCTTATACCAACTAAATATTTGGTTCTATTTTATAATGCTCATTTTCAATCTTATATCGACTATTGTTCTCCAATATGGGACTCTTGTGATAAGCTGTCAATAAATAAACTTGTAAGACAACAAAATAGGGCTTTCAAAATTATCCTAGGCGTTCAGCATACAGAAAACCTTGCCCCCGGATTGAGACAGTTAAATCTGTTTTCTATTTCAGAAAGATTTGTTCGAAACAAATCCTTTTTTATCTTCAAAATTCTAAACAAACAATGTCCGAAGTATCTTAATGACTTATTTTTATTTAACAACACTAATTATGAATCCCTCAATAAAAGACTAAATGTGTACAGACCTAACCTTGAAATTGTTAAAAATAGTTTAAGATATTCTGGGGCTGTTCTATGGAACTCTCTTCCAGACTCTATAAAAAATGCCATAAATGCGTCTAATTTTAAGAAACTAATATCCTTACATGTAAGAGATGATTAACATACAGGTTTTTCAATATTTTCTCTCATTCTTTTGTTTGTTGTTTTATATTAAATTAAATATTATGTTTCTTGTAGTTCATGGTATATGGTGAAATCTATTATACTTTTTTCACACCTTTATCAATAATTTTGTGTTTTTGTATTTTTATCTCTTACAGATGTTTTACACTGAAGCTGACGACTCAAAAAATATTTTACTTTGTTTTCCTTTTTTATGTCTTGTGCATGTTTTTGACTAGTTCCATTTGGCAATTCAAAAATCATACTGTCAGAGGATGAGTTAACATCCTTAAGCTGGTCTTGAGCCTGGACAAATCCTACCTCCCCCTCCAATGATTATAAAATGGAGTGGGGTTGGGTAGCCCGCTCGCAGCACATAAACTGACCATTTTGGCTTTCAAATTTGACTATTAATTTGTATTAAAACTTTCAATCTTATAAACTTGTTTGCATTTTTGATAAAATTTGTACATTTATAATTTTTATTTTTTTTATTTTTTTTTTTTTTTTCCTTCTCATAAATAAGATATACATCATTATAGCTATAAACTGTACATATAATTTTGTCATCCTTGTAATAATTGGTTATTGTGGTGTTTTTTGTTTATATGTGTATGTTTGTATTGTCTATAAGGGGCAGAATGGAAGACAGGTCTATCGTTGGGTATTCAGGATTATCTTGATGCTCATCGGTAATGTATGGCCTAATTTTCTACCCTTTTGTAATAAAGATATTATTATTATTATTATTATTATATTTTTTCTTTTGTAGCCCCCTTCACCAGATGATCTTACAACTATATCATTTACTAGTGGTACTACAGGTAAAGCAATATTTCACCAGGGTGATTGTCGGGGTTTTTCTTCTTACCTTGTGTCGATTTACAAGATAAATAGTAAAAGTTATAAATGGCAGATTTGAAATTGGGCGTTACGCATTAGGTTTCTTGGGGGGAGGGAGATATTTCCCCTCTCACTTGTCACAAAATATGACTGTCCACCGTGTGCTTGCATCTTATAAACTCCTTTATTATCATAATAATTGTAATCTAAATCATTAATCAGTCTGCCCCCCCCCCCCCCCTTATTTGTACCTCAGTTCCAGGAGACTAGCCACTCTTCACTGGAGATACACCGTTAATTGGTTTTTATTGTTTCTTTAAACCATAATATTGCTTTCAGGCGATCCTAAGGGAGTGATGTTAACACATAGAAATTTGATTTCTCATATTGCTGGAATATTTTCAATAGTCATGGTAGGTATTCCACCAAATTCAACACATATAATTGTTATTAAACAAATACCAATGCTTTGCCACATTGTTCCAAACAAAGCATGGCATACTAGTTTTATTGTTAAAAATTTAACAAAATCATTAGATACTCTATAGTAAGGTAACTTAATTTTATGTTTATACTAAATGTATTTTATGTTCATTTACAGACAAATTACACTTTTGGAACGAATGATTGTCACATATCATATTTACCATTATCACATATGTTTGAAAGAGCAATGCAGGTAAGAAATTGTTATGAATGATTTGCTGAATTGCCTACTTCATACTTTCTGAATCTAAATGGCAGTTCTACAAAATGTGGGCTATATTAGGTCCACGAAAGACAAGAACTATAGCTAGAAATAATATATTTATTATATACTAATTGTGTATGCTTATTTAAAGGGATTGTAAAGAAAATTTCTAAATTGTGTATGTGCACCAATAGCATTCATTTGCACTACTTCAATTTTTAATCAGACGTCTGTGGTTCCAGCAATACCTATTAAAACTAGGTGTTTGATGACGTCACATCTAAGAAAATCTTCAGTGATTCAAGCATATTTTATTGGTGACATCAAAAACCAATTGGTTTTAAGTTGAATTTTTGGAACTACACAGCCAAATGTTCGAAAACCTCATTACAATCCCTTCAAGTTGATATTTTTTTTTTAAATTTAATTTTATCTTCTAGATCAACGCATTCATGCATGGTTATCACGTTGGATTCTACGGTGGTGATATAAAACAACTATTTGATGATATTAAAGAATTACAACCAACAATATTCCCTACAGTACCCCGATTATTAAACAGATTCTATGATAAAATAAATGCTAATTGTCAGGGTTATTCACTTAAAAGTATTTTATTAAGTTTGGCTTTAAATAGAAAGACAGCAGAAGTTAAAAGGTCTGTATTATTTCATTTTAATATTTTAATGTTGATATTAACTAAGTCTTAACCAAGCTCCGAATCATCTAAAGCATTCCTGAAATTAGTCCGAAACGTGCTGATTCAATTCCCAGACTGATAGATATTTGGACAGATATGGCTGGGAGAGAGTCAGAAAAACTAGGCCACAAAAACTTGCGATTTTCCACATCTTGCGCGTGTAGCATTCAATGGCGACTGATAGATTTTATTTCTCGAGGAAAAAACTTTGATGGACTCGCATACGTGGCCTGTATTATGGTGTAGGGGGATAATGGTGGTATGATTGTACTACAAAATTATTCATCTTTCCAAATAGGCCTATATCGAAGTTTTGTTGATTTAATTTGTAGATAAATACGTTTAAAACCCTCGCACCCGCGGAGGTGCGGAAAATCGCAAGTTTTCTGACGTCCAGTTGCTGGGCAAAGAGTCAGCAGACTACCCCGAAATCTGCAAAAATCGCCATTATGGGCATGAGGAAAATATATATCACCCTAAATACACAATTTACACACTTAGAGTTGCATCCGTTTTATTAACTTAATAAAGTTCTTCCAGATAAAGTTATTCGATGATATCAGTCCACAAGAGGAATGTGTAGTTTTTAGGTAATTTCAAATCAAATATTTTAGTTTGATATACGATATTTTAGGGGTGTAGTAAGAGATAATAGTATATGGGATTATTTAGTTTTTAATAAAATAAGACAATTAACTGGTGGAAATATAAAACTACTAGTTACTGCATCAGCACCGTTATCAGATCACGTGATGACTTTTACTAGAGCGGTATTTGGATGTATGGTAAGTCTTCTATTACTGAATCTAGCAGCAAAGTTTGCTCAATTAACAATTCGTATCCACTTTCAATTCTGTACATTCTTTGTGAAAGTTTCCGTTGCGCTTTGCATATGAATTCAGATGTAAGGATACGAGCAGGAAGGTTTGTTTAAAGTTTAAAGACGTCGCAAAGCGCCACAGGCGCAAGCTTTTAACATAAGGTCCTCCCCAGAAAAGATTAAAAATGACTTCGATTTGGTGCATTCTAAAAGGTATTTCGGCATGGAGTTTGCAGTTGGGACTTCCTACTCTGATTTCCATCTATTCTCCACAGAATCTTTCTTACCGATCAAATTTCGGGGGAGGGGGGAGCTGAAAAGAGTCCCTTTTGTCCCCCCACCCCCTTTCTAAACCACGTCCTTGATTCCAAGGATGTAGGATGTGATCTAATCTGTTTGGAACGACATGACATCTGGATATCGGTACCTGGGTAGGGTCAAATGATGTAGGGTTAGCTATAACCACCATTGGTTATTTTGTAGGTATTAGAAGCATATGGGCAAACTGAAGCAACAGCAGCTGTATCTTGTACATTACCAGGGGACGTTACTCCAGGTGAATGATCTATTCAATTTCTTTTTCTTATGATTTATTAGCGGGGGCTCTGTGAGTAAAGCGTTTGCTAGATGACCTGAGTTCAATCGTGGTATCATTCTACATAAATATCCTTTGAAGTTACCCCAGGTCAGTGATACAGGTCGGAGGGGCTGAAAGAAGACGAAAAGCTCCATTTCTACTAATTGACCGTAGTATTAGATCGTAATATTTAAATAAAATACTTCTATTTTTTAAAAAATGAATTATTAATAGTTTCTGTATCTATGCAGGTCATGTTGGAGCTCCAACTCTTTGTAACTCTATAACATTAAAAGATGTTCCGGAAATGGGTTATTTTGCCGCCAATGACCAAGGGGAGGTAAGCCATAGAACATTTTGAACTGCTAGAATTTGATGATGTTGTTTGCTTGGAAACATAATGATCGTAGGCATTTGTTTTAATTCGACGAAATGTTGAATAAATTATCTTTCTTCGTCTTTATAGGCAGTAAGAACTTTTCATAGAAAGGGATTTTGACTAGGAATAACAGAAAAACTAGAAAAACACGAGTGCCAATACTTATTTTTCATAGATCGCCTAAAAAAATATTATGGCAAGGCGAAGGGATAAATCATTGCAATAAAAACGTTGAATTTGTTTTATGCTCGATTTCTATTTTCAGATTTGTGTTAAAGGGTTAGGTGTATTCCAAGGATATTATAAGAATCCAGAGAAAACAGCTGAAGTTTTAGAACCTACAGGATGGTTACATACTGGTGATATTGGTATGTGGTTACCGGTTAGTATTTTTCTTTTTATATGAGATTGGAGTGGCTCAGTGGCCCAGTATCGGTTTAAGCTGTAAACGAGATAATACTTTTGGACCCAATTCTTCTGTCACACGTTTTTGAACTGAAAGGATTCTCAAAGTTCTAGTCATTTTGGATGTTCTTAAACTTAATGTGTATACTCTGAAATGAAATCGAAGATAAAACACCCAGCCGTAAATTAAGGGTGTTCTGCAGGTGATCAAATCCAGTGACATCATACGATTTTTTCTTTATCATTTTTAGAAAGGCCAACTTAAAGTGATAGACAGAAAGAAACATATTTTTAAGCTGGCACAGGTAAGTTAATTAAGCAGAGTCAAAAACCTCAAGTCAAGAAAATCCCTGATACACAAACAAAGACTATAGAACCTTTTGTTAATAAGAATTATAGTTGTATTAATAACAGATCTTATTGCTTAGCGTTCAATTCTTAAAGCTTGTAATTACACTAGAAATAATTATGGTTTTGAAAGTCAAGGATGACTTATTTCAAAGTGAGCGCTTATTTTATCGATGTTGACAGTCAACTGACTGATGAGCGTGGCTTACCCGGTTTTTATAGTGGGTCGGTGGCGGCCATATTTCTTCAACAAATAAACGACTGCTAGTAGTAAATATGGCGGCCAATGACGGATTGCTTGACTTATTTAAAAAAAAAATAGTTCTAGTGTAATTACAATATTATAGCTTTAAGACATGTTTGTATAAGTATTAGATATAATATTTCAGGGAGAATATGTCGCACCAGAAAAAATTGAAAGTGTCTATTCAAGAAGTCAATATGTAGCTCAGATATTTGTCGATGGAAACAGTTTACAGGTAGGATTGTCTTTTATGTACAAAATCTAGCAAGAACTTCTATATAAGACCTCGTTATAGGCAATCGAAGACCTTTTGGAACGCCTTCGCCGTGGATCCTACGCATTTTTAGAAATTTATTACCATATTGAGATTTCTCAAGAAAGATTAGATGGATCACTGACAGTGATCTACCGGAAGCTACTATTGATATCTATGCACATCACTGCCAGTGACGTCATAAAACGCGTTAGTTTTAGTGGAAATGCAAGAACCCCAGACGTCGGATTGGAAATTGGAATGGCGGAAATTTATGCTATCAGTGTCCCCGATACACATACAAAGTTTAGAAAACCCCTTTAACCCCTTTAAGTTGAGGTTACATAATGATATCATGATCAACTACATGTAATATTATTATCTATTTTATCAGGCGTATTGTATGGCAGTAGTAACATTAGATATGGAAGTAATGAAGAGTAAAATATCACAGTATAATTTACCTACTGATACCCAGGAATTATGTCAATCACAGGTAATGTTTCATCTGATATTTCGAGGACTTCTTAACAAGGCTATCAAGAGTTTTCTTGGCTATCTAGACTCTTAATAAAAGGTGCATCACAGCTTCACATGTGATTCAGTTCAAAATGGTCAATCTACCAAACTTCTCTTTACAAAAGTAGTTCAAGCTTCCACACGATTATTGGTTAAAACTATCGCCTGAGTAACATGTGGTACGATTTTAACACGATTTTAATCAGTGCTCAAGGTACAGGATCCGTAGTGCAATCTACAACGTGGCTCTAGCTGCCAAACATTCGTCATAAGTAACCCCATAATTAAAGATTTTTGATTTTTATTACATTTTAGAAAACAAAAGATCTAGTGTTAAAAGATATGTTAAATATTGGAAAACAGGGTGGATTGAAGGGATTTGAACAGGTAAGTGATGATATAGAATAAAAAATGTTTGTTAAGCAAATAACTTGTTCCCTTGTGTCGATTTTATTCTTTAGACGCAAAATAAAAGCCATATTTTTTCATTTTATTCCGCCCCTGTACGGTATATGATTTAGCAATACCTGTGGTACATTTTCTCATTTGTATATTTTAGGTTAAAGATATATACATACATTCTGAACCATTCAGTGTTGAAAATGCCTTGTTTACACCAACGTTCAAAAATGTCCGACCGAAACTACGCCAGAAATTTAAAACAGAAATCGATGCCTTGTATAGAAAACATAAATAGTGAAAAAGGAAATTAATGTTAGTCAGGAACAAAACGTCATTTTCTATATAATATAAGATGGATTGTTATAAGGGAGTTATAAGAGAGCAATCTTGCGACTTGTAGAGCAACTATTCAGAGGCAGCTTTAGAGAACTGAAGGGAATCTGATCGGTAGCTGGATTAAGTCGACGTGAGGTGAGATCGAAGACCTGGCGATCGAAGTTGTTATTTTTTTTTTCGATTACCTTATCTTATGTCTTCAGCCATCCTTTGAAATGCCGGCAATAATGATATAATTAAACGCTTTAATCCGCTCATCCGAACAAAAATATTTTTAACATTAGAATATTAAAGCAAATGTATAACGTTATCGTGTCCCTTAAAATATCTAGGTTTTATTATGGCTGCTCTTTGCAGCACCGTAGCTTGAATTTTTTACCGCATGCTAATTATCACATGCATTGCATAGCATAGCTTTGTTGGAAAAAGTTAAAGCATTATGTAGCAATCGGCAATCCTCGGCAATTTCTTTAAACCATAATATGTTACAGAGTGATAGCATAACTTGCACGGAGATCGTTTGATTATGTACTTGACTAATAGCTAAGCATTTGCCGAAGTAAAATAAAGTTAATTTACCCATTTTTAAGCTGTTTTTTGTATACTGTCTTCATTATTACCAAAGAGTCAAATACTATGTAATTAAAGAATATGCTCATTTCTTCACAACCAATAGTCAGCATTGCCATTAACTGGTGCTATATAAAGAAGCGTATCTTTTTGTCTGTTTAACACAATTTGTGTTGATATTTGCTCATTATTAATGTACATGACTGTATCGTTTGATTTGTTTGCCATATTTTTTATATAAATATTTTTTTTTTATCATGAATGTTTTGGTTTTATTTAATAGCTGCCTGATCTTTTAACGATAATGCGTATTATTGCCTTATCTTTAAGATGGTGTGATATGAAATTACCTGCCGTACTTCAATGAAATAACTGACACGAAAATAGTAACCCGACATTAATTCATACAATTCAAAAATTCAAAAAACTTGAAACCTAAGCATAATGCAGACAGAAGTTACAGAAGATAATGCATGCTGAAATTTATTTATCTATAGAATTTAACAATTACAATAATATCGATTACGAGAAAATTACATAAAAAATCAAATTTGTGAGTTTTGATTTATCTTGATAATTTAAAGTTTTAACAATCCACTTGATCTGGCCAGTTACAGACGGAAGCTTTCGTATCAAACTGTAAACCATTACCACAGATGTGTTTAGAATCCACCCCATTACTACAAACATAGAATACTGAACAATCAGCAGAATCTCTATAACTACCATCTTGCTTACCATAACAGCTGAAACCTGGAATAGATATAACATTACCACTTAAACAGACAGAAACTTAAAGCATATGCCTAAAATGTTGAAAATTGTATACCCAAGATGCTGAAAATTATATGCCTAAAATGTTGCAAATTGTATACCCAATATGCTGAAAATTATATGCCTTAAATGTTGCAAATTGTATACCCAAGATGCTGAAAATTATATGCCTAAAATGTTGAAAATTGTATACCCAAGATGCTGAAAATTATATGCCTAAAATGTTGAAAATTGTATACCCAAGATGCTGAAAATTATATGCCTAAAATGTTGAAAATTGTATACCCAAGATGCTGAAAATTATATGCCTAAAACGTTGAAAATTGTATACCCAAGATGCTGAAAATTATGACTAAAATGTTGAAAATTGTATGCCCAATATGCTGAAAATTACATGTCTAAAATGTTGAAAAATTGTATACCCAAGATGCTGAAAATTATATGCCTAAAATGTTGAAAATTGTATACCCGAGATGCTGAAAATTATATGCCTAAAATGTTGAAAATTGTATACCCAAGATGCTGAAAATTATATGACTAAAATGTTGAAAATTGTTTACCCAAGATGCTGAAAATTGTTTACCCAAGATGCTGAAAATTATATGCCTAAAATGTTGAAAATTATATGCCTAAAATGTTGAAAATTATATGCCTAAAATGTTGAAAATTGTATACTAGTACCCAATATACTGAAAATTACATGTCTATAATGTTGAAAATTGTATACCCGAGATGCTGAAAATTATATGCCTAAAATGTTGAAAATTGTATACCCAAGATGCTGAAAATTATATGCCTAAAATGTTGAAAATTGTATACCCAAGATGCTGAAAATTATATGACTAAAATGTTGAAAATTGTTTACCCAAGATGCTGAAAATTATATGATTAAAATATTGAAAATTGTATACCCAAGATGCTGAAAATTATATGCCTAAAATATTGAAAATTGTATACCCAAGATGCTGAAAATTATATGCCTAAAATATTGAAAATTGTATACCCAAGAGGCTGAAAATTATATGCCTAAAATGTTGAAAATTGCATACTCAAGAGGCTGAAAATTATATGCCTAAAATGTTGAAAATTGTATACCCAAGATGCTGAAAATTATATGCCTAAAATATTGAAAATTGTATACCCAAGATGCTGAAAATTATATGACTAAAATGTTGAAAATTGTATACCCAAGATGCTGAAAATTATATGACTTATATGTTGAAAATTGTATACCCAAGATGCTGACAATTATATGCCTAAAATGTTGAAAATTGTTTACCCAAGATGCTGAAAATTATATGCCGAAAATGTTGAAAATTGTATACCCAAGATGCTGAAAATTATATGCCGAAAATGTTGAAAATTGTATATCCAAGATGCTGAAAATTATATACCCAAGATGCCTAATATGTTGAAAATTGTATACAGATGTTTCCGAAATCGTACTCCTTTTAAACATAAACAAATTGGGCCCAATCATCGTTTTATGAAAGCTTCTAGACAACACAATCTTGCACCCCTACCCCTTACTCTCTTGCATTTGTGTGACTGAATGACTGAAAACCCAGAAATAATTGTATAAAGTCTAGTAACTAGTCTAAAGTCATCTATAACAAAACAATCATCCGAGGAAAAAGTAAGTATCTTTCTGCTTTATCTCTAGCTTTATTCATGCACGCGAAGGCATAAGTTTCAATCACAAACACAGAAGTAATACAAGTAATAACATACCTTCAGATGCATCTTCATTTGGTTGGGTAGTAGTAGTAGTAGTAGTAGAAGTTGTTGTTGTTTGAGAGGTGGTAGGTTGGTTAGGGTTGGACTCAGGTTGGTTGTTAGATTGAGTTGTACCCTCAACAGATGGTGTGTTCAGAATTTGAGACGCCGCTTTTATCAGAGGATATTCTCCTGTCCCACACATATTATTAAAATCATCTAAAGCCAGAGACCAAACCATCATACCACCAAAATAGTTATCCTTGATATAATTAGCCTGAAAATACAAAGTTATAACCCTTTACATGTACAATCATGTTTCTTGGTTATTCTGAAATTTGGGTTAAGTAAGGCTATGGTATTCTCGTTGCATGATCTTGGTCATTTTAAAGGAATACAACGTCTTAGAATTAACAAAAAATCGAAATTTTCAACTTTGGTCAATAGGAGTACACGTATATATTTATCAGGAGACTTACCTGGTGGCATAAACATACAACAGATTACCTAAATAATCTGATAAATCCAAGAAAACATGTTTTTCAATTACATACTTTTATGGGTTTATTTGATTGTGTTTGTATACTTTGGACACTGTTGATGAATATATACTCTTATTGACCAAGTTTGAGAACTTAATCGTTTTGTTCATTCTAAGAGGTTGTATTCCTTTAATCTTATTGTAGATGCTTGCGTTACCCTCCTGTGATCTGTATTCCCGGCTCACAGTATTTTAGTCATAAATGTATATATTCATTCCAGTTTTTCTCTAACTTAGTAAATTTTTAATGGTTCCGTACCTTTAACTGAAAAGTTGGTATGTCATCATAGCCAATCCATACATTGTCTTCCACATAATATGGTGTTTTCATGTTTTCATCAACTACTCTTATACCAGCACTTCTTGCTATTTCACTGCAAATCTGAAATTAGGGGTATATTTCTTATAATGGTTAATCGGAGAATTAAAATATGTGTGGTATACTTTGTATGCGTATAGGACACACTTTATACTCAATGTTCCATCTTGACATTGAGACTAAAAAAAGGGGAAGTCTACACAGTCATATCAACGACTATTATTCAAGTACCAATCAATAAAAACGCTTCGTTCCCTAGAATCTAATTTAATCTAACTAACGACAACTACGACTGTCAATAATATATTGTACGTGTTCGCGATATCAGATTCGCTTGGGAGAATGTTGAATTGTGATTTTCCAGTCAACAAGCATCTCTACATACGCCAGTGTGTTTTTTCTGTTGCGGTTATCTGATGTTGACACATATCATTTAGTGTAAAAGGTCATCTATCGAATAAGGACATAGCTAAATCTCGAAAAATAGTTTCCTTAAAATATCATGGCTCATATATTGTTGAGCACTCTATCTGGAGTGTATCAATGTCGTTATCGTTATGCCTAGCTCACTATAGCTGGCTAGTTTTGGCGCTCTGGTATTGGACGAACATATTACATTATCATGTGGGATCATCTGAGGTGGCTATTTAGCCAAACCTCAACTCTAGTATCAGCACTGCAATGATGAGGCTCAGAAGGCCGAAACAGTACTGTTCGCAGTTAATAAATGTATGTATTTTGATAAACTATTGCCACCTTACCTCATAATAAGAAAAGAATCCAGCTTCACCTGTATAAGGACCAGCTGGTCCATTACTCGCCGGCGCACCAACACCATAGTCATTAGCTGATGACAGCGTAAACGTTCTACCATACGCCGGTAAACCAACGATAATTTTCGCTTTAGAGGCACCAGAGGTATGCCAATAGTTACCAGAATAATCCTATGAAGATTCAAAACATGAATTTGTTTGAACAGGTAAAAGTATGGAATAAATTACACAGTAGGCTACACAGCCTGTAACACACAGAACCTAGAATTATTGTCCCATTCGAACGGCTATTTGCTATTTTGATACCAGCCCCTCGGACTTGCCTCACTGACAGGGGAAAAATACTCAAGTATCATCTTGATCCATGCCTGGATTTAATCTTGGATAATCAGGTTAATCGCAAGCGTCTTAAAGCTATAATGCTGTAATTACATTAGAAATAAATTATTTTTTAAAAACATAAGTCAAACAATCCGCCATTGGCCGTCGCCATACTTGTTGAAGAAATATGACCGCCAACGACCCACTATAAAACCCGGGTAAGCCATGCCCATCAGTCAGTTGATATACACAGCTCGTACCGACAACATCGATAATAAGCATGATAGTTTTAACTAAACTAACTAAGCCAAGCATTGAAAAGTTGAGGGGAGGTACTTTTGTATTAAAAGTGAAACTATACCACATTGAGGAAAAGTGCATCACCAGTGTCTTGACTACTAGCATACAGTGGACTGTTATGACCTGTTACACCATCCCAACCACCATGGAAATCATACGCCATGATGTTGTAGAAATCCCAATATCTAAAATATGGTAACATTGGTAAAATAACAATATAAGAGAATACAAACGTTATGATTTTGGCTCATTAAATAAAATTTTATCATAAGACCTATGTAGTATTTTATACAATATTCATTAAAGGTAAACTAAAGGTAAAAGACTTGAGATGAGGTGAAAATGAAACATACTTATCTAATTCAGGAACATCATAACCCTGATCAATTTTCGATTTTCCAATTGGCACAGCTGATGATAGTAATAGTCGACTTTTACCAGATACAATCGACTCGGAAACAAAAGCTTCGTGCAATTCCTGAAGATGTATAAGATAATAAGAAGCCTGAGGTTGACCTTGTGACGGACAGAATCTGAGTGTTACTTGATTTTCAACAATCGCGTCTGATAATATCTGTTGGATATTTAATAGTATCTTGGTTTTGTCAGATTTGACGCACGTGAGATATAGCAACTTTAGGATTCTAGTCGAAGGCGTGTTGTTTCTCTAGCAAACCCTTTCTACAACCTTGAATTGACCCGTGGACTTCGGTGAGCTGTGACCATTTTAATTCACTTACTATGGTTTCTTTTTTATTAAATGTTTTGTATTTTTTTCTGGGGGTGAGGACCCCCTGTTGCTGGGGCTCGTGGACTTGGTTCAAACAGTTTTTATGGATGTTGAGCCACCGCACAAACAATCCTGGCACAATCACGCACTGAGTCATATGTAAAAATAATTTCTGAAAATTGTACCAATTAAAAGTTTTCACTAGTATCCCAGGGGAATACAACTACTCCGGTTTGGGAACCAGATAATTCTGTTATAAATTGAATTTCAATGACTACAAACCTGTGATAATGTTACCAAGTTTTCTTTATCATAGCTGGCACCACCTCTCTGTGCTGGGTACTCCCAATCTAGATCTAAACCATCAAAACCATAAGTCCTTAGTAGAGTTATAGCACTATTTACAAATGTCGCCCGCTGAGACACACTGTTAGCCATATTAAAGAAAGCAACACTTCCAAATGTCCATCCTCCTACTGCCAACAATGTTTTCAAATTTGGATTCTGCTGCTTTAAGTTATTGAATTCTTGATACCTAAATTAAATACAAAGGTAATTTAAGAATCTTTCAATCTAAAGAACAAGAAATGACCATGAACAAGAGAATCTTTAAATACAATCTTTGATTTCTCGTCTTGAACGAAACGAAATTAGGGTCTAATTTTAATTAGACTGCTTAAGTATCAAACTTTAAGTGGATTTTGATCGCGCTTACACCAATAATTTGTTAGAAGGATAGTGAATGGTAGAAAAAGTATAATGACGAGGACGAGGAAATCATTTTGTTGGTGCTAAAGGAACATGACTGTTCTTAGGGTGTATGTGTACATCTTTCCAGTTAAACAAGGTAATACAAATACCTTTCAAATTCTGAACTGCCTTCATTTGGTTCCAAATTACCATTCGAGTCAAAAACAGCGAAGGCATAAATAAGATGTGTACAGAGAAAGGGGTCTATATTTTCAATGTTAAACGTTGCTGGGGAGGGTCGATATCTGGACCAGTTAGTATGGTAACATACAACTTTATAATCATGAGCTGAAATATAAAATATTATTATAGGGGCACGTCCACCATATTTCACCAATGCCACATAAGTTAAACGAAGCTCGAAATTCATGGTAGCAGCTAAGGAACAAGTAGCCTACATGTAGGCCTATAGATTTTATAAAGTATATTTATAAAGTGATATAAGGTGTCTAGAAGAGTAAGCATACCCTACCTGACACCACTCGCGCAACACTGCTCAATCATATTACGTCATGCGTTAATGACATTACGTAACTAATTCAATTTGTAAAGTTGAACTTTCGAGGGAGTTAATTTTATATCCATAAAACACATGAAATTCATGAAAGTAAAGAAAAGAACTCTGTCAAAATTCTGTTAAATTTGAAAATTAGGTCAATTCGTTATAGGAGAGCACTCTTACAGATTTCAAAGGAATGCATGGGTTACTACTTACCTGTTACCACTAAAGATGTTATTGAAATAACAAAAATACCCAATATCAAACTGTGTTGAAGGAAACCCTACGAACAAATTTACAATTTATCTATATTAAATTTGTTTATATAACGCGATCCTTAAATATATATTGAGGGAGTGCTAGAACAATGAGGAAAAATTTAATGTCCCTCAACCGAAATGAATTATGAATATCAACCAAAGCAATGATATGTTCACTGAAACTCCGGAACAATCAAAATTTGTCAATATGTATGCGAGATATAAAACGATCCTTATGAATTGGAAACGGGTTAAGCAACGATTTTCTTTAATGATTTTCTTAATATAATCCAGCAATAACTTTTTCTGACCAAATCGATCAAAAATGGCGGATTGTCAACCATTTTCGGCTTTAAAGCCACTTTTTTAAACCGTTGCTAACGAAAAACAATGAGTTTCGCAATTCTGTGTTTTGCATAGGAAATGTTGTTCTAATTCTAAATTCAGCACTAAAGTCGCAGTGGAGGTGTAACTCATTTCATTTGACATTTCCTCAGATTACAGCATTGAGTCACAAATTCACATAAGACAAATTAGATTTCAAACTTACCATCTTGCCACCTTAAATTGTTGTAACATAATTCTGTGTTGCTGTAATCATTTTATAGTCACATAGGCTCAGTGTACCTATCATAAATCATATAATAATTATTAAGTTAGATATATATTGCCAGACAAGATAACACCTTTTTCAAATCTTTATGAATAATTGTATTTATAAATATGTTGTTGGTGGTTAAGAATAAAAAAGACAGAACAAAATTGGACACAGGTTACCAAACATAACTTAATGGGCATAAAATAGTCTCTTACAATATCTTGCGATAGGCTTTTTCCTTATGCTACTGGGATCGCTATAACTTTCATGATAAATTATGTAACTAACATTTAAAACACAAATTATGTAGATGGTACCAATATTACTGTAGCTAGGCGTCATATTTCATTATGAGAAGTTCATAAACATAAAACTACATTTCATTTGGTATTAAACGTAGATATTATGTTTAAAAAACTATTTATTTTTAATCCGAACCTATGTGAGGTCCTCAGATTTGCTAACTTTGAACAGCCGTATATCGGGTGTCGCAGAAAAAACGTCCCCAAGTTTGATGGGAAGTATCTCAGCTGCTGATGAACTGAATTCTTACAGATATACTTCAACATATCCTTGTCAGACCCTGAAAATATGAAAGTCATCAAATATAAATTGTAGAAGTACTGCTTCGAACAAAAAAGCATGTCAAAAAATTCAAAATCAGAGCAAATTACATATTTAAATTTGTGTTCGTGGTGCCTTTACCACATCTCCCATTTTCCATCCCTCAAGAAGCGACTATTCTGACTTTCAGTTCATGTTCAGTCAATGTATCCTTCTAACCCAAGTGCAGTACATCTGTTCCTTAAGAGAATCACAAACTGCCTGGAGTCATTACAGACACCAGTGGAACAAACTGGATTAACAGGAATGGAAAAGCAGGACGGTTGTTTTTGGGAGAACATACCTTAAGATGAGATCTGTGAGAGCATTTCAGGATGATATTGGTGTTCAATGAGGTGAAAGAACAATGGACACAGGTTGAAATATGTAGTTTTCTCTGATATCGAATATTTTGACATTCTATTTTGTTCGTGGCAGTACTTGTACAATTTTTATTCGATGACTTGTATATTTCTAGGGTCTGACAAGGACATGTTGATGTAAATCTGTGAGAATTTTAAAAGAGATTGGTTCAACAACAGCTGAGATACTTCTCGTCAAACTTGGGGACGTTTGTTTTTGGGACACCCAATATATGTGCAGAGCGCGGACCTATGAGAGGCCCTCAATACACACCACACTAATTCTGTTTTCCTGTACAGGAAGTTTGAACTAGCTAGAGCAGATTTTGGCGTTACCGCTAAATTACGGTTATCAATATCTGTTTACAGAATTAAAATTCGACGTTTTTCTATCGCACCAAGGAAATTTATTATCAATTTTTATTTGCCGTCATTTTCAGGGTATTAGGCTAATGATAAAACCCTGCATCAACTATAGTTTTTGTTGAAATACACTAAATTCAGACGTCGTATTTAAAACTGACTAAAGCAGCAAAAAATACAACGTTTCATTTCAAGTTTATTCAAAAAAGCCAAGACCATAAAACATAATGCATATATATAAAGTCAACATTAAGTTGCAGAGATTCAATGATTTTCTTGAAAATTTTACACTCAATTTTGACAGATTGCAGGTGAATTCTACAATCTAGCAGATCATTCATCTACACATTTTGTAACATAACTCTTGATCACATTGCTTGTCTCTTAGTCTGAAACTTCCCAGGTGCGGAAAATTGCAAGTTTTTTAGGCCAAGTTTTTCTGACTCTCCCAGCAATATCCGTCCAAATATCTATCAGAGGCTGGGGAAAGAGTCAGCAAGTTTCGGACTTATTGTTATCTACGTCTCGTTGATTTTATGTATGACTTAATGTATGTTTTGATATACATGTAATTATAATTTTCTTGATGACGAATGTATTTTGAATCACATATTTTAAGCATTTTAATTAATAATTTAAAGACGATGTCTAGATCATCCTGACAATTAATAGCTGGTTAATCATGCTTTTGTCAAAACGGTTGCGGTCAAAATTTTATGTTATAAGTTGTATACTTTCTGCGTCATCCCGATATCATATTATGCATGATTTATAGATCGGCATTAAAATAAAACAGACAAAACTTCATTTGTTTTTTAATAAAAATATTTAATGTTCGTAGTTTTGAAGCAATACAAAATTTATAAGAGCGCATAATAATTAGGTAAGAGTGATATATCACTATTTTTATAGGAATTTTAGTGAAGAATTAAAATTTTATCTGGCCAAAGGTGTGTTTTATGAGAAATGAAGATGTATTTGACTTCTCTAGTATTGAGAAGAGCTAAACTGTAGGGTAGTGACCGTTGATGTTTACCAAGGTCTAATAAAAAAAAATGTGACTTTTTAACGTTTATCAAACGCTAAATGGATTTCTGTCAGTAACTAAATAATTTTATCTAAAGTTGAAAAACACGAAATCAGTGACGGGTCTTTCTTATCTTGGACATCAACTTCATAACGAACTACTGTAATTATTCTCCCTTCAATGCAGGCGAACTCCACGTCTTATTTTCATTCTGGCTGGGTTAATTTCAATTCTATGAAATGGTTAACCGAATTATCAAACAGTCCTATGCCTTCAAGGACATCATTGGCTACCGGGGATTTTAAGTTGAAAACAAAACAAGAGTAAGTTATCTACATTGTATTGCAGCTATTTGATTTCATTACACACATTCAATACAGTGTTACAAAAAATAAAAATTGCACTGGGATTTCAATATAACAAAATGTGTATAAAAATAAAAACTTCTATTATTTTTAACAAAATATACAAGAGGCCCACCAAAAAGGTTAAACCTGCACAGCAGAACAATTACACTTTACCAAGATTGATAAGTGTACCCATTTTGATTTGTCACAGAAAAAAAGCACACTATGCACGCAAATATACGATAATGAAAGATATGTGACGTATTATTATTAGTATCATTATTGACATTTTATCTTTGATATATCAAGTCGATATTTTTTGTCTGATTGCTGAAATAGAGGGGCAGAGTGATTAATGGGGGGACAAATGTCGGTGTTATTCCAAATGAGACAGAGTCAAATGAACAAACCTCAATATTGGAGGACGAAAGATTGTTGGAATAGAGTCTAATAGACTACAAAATCGGTAACTGGTTTAGCAGTTCCACTGAAAATGTTGACAAAAAATCAGACATTGAAAACTAACTCCTATGAGATCACATATTAATTAATAGACAAACTACATTTCATTAGATGGACTGGATAGCTGGAAAAGCTACAATGATATACATCACATAACGAGGGACAATAACAGATCTGGTTAAATAAAGAGATATGTCAACCTGTGAGTTATTCCATTCAGATCACATTAATATATAAAAAAAAATACCTACTGCAGATAATGTGCTATCATGGTGGATGGGTTCAATGGAATGGTATTATAAAAAGTGAACAAAATAAGTCTAACAGAATATACCCTATAAAATGTGTGAAATTGTAGTGCATTTGATAAATAATCTCAAAATAGCAAACTAGTGACCTAAACACTCTTCAGTTCACATCTATATAAACCGGGCTAGAGTTAGCACTTTATTCTGCAAAAATTGCATAAGTCAACCTTCTAATAATGATGTTTGATGATGATTAAAATGATAGTACGTGATGATAAGATAGGATAGGTAATGATTTGATGATGATGATGATGACAATGATTATATACATGTACATTGAACGTTATTTGATATATGTATTATGATAATAATGATCAAATGATATGCGTCATGGTCAGCGTCATTCATTATCTTCATCCATAATACATAATGATGATGAAGATAATTATCTTCATCATCATTATGTATTATGAATTATCACTATCATAGTATTATATATATATAGTGATATAATGATAAAGTGATATGATACTGATAATTCATAATACATAATGATGATGAAATGATGAAGATAATAAATGACGCAGACCAACAGTGAGACCAATTATGATCATGTTTACATGAATGATGGTGAAATTAGCTTAATTTACTAAAAAAGATTCTGAAGGGATTATTCCAATCATGTATGTATCAGGACATTTATAGTTTTTAGCTACAAACTAATAGATATTTGTACCCTTCTATTATAAAACCCAATATGTAGTTGTAATTCTAGAAAAATGTGATTTTGCAAATGTACTTGTAAGACTCAATGATACCTAGAGTAGTTTGTACAGCAATTTGCAGTCCAAATTTTTTATATTTTTTAAGGAGAAGAACCCTCATAATGAACATAATTTCCAAAATGACAGGAATAATGGAAATAGAGAAAGCAGAAAAATTTAGTGTCCCTGATTCACATACACATTAACCCTCTTTCCTACATAATTTGAACATTCTGATGTTTTGATTTATGATATTTGAATATTGGGGTAAACTACTGGAGGGAACAAACTTTACTACTTTTCTGTGAGAGTGATGATGTAGCAGCATCACTATTTCTAGGTGTACTGGTATTACTACTAGCATCACTTTGTAACCTATTCAACTGTTCCTGAAATAGATAAGATAACATATACTTTAAACAGAACAAGATTAAGAAGGGCACCAGAAATAATGCAGTCATTTCACTGCAAACGAATTGGGCACCTTATTCACTGAATATCTTGAAAGTAAATAACTTAAATTGAGATATTTAGTCTATGTTAAGGTCAGTAAGGAAATAATTGGTAGCTAAGTTAGACCGCTCTGTACAAAATATAGTAAAATCAATGTTAATTCTATTGCAATAATAGTATCTGGGATATTTAATTCAACAGTTTCAGAGTTGAAATCTCTAGAACACTATTTCTAAACTACTTTAGAAATTCATACTAACCTGTAATTGTTGAACTGTTAGTTGATTACTATGTAATAATGAAGACTGATATTCAAGTTGTTTACGTAAATCTTCAACTTCATTCTGTAAACCTTTTTCTCTTTCCTAAAATAGTATAGAACTAAGTCACCATCTTTAGTCAGTTATCATAAAATCCTTAATTTTCATAAAAATTACCATTTCCACTTGTCGTGAAAATTTTCATCCTTCTTTTCCCACACCGGATTGGGTTAATGAAAATGGTTCAATTTTCAAACTAACTATTCTTATGAAAGATTAGGATTTTTTCTTTACCTCAACATGTTTTTGTGCCTCTTTTTTCATCTGTTCTAAACGTACTTGTTGTTCTCCTTCCATTTCTTTTATTAATCTTTCAGCTTTAGCTCTTTCTTCTTTCATTAATTCTAACTCACCCTATTAATCAATGGTGAAGACTTATTACATAATCATAAAACCTTTAACACATTCATTTGACGAATCCTTTGACCAATCGTACCTTAGACCTATACTAAGTCTCAGAAATAAAAAGAATTTCTGTCTCAACATACATTTCTTTATCTTGATTGCATTTCGGCTCGCTTGATCTTCATTAGTGGCAGAGGGAAACTTTTTTATAACTCCAGATATAGTCTGAATCTGTCAATTTAAGCTTAAATCAATATCTATTTCTTTTTATACGCCCACATGAAATGTGGAGCGTATATTGCCGTCACCCATGTCCGTCGGTCCGTCCGTCCGTCCGTCGGTCCGTCCGTCGGTCCGTCCGTCCACAATTGTCGTTAACACTCTACAAGTCACAATTCTTTATGGATTTTGACGAAACTTACTGAAATTGTTTATTATCACTCAAGGATGAACCCTATTGAAAATCAAAAGAATCGAAAAATATTTAACATGAATTATTGCCCTTGTTCTTTAAAACGCGTTCGATTTTTAGCTTGTTAACACTCTACAAGTCACAATTCTTTACGAATTTTGATGAAACTCACTGAAGTTGCTGATTATCACCCAAGGATGAACCCTATTGAAAATCAAAAGAATCGAAAAATGTTTAACATGAATTATCGCCCTTGTTCTTTTAAACGCGTTCGATTTTTAGCTTGTTAACACTCTACAAGTCACAATTCTTTACCGATTTTTATGAAACGTTCTGAAATTGTTTATTATCACCCAAGGATGAACCCTATTGAAAATCAAAAGAATCGAAAAATATTTAATATGAATTATTGCCCTTGTTCTTTAAAACGCGTTCGATTTTTAGCTCGTTAACACTCTACAAGTCACAATTCTTTACAGATTTTGATGAAACTTGCTGAAATTGTTTATTATCACTCAAGGATGAACCCTATTGAAAATCGAAAGAATCGAAAAATATTTAACATGAATTATTGCCCTTGTTCTTTAAAACGCGTTTGATTTTTAGCTTGTTAACACTCTACAAGTCACAATTCTTTACGGATTTTGATGTAACTTGCTGAAATTGTTTATTATCACTCAAGAATAAACCCTTTTGAAAATCAAAAGAATCGAAAAATATTAAACATGAATTATTGCCCTTGTTCTTCAAAACGCTTTCGATTTTTAGCTTGTTAACACTCTACAAGTCACAATTCTTTACGGATTTTGATGAAACTTACTGAAATTGCTTATAATCACCCAAGGATTAACCCTATTGAAAATCAAAAGAATCGAAAAGTATTTAATATGAATTATTGCCCTTGTTCTTTAAAACGCGTTCGATTTGTAGCTTGTTAACATTCTACAAGTCACAATTCTTTATGGATTTTGACGAAACTTACTGAATTTGTTTATTATCACTTTATGATAAACCCTATTGAAAATCAAAACAGTCGAAAGATATTTAATATGAATTATTGCCCTTGTTCTTTAAAACGCGTTGATTTTTAAGTTGTGAATTCTCTAGAAGGCACAATTCTTTTTCGAATAGATTTTATTTTAATGAAACCTATTGAAATAGTTTATTATCACACGATAAACCCTATTTTAAAATCAAAAAATATTTGATATGACTTATTGCCTTCTTGTTCAAAATAAGTTTTAGGTTTTAGCTCATAAACAGAGAAGGATTTTGACTAAACTTGATGAATGCTTAACCCTTGATGAAATCGAGAAAAAAAATGTTTGGACGTCATTTAAGTTCTCAACGAAATGTAGGCCTATGACAACAGGTTGAATATTTGATGCTGTTTTCTGCCAAATGTTCTCTTTCAAACAAAGCTGCCAGTGGGCGTATATTACCTTGCCTGGCAAGCTATCTTTTAGGGTAGAAATGAAATGGAGTTTTACGTCCTGCTTATAAACATTGTGTTTGAAACAGTTGTTTTTGAGTGTATACTTCTTGCCACACAATCCATCTACTATCAATCTTGATCTGTTTATGGTTGAATACTTACAAGAAGTGCTTCTTCTCTTCGTTTAACAGTAACATCAGAAACAAAACCTCTAGCTTCTAATTGTTCTTTTATATCCACATCAAACCTATAATGACACAATATGTTATCTGCATTTCATATTCCAGTAATATACTAGTAATTATTTTCTCAAGTTATTCTCAAATTACAGTAACCACAGATGCCAGAGTTATGCAAATAAAATCAATCATTCTGTATGCTTACCCTTTTCCTTTGCCTTTACCATGTGACTTTATTTTAGCTGATGATTTCACACTTTGAACTGATTTAGGTTTAACTAATGATGAAGCTGAGGTTTTTCTGGTTGTTACCGTAGAAACTTTTAATATGGTGTTTCTTGGAGTACTATAAGAAAATTTAAAGATCTTAAGCAAATGTTTCATTAGTCAGTCTATGTATTCATACTTTACAATCACACAATTTCTTACAGATTATTTTAATTTAGGTTTGTGGCTTTGCACCAAGGCAAGCATGCTTTTTGAAGGTCCGGCATGGTTGGGCAATTCTTCACTAATTGAGTATAGTATTTGGTTCTAAAGTGCTTATTTTTAGTCTGCTAGAGTTCTAGGATAACTGTTTTGTCATCATACAATAAATTATACGTACATTTTACCCTGCATTGGTTCACTAGAACTAGAATCATAAACTAAACCATCAGCACCACTTTCTGCTGTACTATTATTAGACAGTGTACGGTTTCTTGTACTGGTATCCTGTTATTAGAAAAATACAATATAGGTCTTATTCATTAATTCATTGGCTATTTTTAAATATGCTGTAGAGAAGTTTGAAAACAGAATTGAGAATGACCAAATGATGTATGAAAGTTGATAATTTTGCACCACTTTACAACGAATTAGCAAAATTAAAATTGATGTTTAAACCATTACCAAAAACTAAAACAGATATACAATTGCAAAAATTATAAAAAATCTGTATGATGTATGTGTGATTTTTGATATCTTATCACTTTGCTTTCAATATCCATACCTTTGTTACTACTTCACGTGGTGTTCTTAAAAACTTCTGAGTTTCTTCAAATTTACCTCTTCTTTTACTTGGTGATTTGGCTTTAAAATAATACAAAGTTAAACATTGACTAATGAAGGATAAGTTGCATTAATAACATAGTGAATTATTGTTACAAAAATAATTCAGAAATAAAAGAAAACCAAACAACCATCTTTAGAATGGTCACAACCTAGGTCAATAGGGATCCTGTCTACCAGCTGGTCCTTGGCCAAACCTTGTGGCACTGATCTTCACAACTTCATCTGTGCCTATTGGCAGCTAGGTCAACTGGATTTATTAAAAATATTGCACGACTTTAACATCCACCTTTTTTTTGAATAAACTATGCAGATGAAGTTAACTTCTACTGTCAAGAGTTTTATTTGGAGTAAGAGTTTGAAAATTAACAATTTTGTGTTAAAACAGCAGAATTTACATACCAGGACTAAGGTCTTTATTAACTTGTATACTGGACATAGAACTATCAATAATAGCTTTTCTAGTTTCATCTCCACTAGATTGATCACTAGTATCATCAGCTTCATAAACATCATTACTATCTTCATAATTACAATTAATTAACTCTTGTCTTAACCAGGTTGGAATCTACAATAAAACATCATTATCATCATTACAATTAATCAATTCTGGTCTTAACCAGGTTGGTATCTACAATAAAACATGATTATCATCATTACTATCTTCATCATAACAATTTATTAACTCTTGTCTTAACCAGGTTGGTATCTACAATAAAACATCATTATCATCATTACTATCTTCATCATTACAATTTATTAACTCTTGTCTTAACCAGGTTGGTATCTACAATAAAACATCATTATCATCATTACTATCTTCATCATAACAATTTATTAACTCTTGTCTTAACCAGGTTGGTATCTACAATAAAACATCATTATCATCATTACTATCTTCATCATAACAATTTATTAATTCTTGTCTTAACCAGGTTGGTATCTACAATAAAACATCATTATCATCATTACTATCTTCATCATAACAATTTATTAAATCAAAATAATGACATATTGATTGCAATTTGAATTCAACAAAATGATACTTACTGAACCTTGAGAATCTATTTCTGAGGCTTCGGAAGAATATTCATCACCACCTTCTCTACTTGATGCTGATACTTCTCTTGTTCCATCAGCACCAATATTTAATCTTCTCCTAATGTACATGATGAATAAAATGGATCAATAAATTGAAAATAACGCAATAAAGAATCATCTCAGGCATACAACACAGAAAAAAATTGTCATATTTTCATAATAAGGTGTTTCCTCTTTTACACAAATAAACGTTTTAAAAAGTGTCCCAGGATATATATACACGTAATACATATTAAAGCTTTTTTTCTGGTTAACATGATACAAAACATCAGATTACTTACCTAAGACTGCGTTTTTTCAATGCTTTACGACGAGGAGGTGGAGCTGTGGTCTCTACTTGAACAAATAGATTTTCACCATGAATAAAAATATTACCCAGTAATACTTTCTCATTCACTTGTTTTATTCTGAAAAATATATAAGTATCACAGCCTGAAAAACAACCAAGTAATGCTAGGGTAATGCAAGACTAAGATAGTTGAACTTTGGATTGAAATCCAACATTGAAAATCTCCATAAGCACTTTTGTGCATGTTATCCGCCAATCATCAACAATTTTCCTAAAAGCTTTAGATCGGTGACGGTGATGTCATGTTGTGACGGACTCTTTAGGTTCTGACAAAGTTTTCACCTGATTAATTCTTTAGGTTCTAACAAAGTACTTACCTGATTAATTCTTTAGGTTCTAACAAAGTACTTACCTGATTAATTCTTTAGGTTCTAACAAAGTACTTACCTGATTAATTCTTTAGGTTCTAACAAAGTACTTAGCTGATTAATTCTTTAGGTTTTAACAAAGTATTTAGCTGATTAATTCTTTAGGTTCTAACAAAGTACTTAGCTGATTAATTCTTTAGGTTCTAACAAAGTATATCAATACCTGATCAATTCTTTAGGTTCTAATAAAGTACCTACCTGATTAATTCTTTAGGTTCTAATAAAGTACATACCTGATTAATTCTTTAGGTTCTGACAAAGTACTTACCTGATTAATTCTTTAGGTTTTAACAAAGTACTTACCTGATTAATTCTTTAGGTTCTGACAAAGTACTTACCTGATTAATTCTTTAGGTTCTAACAAAGTACTTACCTGATTAATTCTTTAGGTTTTAACAAAGTACTTACCTGATTAATTCTTTAGGTTCTGACAAAGTACTTAGCTGATTAATTCTTTAGGTTCTAACAAAGTACTTACCTGATTAATTCTTTAGGTTCTGACAAAGTACTTACCTGATTAATTCTTTAGGTTCTGACAAAGTACTTACCTGATTAATTCTTTAGGTTTTAACAAAGTACTTACCTGATTAATTCTTTAGGTTCTGACAAAGTACTTACCTGATTAATTCTTTAGGTTCTGACAAAGTACTCACCTGATTAATTCTTTAGGTTCTGACAAAGTACTTAGCTGATTAATTCTTTAGGTTCTGACAAAGTACTTACCTGATTAATTCTTTAGGTTCTGACAAAGTACTTACCTGATTAATTCTTTAGGTTCTGACAAAGTACTTACCTGATTAATTCTTTAGGTTTTAACAAAGTACTTACCTGATTAATTCTTTAGGTTTTAACTTACCTGATTAATTCTTTAGGTTTTAACTTACCTGATTAAAGGGCCATTCTGCTTTTTTGAAAAAAGTTTCAATTATCAAAAAAATCGCAAATGCAACCTGAGAGTATTTTTAAAGCATGCTTATTGTATCTCTATATCTTCTTGATCAAACTGAATTTGGTTTTAAAGGGTTAATTACAAACAGGGAGTACTTATTGTTAATTAAGTAATTTGACCTAGTTTTTGTGTTTACCCTTTAAATGGCTCAATATTTCTAGCTGAAACCTTTTAAATACATAAGAGGGACATTTCTCTACAATTAGGCGTTTATTTTACTCAAATCCGTTCAGTAGTTTCCTATCAGCGTCCAAAAAACATAACACACTTAAAAACCTTAGGCCACATAAAAAAAAAAAATTGGTGATCGTCCTTTCAATTTCCGAAATCAGGGGAGGGGGGGAGGTTTTTTTTTTTATTTTTTATTTTTTTATAGGACCCTAAAACACTTAAAACACTTAAAACACATGCTGATACTGCTTTATTCCTCACCAGAAGCATGCAAACAATGAATTAAAGAAAATATATTCCACAGACAGCATATATTCTGTTTTTGTAAATTAATAAAATTGCTTGATGGACCTACTGGTTGTATTTCCTATTATATAACAGTTATTCCACGTTAAATGTCCGCGAAAAATTGATTTTTTTGCTATACCTACGCTATTGAGCGGATTGTTTACGTTTTTTTTTTAAATAAAAAAAAAAAAAAAATCAGGGACGGGGCCGTTTTTTGGCACGGGCGGGGACGATCACCAATTGTTTTTTTTTATGTGGCCTTACGTAAGGTTTTTAAAAATTCAAGCATGTTTTTAGTGTTTAAAAATTAACGGCTGGGTTTTTTTGGTTAAAACTTTCAGATACATTAAAGGGCACATAGTGACAGATTTTGGTATAAAGTTTTCACAAATTTGAGCAAAAAAATTTGTTGATCTAAAAAAAATTCAGACTGTCCCTTTAATTCTTTAGGTTTTAACAAAGTACTTACCTGATTAATTCTTTAGGTTTTAACAAAGTACTTACCTGATTAATTCTTTAGGTTCTAACAAAGTACTTACCTGATTAATTCTTTAGGTTCTGACAAAGTACTTACCTGATTAATTCTTTAGGTTCTGACAAAGTACTTACCTGATTAATTCTTTAGGTTCTGACAAAGTACTTACCTGATTAATTCTTTAGGTTCTGACAAAGTACTTACCTGATTAATTCTTTAGGTTCTGACAAAGTACTTACCTGATTAATTCTTTAGGTTCTGACAAAGTACTTACCTGATTAATTCTTTAGGTTCTGACAAAGTACTTACCTGATTAATTCTTTAGGTTCTGACAAAGTACTTACCTGATTAATTCTTTAGGTTCTAATAATATCACAGATTCATCTTTATTACTATCTTTCTCTTTATCTTTTATATTCTCTCTACTACCAGCACTCAATGATCTATGAGGATTACTACCTATAAATAATAGAGACAGTTAGATAACAAGAAGATCTTACACCATGTCCAACTCCTTCATTTGAAATACACATTGCACGCCAATCTTCAAAGAGAATATGGGTTATTTGATGTCTTGTATGTTTGTCTTAAAGGGATTAATAAGAAAGGAAGTGTATCAGGTACAGACGTCTTTGGTTACAGCAATTCCACTTAAACTAAGTGTTTGATGACATCACTAATCATGCAATAGGTTTTATCAAAGAAGACCATCGAGATTAGTGATATCATCAAATTAGTTTAAGAGGAATTGCTGTAACCTAAGACATCTGACTGAAAATTGGAATGGTGCTATCAATGAAATTTACAAGTAATGCCTTACTAAGTGGTCTAAAACCAGATGAACTATCACAGGTTGAAGGGGCACCACTATCTGCTGGTGATTGACTTTCACCACTAATTTGTCCAGTAATATCATTAGTATCTTTATTTAAAACAATTCCACCTAGAAATCAAGAAAAATGCAACTTTAAATGTGTGAAATTTGCTTTTATACCCATAAAAAACATAGATAAACTGTGTAAAAGTTTTGAAAATGTGCTCACTTCAGTATTCAGAACCCTTTTGGAACAAACTGCATTCAGTGTTAAAATTGAGGCAACATTCTTGATTCAATAAAAATTATTTTGTCAGTTTTCCAGATGAAAAAGCATTATATGGGTACAAATCATATGGAAAAGATAGATGACAGTTGAAAAATATGGTTGGTCCTTTCTTTATTTCTTTAAATTTAGCAAGCTTGCCAGAAGATCTAAGATTAAAGATAGTGGACCACAGCCATATACGCCTAACAAAAAATTTAATCGGGATAAAATTAAACCTTCTCAAACCTTTCGATTTAGGTCCAATAACATCCATTTTAAGGTTCATCAGAATCGGTTGAAAACTAAGAGAGTAATAGCATATTCAAGATTTGGGGCAAGGGCATTAACTCTGCTTCTAACAATCGAAAATAGGTCAAATTCGAACTTGATCTTTGTTTTATAAATATGTATACACATATCAAATTTCAATTGATTCTGTCAAAAACTATAGTTTTTAGAGAGTTTACTAGCAAATGTAGACGGACGGACCAACGGATTTGGGGCAAGGGCAATTACTCTGCCTCTAACGATCGAAAATAGCTCAAATTCGAACTTGATCTTCGTTTTATGAATATGTATACACAAATCAAATTTCATTTGATTCCGTCAAAAACTCTAGTTTTTAGAGCGTTTACGAGCAAATGTTGACGGACGGACGGATGGACGGACAGGGGTGCCGACAATATACGTCCTCATAGAGAGATGAGGGCGTATAAAAATGCTACAGTAGTACTTACTATCGTGACTGGTAGTTTGTGTTAGTGATTCGGTACCGGTAACACTACTAACACTGGTACTACTAGAATGTCTATGATGACCAGACTTTCCACCAGTAAGTCTTACATTCTCTAGTTTAATATCATCTTTACTAGTAGTATTAGAGGTATTAGATAAACTACCATTAGTACTAGATCTACTAGTAGTACTATCATCTAGTGAACTAGGTACTGTATACCGTAAACCCCAATAATATAACTCATGATCTTTAGTACTTGCTACTGTAAAATGTTCACCACATACAACTTTCTGTATAAATAAACCAAGAAATATCATTTTGTTATGCCTGACATTATCAATTTGTCAAATAAGAAAAATTCTATCATGAAGAGTTTGTAATTTACATTGATACAATTATCATGAAGAGTTTGTAACTTACATTGATACGTTTATCATGAAGAGTTTGTAACTTACATTGATACGTTTATCGTGGAGGGTTTGTAACTTACATTGATACAATTATCATGAAGAGTTTGTAACTTACATTGATACGTTTATCGTGGAGGGTTTGTAACTTACATTGATATGTTTTTGTTTATCATGAAGAGTTTGTAACTTACATTGATACGTTTATCGTGGAGGGTTTGTAACTTACATTGATACGTTTATCATGAAGAGTTTGTTACTTACATTGATATGTTTATCATGAAGAGTTTGTAACTTACATTGATACGTTTATCGTGGAGGGTTTGTAAGTTACATTGATATGTTTATCATGAAGAGTTTGTAACTTACATTGATACGTTTATCATGAAGAGTTTGTAACTTACATTGATACGTTTATCGTGGAGGGTTTGTAACTTACATTGATATGTTTATCATGAAGAGTTTGTAACTTACATTGATATGTTTATCATGAAGAGTTTGTAACTTACATTGATACGTTAATCATGAAGAGTTTGTAACTTACATTGATACGTTTATCATGAAGAGTTTGTAACTTACATTGATACGTTTATCGTGGAGGGTTTGTAACTTACATTGATACGTTTATCATGAAGAGTTTGTAACGTTTATCATGAAGAGTTTGTAACTTACATTTATCATGAAGAGTTTGTAACTTACATTGATTGGTTTATCATGAAGAGTTTGTAACTTACATTGATACGTTTATCATGAAGAGTTTGTAACTTACATTGATACGTTTATCATGAAGAGTTTGTAACTTACATTGATACGTTTATCATGAAGAGTTTGTAACTTACATTGATACGTTTATCATGAAGAGTTTGTAACGTTTATCATGAAGAGTTTGTAACTTACATTTATCATGAAGAGTTTGTAACTTACATTGATATGTTTATCATGAAGAGTTTGTAACTTACATTGATACGTTTATCATGAAGAGTTTGTAACTTACATTGATACGTTTATCATGAAGAGTTTGTAACTTACATTGATACGTTTATCATGAAGAGTTTGTAACGTTTATCATGAAGAGTTTGTAACTTACATTTATCATGAAGAGTTTGTAACTTACATTGATACATTTATCATGAAGAGTTTGTAACTTACATTGATACGTTTATCATGAAGAGTTTGTAACTTACATTGACACATTTATCATCAAGACATTGTAACATCCATTTATCATGAAGAGTTTATAACTTATATTGATACAATTATCATGAAGAGCTTCATTGATACGTTTATCATGGAAGGTTTGTAACTTACATTGATAGGTTTATCATGGAAGGTTTGTAACTTACATTGATACGTTTATCATGGAAGGTTTGTAACTTACATTGATAGGTTTATCATGGAAGGTTTGTAACTTACATTGATATGTTTATCTTAAAGAATTCAGTACCTACATCAATAAAATTATCATGAACACTTTGTAACTTACATTTATCATGAAGAGTTTGTAACTTACATTGATGCATTGATCTTGAAAATGTTATCATGAAGATTGTCAACTTACATTGATAAATTTATCATGAAGAGTTTGTAACTTACATTGATAAATTTATCATGAAGAGCTTTAACTTCTACTATGGTATTAGAAGGTTTAATATTACCAGTTGCCAGTTGACCTTCAGAGTTTCTACCAAACATATGAAGATGACCTGATTCTACTATGACAGCTGAATGATAAGGTCCCATACAGATATCTATAACACGATGTCTAGCTAGTGATCTTACTGGTGTTAATACATTTCTACCTTCTACTTCAGTCTGTAATAAAAACATTAAAGTATATCAATCAAAAAGTATATTTATATCATAATCCAAAACAAGTATACGCCCTAATCTAAAAGTCTTCATATTCTTTTCTTAGTAAACGTATTTGACCCTATGATAGTCTCTATTACAATCTATATAGGCCTACATGCCACCTCACGCTCCTTGGCTCATACCTTGTTGAGCACAGTGTACCATTGTCGTTAGCGTTATGCATAGCCCACTAGCTTGCTAGTTTAAGCACTCTGGCATGGTACACACATAATGTGGGATCATCTGAGGTAGCTATATAGCCAAACCTCAACTTCAGTATCAGCACTGCAATGATGAGGCCCAGAAGGCCGAAACAGTACTGTTTGCAGTTACATGCCACGTTTGATATATTTTAACTTCATTATCATAATGAGCAGTAACAGAATAAAGCAGAGCATCATTCACTGGAAATTCTTATAATTACACAAAATCATACACAACTTACATTTACATCTAATAAAATATTTCTTGTTCACAAGTTAATCTTCATAAAAATATAATCAAAACTGTAGTCACAATCATACTATAAGGCCAATTGATAGTATGTGATATCAATAAATATATATATCGATGGTCTTCTTGATAAAACGTTTGCAGTGCTGTGGATTACAGTGGCAATCAGACTATAAAATAAATAACTTTGTAAAACTTACCTTATTGAAGATGTTCTTCATTGCCATTAAAAATCCTTGTCTGTTATTTAGACCAAGTTTATTATTTTCATTACTACCACAAGCGAATACACTACCAATATCACTTAGTATCATAGTACCATCAATACCACATCTTACATCAATACATACTACAGGTTCATCTATAGTTACTAACATAGGTTGACAGCTAAAAATAAACATCACCATAAATAACAACAAATAGTTACTAATAAGAAAGAACTTTCTACCAACTTGATGTTGGCAACAGGGGCCCAGATCACTTTTTCATTGCAGGGTATACCAATGTCTTTTGTAATGATCACTTATCAGATGGATGCCAAATTGAACCTATTTTATGTCCATTACAGACACTCTATTCAACCCAGCTTGACAATTTATGGAGGGGGGGGGGGACACAGATTATTGTGATCTGAGCCCATGGTTGGCAAAAGCATTTGGCATTGATCTTTCCCAGAATATTCCTATACAACTAGGTCGATTGGAAAGATAGTGAAAGAAGACTTATTCAAGGACTGCCTTTCAAGATTAAAACCCATGACAACCAACAGACTCAAGCATATGATGGCATGTTAAAATTCAATATGTGCTATAGACCTTCCTTTGTAAATGTAGCCACATGCTAAGTTGGGCGGCTTTTCAGGAAGGAAATAGACATAATAACTATAATTGCAATCAAAGAGTGAGAGCTATATTTTGTAAATTAATTATACTTACTAGTTTTCATCATCACCTAGTCCTAATTTACCATCTGACCCTTGACCCCAAGTATAAACTTCACCAGTTCTACTAACACCAACAACATGATTGGGTCCACAAGTTACTGATACAACATCAACACTGTATAATATAAAATATAGAATTATTATCTGTGTCACCAGTTCTACTAACACCAACAACATGATTGGGTCCACAAGTTACTGATACAACATCAACACTGTATAATATAAAATATAGAATTATTATCTGTGTCACCAGTTCTACTAACACCAACAACATGATTGGGTCCACAAGTTACTGATACAACATCAACACTGTATAATATAAAATATAGAATTATTATCTGTGTCACCAGTTCTACTAACACCAACAACATGATTGGGTCCACAAGTTACTGATACAACATCAACACTGTATAATATAAAATATAGAATTATTATCTGTGTCACTAGTTCTACTAACACCAACAACATGATTGGGTCCACAAGTTACTGATACAACATCAACACTGTATAATATAAAATATAGAATTATTATCTGTGTCACCAGTTCTACTAACACCAACAACATGATTGGGTCCACAAGTTACTGATACAACATCAACACTGTATAATATAAAATATAGAATTATTATCTGTGTCACCAGTTCTACTAACACCAACAACATGATTGGGTCCACAAGTTACTGATACAACATCAACACTGTATAATATAAAATATAGAATTATTATCTGTGTCACCAGTTCTACTAACACCAACAACATGATTGGGTCCACAAGTTACTGATACAACATCAACACTGTATAATATAAAATATAGAATTATTATCTGTGTCACCAGTTCTACTAACACCAACAACATGATTGGGTCCACAAGTTACTGATACAACATCAACACTGTATAATATAAAATATAGAATTATTATCTGTGTCACTAGTTCTACTAACACCAACAACATGATTGGGTCCACAAGTTACTGATACAACATCAACACTGTATAATATAAAATATAGAATTATTATCTGTGTCACCAGTTCTACTAACACCAACAACATGATTGGGTCCACAAGTTACTGATACAACATCAACACTGTATAATATAAAATATAGAATTATTATCTGTGTCACCAGTTCTACTAACACCAACAACATGATTGGGTCCACAAGTTACTGATACAACATCAACACTGTATAATATAAAATATAGAATTATTATCTGTGTCACCAGTTCTACTAACACCAACAACATGATTGGGTCCACAAGTTACTGATACAACATCAACACTGTATAATATAAAATATAGAATTATTATCTGTGTCACCAGTTCTACTAACACCAACAACATGATTGGGTCCACAAGTTACTGATACAACATCAACACTGTATAATATAAAATATAGAATTATTATCTGTGTCACCAGTTCTACTAACACCAACAACATGATTGGGTCCACAAGTTACTGATACAACATCAACACTGTATAATATAAAATATAGAATTATTATCTGTGTCACCAGTTCTACTAACACCAACAACATGATTGGGTCCACAAGTTACTGATACAACATCAACACTGTATAATATAAAATATAGAATTATTATCTGTGTCACCAGTTCTACTAACACCAACAACATGATTGGGTCCACAAGTTACTGATACAACATCAACACTGTATAATATAAAATATAGAATTATTATCTGTGTCACCAGTTCTACTAACACCAACAACATGATTGGGTCCACAAGTTACTGATACAACATCAACACTGTATAATATAAAATATAGAATTATTATCTGTGTCACCAGTTCTACTAACACCAACAACATGATTGGGTCCACAAGTTACTGATACAACATCAACACTGTATAATATAAAATATAGAATTATTATCTGTGTCACCAGTTCTACTAACACCAACAACATGATTGGGTCCACAAGTTACTGATACAACATCAACACTGTATAATATAAAATATAGAATTATTATCTGTGTCACCAGTTCTACTAACACCAACAACATGATTGGGTCCACAAGTTACTGATACAACATCAACACTGTATAATATAAAATATAGAATTATTATCTGTGTCACCAGTTCTACTAACACCAACAACATGATTGGGTCCACAAGTTACTGATACAACATCAACACTGTATAATATAAAATATAGAATTATTATCTGTGTCACCAGTTCTACTAACACCAACAACATGATTGTTTCCACAAGTTACTGATACAACATCAACACTGTATAATATAAAATATAGAATTATTATCTGTGTCACCAGTTCTACTAACACCAACAACATGATTGGGTCCACAAGTTACTGATACAACATCAACACTGTATAATATAAAATATAGAATTATTATCTGTGTCACTAGTTCTACTAACACCAACAACATGATTGGGTCCACAAGTTACTGATACAACATCAACACTGTATAATATAAAATATAGAATTATTATCTGTGTCACCAGTTCTACTAACACCAACAACATGATTGGGTCCACAAGTTACTGATATAACATCAACACTGTATAATATAAAATATAGAATTATTATCTGTGTCACCAGTTCTACTAACACCAACAACATGATTGGGTCCACAAGTTACTGATACAACATCAACACTGTATAATATAAAATATAGAATTATTATCTGTGTCACCAGTTCTACTAACACCAACAACATGATTGGGTCCACAAGTTACTGATACAACATCAACACTGTATAATATAAAATATAGAATTATTATCTGTGTCACCAGTTCTACTAACACCAACAACATGATTGGGTCCACAAGTTACTGATACAACATCAACACTGTATAATATAAAATATAGAATTATTATCTGTGTCACCAGTTCTACTAACACCAACAACATGATTGGGTCCACAAGTTACTGATACAACATCAACACTGTATAATATAAAATATAGAATTATTATCTGTGTCACCAGTTCTACTAACACCAACAACATGATTGGGTCCACAAGTTACTGATACAACATCAACACTGTATAATATAAAATATAGAATTATTATCTGTGTCACTAGTTCTACTAACACCAACAACATGATTGGGTCCACAAGTTACTGATACAACATCAACACTGTATAATATAAAATATAGAATTATTATCTGTGTCACCAGTTCTACTAACACCAACAACATGATTGGGTCCACAAGTTACTGATACAACATCAACACTGTATAATATAAAATATAGAATTATTATCTGTGTCACCAGTTCTACTAACACCAACAACATGATTGGGTCCACAAGTTACTGATACAACATCAACACTGTATAATATAAAATATAGAATTATTATCTGTGTCACCAGTTCTACTAACACCAACAACATGATTGGGTCCACAAGTTACTGATACAACATCAACACTGTATAATATAAAATATAGAATTATTATCTGTGTCACCAGTTCTACTAACACCAACAACATGATTGGGTCCACAAGTTACTGATACAACATCAACACTGTATAATATAAAATATAGAATTATTATCTGTGTCACCAGTTCTACTAACACCAACAACATGATTGGGTCCACAAGTTACTGATACAACATCAACACTGTAAAATATAAAATATAGAATTATTATCTGTGTCACCAGTTCTACTAACACCAACAACATGATTGGGTCCACAAGTTACTGATACAACATCAACACTGTATAATATAAAATATAGAATTATTATCTGTGTCACTAGTTCTACTAACACCAACAACATGATTGGGTCCACAAGTTACTGATACAACATCAACACTGTATAATATAAAATATAGAATTATTATCTGTGTCACTAGTTCTACTAACACCAACAACATGATTGGGTCCACAAGTTACTGATACAACATCAACACTGTATAATATAAAATATAGAATTATTATCTGTGTCACTAGTTCTACTAACACCAACAACATGATTGGGTCCACAAGTTACTGATACAACATCAACACTGTATAATATAAAATATAGAATTATTATCTGTGTCACTAGTTCTACTAACACCAACAACATGATTGGGTCCACAAGTTACTGATACAACATCAACACTGTATAATATAAAATATAGAATTATTATCTGTGTCACTAGTTCTACTAACACCAACAACATGATTGGGTCCACAAGTTACTGATACAACATCAACACTGTATAATATAAAATATAGAATTATTATCTGTGTCACTAGTTCTACTAACACCAACAACATGATTGGGTCCACAAGTTACTGATACAACATCAACACTGTATAATATAAAATATAGAATTATTATCTGCGTCACCAGTTCTACTAACACCAACAACATGATTGGGTCCACAAGTTACTGATACAACATCAACACTGTATAATATAAAATATAGAATTATTATCTGTGTCACTAGTTCTACTAACACCAACAACATGATTGGGTCCACAAGTTACTGATACAACATCAACACTGTATAATATAAAATATAGAATTATTATCTGTGTCACTAGTTCTACTAACACCAACAACATGATTGGGTCCACAAGTTACTGATACAACATCAACACTGTATAATATAAAATATAGAATTATTATCTGTGTCACCAGTTCTACTAACACCAACAACATGATTGGGTCCACAAGTTACTGATACAACATCAACACTGTATAATATAAAATATAGAATTATTATCTGTGTCACTAGTTCTACTAACACCAACAACATGATTGGGTCCACAAGTTACTGATACAACATCAACACTGTATAATATAAAATATAGAATTATTATCTGTGTCACTAGTTCTACTAACACCAACAACATGATTGGGTCCACAAGTTACTGATACAACATCAACACTGTATAATATAAAATATAGAATTATTATCTGTGTCACTAGTTCTACTAACACCAACAACATGATTGGGTCCACAAGTTACTGATACAACATCAACACTGTATAATATAAAATATAGAATTATTATCTGTGTCACTAGTTCTACTAACACCAACAACATGATTGGGTCCACAAGTTACTGATACAACATCAACACTGTATAATATAAAATATAGAATTATTATCTGTGTCACCAGTTCTACTAACACCAACAACATGATTGGGTCCACAAGTTACTGATACAACATCAACACTGTATAATATAAAATATAGAATTATTATCTGTGTCACCAGTTCTACTAACACCAACAACATGATTGGGTCCACAAGTTACTGATACAACATCAACACTGTATAATATAAAATATAGAATTATTATCTGTGTCACCAGTTCTACTAACACCAACAACATGATTGGGTCCACAAGTTACTGATACAACATCAACACTGTATAATATAAAATATAGAATTATTATCTGTGTCACCAGTTCTACTAACACCAACAACATGATTGGGTCCACAAGTTACTGATACAACATCAACACTGTATAATATAAAATATAGAATTATTATCTGTGTCACCAGTTCTACTAACACCAACAACATGATTGGGTCCACAAGTTACTGATACAACATCAACACTGTATAATATAAAATATAGAATTATTATCTGTGTCACCAGTTCTACTAACACCAACAACATGATTGGGTCCACAAGTTACTGATACAACATCAACACTGTATAATATAAAATATAGAATTATTATCTGTGTCACCAGTTCTACTAACACCAACAACATGATTGGGTCCACAAGTTACTGATACAACATCAACACTGTATAATATAAAATATAGAATTATTATCTGTGTCACCAGTTCTACTAACACCAACAACATGATTGGGTCCACAAGTTACTGATACAACATCAACACTGTATAATATAAAATATAGAATTATTATCTGTGTCACCAGTTCTACTAACACCAACAACATGATTGGGTCCACAAGTTACTGATACAACATCAACACTGTATAATATAAAATATAGAATTATTATCTGTGTCACCAGTTCTACTAACACCAACAACATGATTGGGTCCACAAGTTACTGATACAACATCAACACTGTATAATATAAAATATAGAATTATTATCTGTGTCACTAGTTCTACTAACACCAACAACATGATTGTTTCCACAAGTTACTGATACAACATCAACACTGTATAATATAAAATATAGAATTATTATCTGTGTCACCAGTTCTACTAACACCAACAACATGATTGGGTCCACAAGTTACTGATACAACATCAACACTGTATAATATAAAATATAGAATTATTATCTGTGTCACCAGTTCTACTAACACCAACAACATGATTGGGTCCACAAGTTACTGATACAACATCAACACTGTATAATATAAAATATAGAATTATTATCTGTGTCACCAGTTCTACTAACACCAACAACATGATTGGGTCCACAAGTTACTGATACAACATCAACACTGTATAATATAAAATATAGAATTATTATCTGTGTCACCAGTTCTACTAACACCAACAACATGATTGGGTCCACAAGTTACTGATACAACATCAACACTGTATAATATAAAATATAGAATTATTATCTGTGTCACCAGTTCTACTAACACCAACAACATGATTGGGTCCACAAGTTACTGATACAACATCAACACTGTATAATATAAAATATAGAATTATTATCTGTGTCACCAGTTCTACTAACACCAACAACATGATTGGGTCCACAAGTTACTGATACAACATCAACACTGTATAATATAAAATATAGAATTATTATCTGTGTCACCAGTTCTACTAACACCAACAACATGATTGGGTCCACAAGTTACTGATACAACATCAACACTGTATAATATAAAATATAGAATTATTATCTGTGTCACTAGTTCTACTAACACCAACAACATGATTGGGTCCACAAGTTACTGATACAACATCAACACTGTATAATATAAAATATAGAATTATTATCTGTGTCACCAGTTCTACTAACACCAACAACATGATTGGGTCCACAAGTTACTGATATAACATCAACACTGTATAATATAAAATATAGAATTATTATCTGTGTCACCAGTTCTACTAACACCAACAACATGATTGGGTCCACAAGTTACTGATACAACATCAACACTGTATAATATAAAATATAGAATTATTATCTGTGTCACCAGTTCTACTAACACCAACAACATGATTGGGTCCACAAGTTACTGATACAACATCAACACTGTATAATATAAAATATAGAATTATTATCTGTGTCACCAGTTCTACTAACACCAACAACATGATTGGGTCCACAAGTTACTGATACAACATCAACACTGTATAATATAAAATATAGAATTATTATCTGTGTCACCAGTTCTACTAACACCAACAACATGATTGGGTCCACAAGTTACTGATACAACATCAACACTGTATAATATAAAATATAGAATTATTATCTGTGTCACCAGTTCTACTAACACCAACAACATGATTGGGTCCACAAGTTACTGATACAACATCAACACTGTATAATATAAAATATAGAATTATTATCTGTGTCACTAGTTCTACTAACACCAACAACATGATTGGGTCCACAAGTTACTGATACAACATCAACACTGTATAATATAAAATATAGAATTATTATCTGTGTCACCAGTTCTACTAACACCAACAACATGATTGGGTCCACAAGTTACTGATACAACATCAACACTGTATAATATAAAATATAGAATTATTATCTGTGTCACCAGTTCTACTAACACCAACAACATGATTGGGTCCACAAGTTACTGATACAACATCAACACTGTATAATATAAAATATAGAATTATTATCTGTGTCACCAGTTCTACTAACACCAACAACATGATTGGGTCCACAAGTTACTGATACAACATCAACACTGTATAATATAAAATATAGAATTATTATCTGTGTCACCAGTTCTACTAACACCAACAACATGATTGGGTCCACAAGTTACTGATACAACATCAACACTGTATAATATAAAATATAGAATTATTATCTGTGTCACCAGTTCTACTAACACCAACAACATGATTGGGTCCACAAGTTACTGATACAACATCAACACTGTATAATATAAAATATAGAATTATTATCTGTGTCACCAGTTCTACTAACACCAACAACATGATTGGGTCCACAAGTTACTGATACAACATCAACACTGTATAATATAAAATATAGAATTATTATCTGTGTCACTAGTTCTACTAACACCAACAACATGATTGGGTCCACAAGTTACTGATACAACATCAACACTGTATAATATAAAATATAGAATTATTATCTGTGTCACTAGTTCTACTAACACCAACAACATGATTGGGTCCACAAGTTACTGATACAACATCAACACTGTATAATATAAAATATAGAATTATTATCTGTGTCACTAGTTCTACTAACACCAACAACATGATTGGGTCCACAAGTTACTGATACAACATCAACACTGTATAATATAAAATATAGAATTATTATCTGTGTCACTAGTTCTACTAACACCAACAACATGATTGGGTCCACAAGTTACTGATACAACATCAACACTGTATAATATAAAATATAGAATTATTATCTGTGTCACTAGTTCTACTAACACCAACAACATGATTGGGTCCACAAGTTACTGATACAACATCAACACTGTATAATATAAAATATAGAATTATTATCTGTGTCACTAGTTCTACTAACACCAACAACATGATTGGGTCCACAAGTTACTGATACAACATCAACACTGTATAATATAAAATATAGAATTATTATCTGTGTCACCAGTTCTACTAACACCAACAACATGATTGGGTCCACAAGTTACTGATACAACATCAACACTGTATAATATAAAATATAGAATTATTATCTGTGTCACTAGTTCTACTAACACCAACAACATGATTGGGTCCACAAGTTACTGATACAACATCAACACTGTATAATATAAAATATAGAATTATTATCTGTGTCACTAGTTCTACTAACACCAACAACATGATTGGGTCCACAAGTTACTGATACAACATCAACACTGTATAATATAAAATATAGAATTATTATCTGTGTCACCAGTTCTACTAACACCAACAACATGATTGGGTCCACAAGTTACTGATACAACATCAACACTGTATAATATAAAATATAGAATTATTATCTGTGTCACTAGTTCTACTAACACCAACAACATGATTGGGTCCACAAGTTACTGATACAACATCAACACTGTATAATATAAAATATAGAATTATTATCTGTGTCACTAGTTCTACTAACACCAACAACATGATTGGGTCCACAAGTTACTGATACAACATCAACACTGTATAATATAAAATATAGAATTATTATCTGTGTCACTAGTTCTACTAACACCAACAACATGATTGGGTCCACAAGTTACTGATACAACATCAACACTGTATAATATAAAATATAGAATTATTATCTGTGTCACTAGTTCTACTAACACCAACAACATGATTGGGTCCACAAGTTACTGATACAACATCAACACTGTATAATATAAAATATAGAATTATTATCTGTGTCACCAGTTCTACTAACACCAACAACATGATTGGGTCCACAAGTTACTGATACAACATCAACACTGTATAATATAAAATATAGAATTATTATCTGTGTCACCAGTTCTACTAACACCAACAACATGATTGGGTCCACAAGTTACTGATACAACATCAACACTGTATAATATAAAATATAGAATTATTATCTGTGTCACCAGTTCTACTAACACCAACAACATGATTGGGTCCACAAGTTACTGATACAACATCAACACTGTATAATATAAAATATAGAATTATTATCTGTGTCACCAGTTCTACTAACACCAACAACATGATTGGGTCCACAAGTTACTGATACAACATCAACACTGTATAATATAAAATATAGAATTATTATCTGTGTCACCAGTTCTACTAACACCAACAACATGATTGGGTCCACAAGTTACTGATACAACATCAACACTGTATAATATAAAATATAGAATTATTATCTGTGTCACCAGTTCTACTAACACCAACAACATGATTGGGTCCACAAGTTACTGATACAACATCAACACTGTATAATATAAAATATAGAATTATTATCTGTGTCACTAGTTCTACTAACATCAACAACATGATTGGGTCCACAAGTTACTGATACAACATCAACACTGTATAATATAAAATATAGAATTATTATCTGTGTCACCAGTTCTACTAACACCAACAACATGATTGGGTCCACAAGTTACTGATACAACATCAACACTGTATAATATAAAATATAGAATTATTATCTGTGTCACCAGTTCTACTAACACCAACAACATGATTGGGTCCACAAGTTACTGATACAACATCAACACTGTATAATATAAAATATAGAATTATTATCTGTGTCACTAGTTCTACTAACATCAACAACATGATTGGGTCCACAAGTTACTGATACAACATCAACACTGTATAATATAAAATATAGAATTATTATCTGTGTCACCAGTTCTACTAACACCAACAACATGATTGGGTCCACAAGTTACTGATACAACATCAACACTGTATAATATAAAATATAGAATTATTATCTGTGTCACCAGTTCTACTAACACCAACAACATGATTGGGTCCACAAGTTACTGATACAACATCAACACTGTATAATATATAATTGATCAGCTATTCATTATACTAGTGACCACTGGAGTTGATCAATCTAACTTTGGTTACATAGGAGGAGAGCCTATTGATTTTGATACAAAAATATTCTTTTGAAAAGAGGAAAAGCAAAAAAAAAAAAGGTCCAACCCATTTTAGAGACTATAGGAATATCGTTCATGTTGCTAATCAAAATACAGTGGAACCGCGTTTATCCGTCCAACGGTACTCCGGAAACCCTGATATCCGCTTGCTTTTTTTGGGAACGGAATATTTACTATGTAAAATTACCCGTTAACCCGATGATCCGGTTTTTGCTTCCGCACATCAGTGATTGACTACCAATTAACAAATTCTATAGTAAATAATACTCACCAACCTGTTCGCGTGTCACTAATATTACTAATAATTGATTCGGGATTAGCGGTATTTTTTATGTACCAATATTTTATCAAAATTTGTCCATCCAAGACAACTGGAAATCACATATTCTAAAGTTTATATATTTGTTTATCTTTTGTCTGATATGATTTTATGGATTGCCTTACCCACAATATTTGATTACTCATGAATCATTGTAATTTAACTATACCTTAATAAAGCCTCTATTAATCTAGGTTTAAATGTATCTGACCAATCACCATGTCCTAAACAACCTTTAGATCCATCACCACAAGTTAATACTAAACCATTCTCACTTCTAAATAAACTAAAACCATCTCCACACTGGGCCCTGTCAAGTAAAATTTAAAATTTACTTGACATATAGTAGATTTGTTACAGTATAAGACAAATTTGATTAAGACAGCAAATTGGTAGCAGATCACATCTGCTTGGTGATAAGGTAGAAAAAGATGGATACAAACTAGCTTTGTTGGTTGGTAGACAATCAAATTAAAATAAGATTACATTTCCTTTCGGTTATTTTTTTTCGACTTATTGTAATCTAAGAAGGTTTATAAGGCGAGCGTGTTCTGGTTAAGTTGATTTCAGCCAATCAGAAACTACCTTGCAGATTGCGTGTCTATGCATTGTGGGAGAACGACACAGAAAGTAGAACAACACCACATTTCAAATTATGACGTAATACGAAACTCACTTGTAAACGTTGTTCTAATTATCGGAAACTATAAGTGGCTTATTTCGTCACCAGAACACGCTCGCCTTATAAATCTTGTTAGATTACATTAGATTAGATTAGCTTAGCTTGCTGACTCTCAGACAACTCTTTGGTTATTGCAATAATTTCTGAAAGTTTTATGTATACTTACGCTACAATAGATTTACCATTCAAAGCTTCAATCAATTCAGGACGACCTTTACTCTCTGTATTACCATGACCTAGCTGACCTTTTGACCCTTCACCCCAACTATAAACCTGTTCTTCAGTAGTAACAACAATAACATGGTCTGGACCAACAGCAGCCTAGATAAAACAAATACTTACATAAATACATTGTTTGCTTTAGTTAAGCTTTGGAATCATTAATGGACACAATATCTAAAAATATACAAGTGATTCCTTTCTCCTTAACCCAAAATAAATCTGAAATGTCAACTTACATTTTTGATTTTAAGTCGAGGTGGTAGATCAGTAATACATGTTAATTCACCAGTAGAGGCTTCTAGATAATACATCACTGATCTATATATATAAAAACAGATTAATAACAAACCATTTTTTCTTAGATAATATCAAACAACCATAAGTTATATTATAAGCTTATGATTTTTCTCAAGAGGCACCTCACTAGGTGATTATCTTCCAGTACATGTATTAGCTATATAGATGATGTTTCTCTGACCATTTCATTATGAACAATATTTGTTGTCGATAACATATTTTTAATAAACAATAATTGTCAGATATTCTACCCAGAACAATTTAAGTAAATTGATATCTATTAATATGCAGAAATATAGCACATGATTCACTTTGTCATCCCAGCAAACTTCAATGAAACATAACAAAGTAAGCCAGCCAGTTTGGATAAATATAATCATATATCTTAGGAAGACATAATATGATCATTACATTTTGAGATACGGTATTGTGTTTCAATTGTGAGACCTTTCCAAAACCATGCAAGATTTCATATGCAAAGGCAGCTTTCAGCATAATAAAAGAATCAATATTCAATAATCTATAGGAGAAATTTATCTTGGTATAAATTCATGTATTTACCTAACTTATAAAATATAAAACATAAGTTAAAATCATGTACTTATTAAGGGCAAACTAAGCATTATCAAAATTAGAAGAATGGTAGAAAAGAAGAACTGTAGAATAAAGAAGATTTCTAGATCTGTTGGTTAAATTAGGTGATGTTTCTTACCATGCAATTTTTAACAAAAGACCGGACCTGGAGATGAGCTAAAAGATGTGCACAAATTGGTAGTAAGAGAATAACCAGAAAAAAACAATAAATTTCCATAACACTTTTTCAGAGTTTGCTGTTGACTTAAATGCATTTATCAACTGCACTTTCAACTGTTTACTTTTGGGATTTGCTTTTGTCAAAAGGAAGCATATTTTGGCTGAATACATGTATTCATATTATCATTATCAAAAGAAATGGGTATAATTGTTTAGATACTAGATATTTGCCTTACTCAATTAAAGCCTATCCTGATATTTTTGTAAAAAAGAACTAGCAAAAAGTACATGTCTCAGATTTTAAACTCACAAGGAGTCATCTTTTCCAATCACAAAGTTAATCTGGACATTTTAACTGATGCCCTTCAGCCAGCTAGTTATCAAAAAATCGCAGACGAATTGAGTGTAGGACATTTCATCTGAAATGTGCTAAATATAGTTTGAATTGAGCTCTATTTGATTGTAATTATTTTGAGGGTGCTATCTCTTTCAAGAAGAAAATCTGATTCATATCGTTAATGTTATGAACATTTCTCAAATGAAAACTGCAATTTTTCTGAAAATTCTCTTACTGTTATGAATAAAAAGACCAAGTTACTAGTACAACCACAAACCAAATAACCAACCACAATGCTGTAATATTAGTGCAAAAAAAAACATATTATGCGGGGTGACTATTGCTCACTCTAATGATGCTGGCAGTTTAAACTTATTTTACCTTTTTTCCATCTTCTTGGGACTATTTAAGCAAAATCAAAATTGAAAAATCAATGCTTTGTGATAGTCTCAGAGTTACTTTGTTTGAAGGGATTTGCATATTAAATAAGGTTTTATTACAATTTTACTAACACATTTCGCAAATAACACATGATGCTATCAATATTCCTGATGCACATACAGAATTTCAAAAACCTCTATAATCCCTTTCATTATTCTATGATTTATGAAAAAAACTATAATACCATTTTAAAAAAAAAAAATGACAAATATTTTTGAGAGTATAGAGTAAAGAGTGAAGAACTACCATAAAGGACAAATAAACAGATGAATTAATTACCTCATTTTAACTTTTTTATTGGCATTTTCATTTTCATTTAATTCTTCTTCAATATCAGACACTTGTTCTTCATATTTGGCAATCAACTGTAACAAACATACATATATAATATTCAATTTAATTCATCAAATATAACACTCTCATATTTTGTGTATTTCTATGAAATCACTCAAAATATGAACAGAAAACTCCAAATCAAACCTTTTTTATGGCATTTTATTTATTCTAAAGTAATTTTTTTGATTTACCTTGTCAGTGTAAGTATATTTCAATGAATTTCAATGCTTGACAATGGTAAAGATATTTCAAAATATACTCTGAAAATTGTCACATACTGTAACTTTTACTCAGAATTTTTTTATGGAATCTGAAGAAAACGGAGTTTTACGTTCTGCTTTTCTGCACCTGAATGGGCTAATGAGGACGGGCAAACACCATGCAGTGTACCGTAAGAGAAATTTTGCCATGATAGCTGCATTAGCCCACAGAATCTGAAGCAAGAGATTTGCTACTAGACTTACCGGTGGTAGTCTATGGTACATTAACTCTGTAGCATCAGGTCTTTTATCAGGATCATTCTGTAACATATCTAGTACCACATCACGGAAATCAGGACTATACATTTCTTTTACTGGAGCAAACTGACCCTACAAATAATCAAGTTTGTTTTTGATTAATTTTCCTCATTAGTAGATTTTTGATAATTTTACAATTATTGCCTAGCATGGGAACCAAAAATACATAAAGTTTTGATGAATTTTTGATTTTTGACTAAAGAACAGAAAAATTCTTGAGAAGATTTTGATTCAAATGGACTAGTATTTGTGAATATTACACAATCATGTTCATCATGAAACAAACTAAAATCTGTCTAACTCTTACCTTCATTATTTTATTAACCAAAGCTGGTAGATTGGTTCCTTCAAATGTTTTCTGTAAACAGGCCATTTCATATAGAATACAACCTAGTGCCCAGATATCAGATTTAAAACTATATGGTTTACCTTCACACTATAATATAATACAAATATAATATAAATATAATACAGATATCAGATTTAAAACTATATGGTTTACCTTCACACTATAATATAATACAAATATAATATAAATATAATACAGATATCAGATTTAAAACTATATGGTTTACCTTCACACTATAATATAATACAAATATAATATAAATATAATACAGATATCAGATTTAAAACTATATGGTTTACCTTCACACTATAATATAATACAAATATAATATAAATATAATACAGATATCAGATTTAAAACTATATGGTTTACCTTCACACTATAATATAATACAAATATAATAACATCTAGGATAAACTAAAATCATACAATCTTTTTTTATTATCATGTAAAACAAGATACAGCGTCATTTTGGGAGGTTCTATATCACAGTGGTTAGCGCATTGTTCCTTACAAACATGACGTCATTTGCTTGGATACAAGGAAATGGTGGTCATTATGTTTGAGAGTTTGATTCTCGATCCGGGTGTGAGAGTCTGATGACCTTGAATCTTCAATCATAATTCCAGTTCACCCAGCTGTAAATGGGTACGGATAATCTGGGAAAGATCAATGCCAAGAGGTTTGGCCAAGGACCAGCTGGGAGAAAGGATCCTCATGGAACTTAAATTGTTATCCTTGTAAAATATAGATGTTTCTTTTCTTTATTTTTTATCTATTTATACAAGTGGTTGCCTAGCAATATACGCCCACTTACACTACATAAATTGTCAATATATCAAGGAATGTTACTATCTTAATTTTTGTTGGATGGTGTTCAGATTTGAATTCATCCAATATCTTGTTAATATAAAGCATCTAATTTCATAACTAATAAAACTCCGTAAATATTTGTTGAATCGATCCGGAATACAAACTTGTCCAAGATTTTATGGATATTATCCTACACACAAAAGTTTATTAAATTCCTACCACAACTGTGGTCTCTATCATGTTCACAAGTCATTTTTAACACATTTAAGGTGTAAAACTCGGTGGGTGTAAAATCCCGAATTCCCGAATTGTCCGAAGTGGGTCAGAAAAGACTGAAAAATCGAAACTAGATTTGCGCCAAAGGTCGTGCACAAATTCAAGATTTAAACATTTTACACCAAAAAACGAATATTTTTGAAGAATATTTCTTTGGTCAAATCACATTTTTTATTTTTCGCCTACTTCAACTTTAGTGAGCTAATTCATAACAATACTGACTTTTGATTATGATTTTATTTTTAATAAGTATACAATCGCTGTTAGTCAATATAAATAAACACTTATTGTTGTCTGTAACGCCTACTTCAACTTTAGTGAGCTAATTCATAACAATACTGACTTTTGATTATGATTATATTTTTAATAAGTATACAATCGCTGTTAGTCAATATAAATAAACACTTATTGTTGTCTGTAACCGAATGTGTCAATATAACTCAGATCAAAACAATCTCGGGCCACTGTTTACAGCACTTCAACCACTTTTCATGATTAACACATTATTTTTGTCGGCACGTCCACAATTAGCTTGAGTAAATAGATATCTGAGCAATTGTTTATAAGACATATAGAAGTAGGATGAATGTGTTCCGAAACGTAGTACATGTAATAATGTAATAAAATGCAGAAGTAGTATATCCATATATCTTCGTTTTTTATACGCCCTCATCTCTCTATGAGGACGTATATTGTCGGCACCCCTGTCCGTCCGTCCGTCGGTCCGCCCGTCGGTCCGTCCGTCGGTCCGTCCGTCCGTCAACATTTGCTCGTAAACGCTCTAAAAACTAGAGTTTTTGACGGAATCAAATGAAATTTGATATGTGTATACATATTCATAAAACGAAGATCAAGTTCGAATTTGAGCTATTTTCGATCGTTAGAAACAGAGTTATTGCCCTTGCCACAAATCTGTCGGTCTGTCAGTCAACATTTGCTTGTAAACGCTCTAAAAACTAGAGTTTTTGACAGAATCAAATGAAATTTGATATGTGTATACATATTCATAAAACGAAGATCAAGTTCGAATTTGAGCTATATTTGATCGTTAGAAGCAGAGTTATTGCAAATCTTGAATATGCTATTACTCTCTTAGTTTTCAACCGATTTTGATGAAACTTAAAATGGATGTTATTGGACCTAAATGGAAAGGTTTGAGAAAGTTTAATTTTATCCCGATTAAATTTTTCGTTAGGCGTATATGGCCGTGGTCCACTATCTTTTAATATCTGAGCAAGTTTCGAATTAGATAGATGCCAAAGTTTTTATCCTATGTTAATGAAATTTTATGTGTAGTTTTATATTTTTTGACTAGTTAGAATTTGGTTTGATTCGACGATCACAAAGTTTTAACCCTTGATACACAGAAATTTTAAATCTGACTTGTGAAAGTCTTGATTCACTGAAACTATGATAAATGTGAATGCGATAGAGGACACATTTCATATCCGATCTGAATGAAATTATGTGAAGGTTTATATCCATTTTAAGCAAGTTCGACAAAGGATCACATTTTGTGGCCTGTGAATGCAATACGAGCCATATTTGTTTCGGATTTTTTTTATATAAAAAAGAATTTGGGAATATTTCCATAAATGATTGCACAATTTCAATTCTTGATATGAATTTTGACGACAATATAAATACCGATAATAGATTGTTTTTTTTTTATAAACACGGAAAGAAAAGTGGTCTGAGTTTGTGATCATTAAAGCAATTGATCAAAGTTTAAAATTTTAAGTTAAAACTTTGTCCGGGTTTGTCAATTGATCGTGTGTATTATGGTCCGAGTTGTCTTGTATTCATTGAAAGACACACCAGGTCACAAACAACCAAAAGTGTTTGTTGACTATTAGCGAATCATAGACGATAGACAGAATTATTATGAATTAACCTATGAATTAATGTACATGTAAACAAAAATTACAAATTTTGATTTGACCAAAGAAAATATTCGTTTTTTGATGTAAAATTGTTTTGATCCCAAATTTGTGCACGACTTTTGGCGCAAATTTAGTTTCGAATTAGATAGATGCCAAAGTTTTTATCCTATGTTAATGAAATTTTATGTGTAGTTTTATATTTTTTGACTAGTTAGAATTTGGTTTGATTCGACGATCACAAAGTTTTAACCCTTGATACACAGAAATTTTAAATCTGACTTGTGAAAGTCTTGATTCACTGAAACTATGATAAATGTGAATGCGATAGAGGACACATTTCATATCCGATCTGAATGAAATTATGTGAAGGTTTATATCCATTTTAAGCAAGTTCGACAAAGGATCACATTTTGTGGCCTGTGAATGCAATACGAGCCATATTTGTTTCGGATTTTTTTTATATAAAAAAGAATTTGGGAATATTTCCATAAATGATTGCACAATTTCAATTCTTGATATGAATTTTGACGACAATATAAATACCGATAATAGATTGTTTTTTTTTATAAACACGGAAAGAAAAGTGGTCTGAGTTTGTGATCATTAAAGCAATTGATCAAAGTTTAAAATTTTAAGTTAAAACTTTGTCCGGGTTTGTCAATTGATCGTGTGTATTATGGTCCGAGTTGTCTTGTATTCATTGAAAGACACACCAGGTCACAAACAACCAAAAGTGTTTGTTGACTATTAGCGAATCATAGACGATAGACAGAATTATTATGAATTAACCTATGAATTAATGTACATGTAAACAAAAATTACAAATTCTGATTTGACCAAAGAAAATATTCGTTTTTTGATGTAAAATTGTTTTGATCCCAAATTTGTGCACGACTTTTGGCGCAAATTTAGTTTCGATTTGTTAGTCTTTTCTTACCCAATTCGGACAATTCGGAGAATTCGGGAATTCGGAATTTTACACCCACCTTGTAAAACTCCGTAAATATTTGTTGAATCGATCCGGAATTCGAACTTGTCCAAGTTCTTATGGATATAATCCTACACACAAAATTTTATTCAAATCAAACCAAAACTGTGGTCTCTATTGCGTTCACAAGCCATTTTCAACATATTTTGGGTGTAAAACTCCGTGAATTTTAGTCAAATCAAACCCAAATTCCAACTTGTCCGAGATCTTATGAATATAATCCTACATACAAAATTTTATTCAAATCCAACCAAAACTGTGGGCTCTATCGCGTTCACAAGCCATTTTTAACGTATTTTGGGTGTAAAACTCCATGAATTTTTGTCAAATCGAACCCAAATTCGAACTTGTCCGAGATCTTTTGAATATTATCCTACACATAAAATTGTATTCAAATTCAAGCAAAACTGTGATCTCTATTGTGTTCACATGCCATTTTTAACACATTTTGGATGTAAAACTCCGTGAATTTTTGTCGAATCGAACTCATATTCGAACTTGTCCGAGATCTTATGAATATAATCCTACATACAAAATTTTATTCAAATCCAACCAAAACTGTGGTCTCTATCGCATTCACAAGCCATTTTTAACATATTTTGGGTGTAAAACTCCGTGAATTTTAGTCGAATCAAACCCAAATTCGAACTTGTCCGAGATATTATGAATATAATCCTAAACACAAAATTTCATTCAAATCCAACTAAAACTGTGGTCTCTATCGCGTTCACAAGCCATTTTTAACATATTTTGGGTGTAAAACTCCGTGAATTTTAGTCAAATCAACCCAAATTCGAACTTGTCCGAGATCTTATGAATATAATCCTACATACAAAATTTCATTCAAATCCAACCAGAACTGTGGTCTCTATCGCGTTCACAAGCCATTTTTAACATATTTGGGGTGTAAAACTCCGTGAATTTTAGTCGAATCAAACCCAAATTCGAACTTGTCCGAGATCTTATGAATATAATCCTACATACAAAATTTCATTCAAATCCAACCAAAACTGTGGTCTCTATCGCGTTCACAAGCCATTTTTAACACATTTTGGGTGTAAAACTCCGTGAATTTTAGTCGAATCAAACCCAAATTCGAACTTGTCCGAGATCTTATGAATATAATCCTACATACAAAATTTCATTCAAATCCAACCAAAACTGTGGTCTCTATTGCGTTCACAAGCCAATTGTGGACAGACGGACCGACGGACCGACGGACCGCCGGACCGACGGACGGACGGACGGACGGACAGGGGCGACGGCAATATACGACCACATTTCAATGTGGGCGTATAAAAATTGCTGTTCTACCTGACAAATTTACATGATATATACCCAATTGCTTGGTGAAACATCGTGAAGCAGTGAAGTGATAATGTAAATACAATTTTGACACAAAAACACATCATCCATATATCAAAAGATTCAACACTTGAGTTCCATGAAAATGCTTCCAACGCAAACTCAATACAAATTATGTCCACAAAAAGATTTCAGAGCAGTTAATTTGAGTAAACTTACCATTTCAGGACTGATATAATAAGGTGTTCCTAAAACAGTATTAGCACCTTGTGCAGAACTCATCATTTTAGATATACCAAAATCACCCACTTTAATTATACCTTCTTTAGTTAGAAATATATTATCTGTTTTTAAATCTCTACAAATATAATATAATCTAGATTAAGAAATTGAAATTAAAGTTGGATCTAATCCTGATAAATCCAGTCATCACTTATTAGACTGCCTCCAGCAAGTACCAGGAATTTGTTGTTACCTTCCATTATTTAGTCCATCCAATTTTATTAATTTAGGACATAATGACATAATGTGGTTCAGTCACTTAAAGCATTTGAACCGTCACATACATTGCAAGTAACACACAACAAGTGTTAGTTTCCCGTTAAAAATTCTGTTGATGATTTATTTCAGTTGACAGGCTGTATATGGGGTACAGATAACCCAAGAAATAATCAATGCTATTTTCTAAGAATAACTGGTCTGTATGACTAACAGAAAGTGAATCTACATCTGTCTTTATATAATCTGATCAAAAACTCTGTATCTTGTTCCCCAAAAACATTTCCAAAATAGATAAATATAACATTTTACGTGAGCTCTAAATTATAATTTCAGTGCATCTTGATGGGCAGGATATTCTTTCTTTTTCAAAAAGTTTTTCATATCTTTATTGCGTTGTCAAAGAACTACGAAATAAACATATGTATCGATTGTATTGAGAATGTTGACCTACCTATGTAATATTTTATGTTCATGTATATATCTAATAGCAGCTACTATTTGTTGAAACATTTCTAAAACAACCTTCTCATCTAGATTTGACTGTTCTTGTTGATATAAAAACTGTTTTAATGTTCTAAATATAACAATCAAAATATATATCAGTATAATTATGACCATAAATAAGACGATCATGATAATACTGTAGTAGAATCTGCAATGGAAGAACAAACAAGTGTGACAAAGACGACAAATATAACAACCTTCATTTCCTTGCATTAAAACAAAGAGAGATTTGAGCATATCAAGGGGGAATGTTCAGCATTTTGGCGGTTGATTAAGCCTAAAACCTATGTAAAGTCTTCAGAAGTACTTAAACTTCCCTCTACAGAAATTTCAAGTTTCAAAATTTCTCTTCTGCCTAGATATTAGGCTACCCTAAAGGTAAACCTACCCTCCATCAGCATATTCCATTTCTATCATTAAAACTCCATCTTCTTCAAAACTATCATAATAACTGATAATATTAGGATGGTCTAACATAGCTAATACATTCACCTAAATAACAAGGTCAAAATATCCTTGTCAAATATCTAATAATATTCCACTTTCTTAATAATTTGTCCAAAGCATATAATTCAATCTTTTTTAACTTTACATATATATGAATCATCTACATTCCAATCATCTAAAAAAAATTGTTTTTTATTGACTTAAAAGTAGATATCTTGGTTGTAATCAGGGCTGTTGATCTATTTTTTTACCAATCGGACATTTTTCAACGTCAAGTGAAATCTCAATTTGACAACAGTTTCCAATAAATATTTTTCAAGTAGAATATCATTTATATATTGACATGGGAGTTGACAATAGGCCAAATATGTCCATTAAAAGTGCCAGTTTGCCACCATTTCGAGTCATTTATAATATTGCCAATATCAGAGTAGCAAAATTAATTTTGTATAAAAATATTTCATCACCTCAAGTTCCGTGCTTGCCATTTTAATAATATTAGCCATGATTTTGTATACATAAAAAGTCATCTGAATTCAGGGTTTATTATTATATACATTACCTCATTTAAAGCCAATTGTCTTTCAGCAGCACTAAGATCATGCATATTAATTTCTTTTAATATTACAACAGAATCATCATCTTTCTTTTTATATAAAACAGCAGCACCATACGCTCCTAGGAAATAAAATAAAAGTGAGCTATTTTAAACCAGACAAATTCAGGAATCCACTTTCAATAAAATTACTGCCCAAAAAACATGGCACAAAAGCTTTGGACTAAAGATTAAAATCAGTAAAACTTCGAAGAACTCAAGCTCAAATGACTAACAAAGCAATGGCTAGTTATAGAATTATTAATACAAAATATCATCAAAACTTAAGCTTGAAGGTTCAGATTAGTTGGCTGAAGGTGTATAATTTTATTTTTTCAATGCAACATGTACCTTTTCCAACAGTTCTAATCTTTTCAAAACCAGCCAGAGACTGTTGATGTCTTCCACTCCAAAATCGTAATTTTTCTAATCGGAAATACATATCACCAACCACACTGAAATCAAATATAATTTATAATCAACTTAAAGACTTAAGACACCCAATTGTCTTAAAACAGCCAAAAAAACTTAAGCCTCATCAAGATTTATAAAATAAATATTGAATAATAAAAGCAAACTAATTCCTTAATAAAAAATCTCATCCAGAGCATGACAAAATCAGGTGCAATAATTATATAGTAGTGGACTTCCCAAAAAAATGTGCGACACCCGCCACTTCTATAAATGTCAAAAGGTGAAAACATCCTGAGGCTGCACATTTCAATTACATTCCAGTTCCACCAGCATGGAAGATTTTCAACCTTGTTTACTAGCGTAATTGGCATGCAAAATTCAGAGGAATCAAACACTTTTTGAGCATCTTTCAAGTTTTCTAAACATTTTCTGATTCTCATTTGAACTCGACTACAACTTACCTTTTACTGTCATCTTTCTTAAAGTTACCAATATCATTTCCAACAAAATCTTTAGCGAAACCAACTGTTACCTAGAAAATAAAGATATATTATATACCTATTCCAGACCTAGTGTTAATTTCTCTTGATTCAATTCAAGTCTAAATTACAAGTCTAAACACTTCAGTTCTTCATCTTATATAGGCTAATGTGGCATACTTAATATAGAACAGTCAGTTACTGCGTCATTTTTTCTTTACAAACATGACGTCATTTGCTTGGATACAAGGAAATGGTGGTAGTTATGTTTAAGAGTTCGATTCTTGACCACGGTGTGAAAGTCTGATGACCTTGAATAAGTCATCTTCATTCATAATTCCAGCCAACCCTGCTGTAAATGGGAGTTGATAATTTGAGAAGGATTAATGCCAAGAGGTTTGGCCAAAGAACAGCTGGGAGAAAGGATACTCATGGAAACTAAGTTGTTATCCTTGTACAATATAGATGTTTCTTTTTTTTGTTCTTGAAAAGCTTTTATCATCTTCAAAGAGTTTTCTAATAGTTATCATCTCAAGACTAAATATACCTACCCCAGTCCAGTCTTGTAACTCATGAGTTAATAATGGTATATCTAGTTGTTGATAAGCTGATAGAGCTAGTAGATCTAAACGTTGTCCAGGATGAGATTTATCTATACATAGATCTATTAGTTTAGTAAAAAACATCTTGATACTTATATCATGTACTTTATCTTCGTTTAATGTCTGGAATAAAATATATTAACAGTTTTAGCTATGAATGTAACCATGAATTTACAGTGTCAGTTTTTGAAACCAGGATAAAGACAACTAATATTGTCAATGCTCTTATGATCAAATAGGTAGCTGTATTCGGTGTCATGTTATCCCTCATGAACGATAACAATGTTGAATTCAATACAAGGAATAGGATCAATTCTGAACATAAAAATCTGCAGCTATCAATGCAGATATGCAAAGGTGTTGGAAGCACAGGAGCACATGTCATTTGGATTATTGATAATAGGAGTCAAACCCTGTGATTGTTTCAACGATAAAAGTGTGCGTAAATTGTGATTTTAAAAGTGGCAGAATAATCCCCATGAGTCTTAGGGCAGTCCAGCCCGCTACACCCTCAAGAGTGGCCCTTCATGAGTGACCCCTTCCACTAAAACGCTCTTTTCGCTATGCTAGCTAAGCTCTTTTTGGCCCTTATATTTTTTTGCATAACATGCATTTGTCCATTTACAACAATCAATTGAGAAGGCCTGGTCTAAGCCAATGATAGACTCTTAATAAAAAATAAAACAACAAATTATTTTCAAAACAAATGGAAACATTTTTTATTATTTCATTTTTACATATTTTCATGTAATTTTAACAAATACATGTAGTGATATTATATTAAAAATATAAATACAATTTTTTTTTTAAACATACATCATTCATTCCAAAATATTTTTAATTTTTTTTTCTTAACAAATGTCCTGGACCAGTGACAAGCTGTTTTACCAGCCTGTGTTATATCAGTGACATGCTGTTTTACAAGCTGGTGTTATATATCAGTGACAAGCTGTTTTACTAGCCTGTGTTATATCAGTGACATGCTGTTTTACAAGCCGGTGTTATATATCAGTGACAAGCTGTTTTACTAGCCTGTGTTATATCAGTGACATGCTGTTTTACCAGCCTGTGTAATATATCAGTGACAAGCTGTTTTACTAGCCTGTGTTATATCAGTGTACATGCTGTTCAACTAGCCTATGTTATATCAGTGACATGCTGTTCAACTAGCTTGTGTTATATCAGCGTTCATGCTGTTCAACTCAGCTGTGATAATCACCGTACATGCTGTTCAACTCAGCTGTGTTATATCAGTGACATGCTGTTCAACTCAGCTGTGTTATATCAGTGTACATGCTGTTTAACTAGGCTGTGTTATATCAGCGTACATGCTATTCCACTAACCAGTGTTATATCAGTGAGAAGCTGTTCCACTAGCCTATGTTATATCAGCGTACATTCTGTTCCACATACATTCTGTTCCACTAGCCAGTGTTATATATCGGTGTACATTCTGTTCCACTAGCCAGTGTTGTACATTTTGTTCCACTACCCAGTGTTCTATATCATTGTACATTCTGTTCCACTAACCAGTGTTGTACATTTTGTTCCACTAGCCAGTGTTATATATCAGTGTACATTCTGTTCCACTAGCCAGTGTTGTACATTCTGTTCCACTAGCCAGTGTTGTTCATATTGTTCCACTAGCCAGTGTTATATATCATCAGTGTACATTCTGTTTCACTAGCCAGTGTTATATATCAGTGTACATTCTGTTCCACTAGCCAGTGTTATATATCAGTGTACATTTTGTTCCACTAGCCAGGGTTATATATCAGTGTACATTCTGTTCCACTAGCCAGTGTTGTAAATTTTGTTACATTAGCCAGTGTTATATCAGCGTGAATGCTGTTCAACTGACTAGTGTTATTGCCAAGTTTTATTCAAAATCCCCAAAATTCTAACTTGACTCAAATATAAAAATTTCATATGCTTTTTAACAGAGAAGTGTATAGTTTCTTTATACATAGAAATTCAAAGTTCAATGTGAACTTTTGTTTATACGCTCTCACAGTAGAAAATGTCATGGCAGCTTAGACTTCAATGCATGCATAGAATGTTGACAATGTTAGTCATCAATAGATTTGATAAAAGGCATTAACTCAGCAAAAAATGGGTGGTTAAAAATTCTAAATTTACCAAGCATTACAAAGTTTCGTTACCAAATTAACAGGCATACCTGATTTGAAATATGTGTCTATGGCCAATCTTATTGTATATCGGCTGAGACAGGGACACAAACAGACGTATCAAAAGAAAAATTGCCAAAATGGAACTCTTTAAGATATAAAGCTAATTTTAATAGTATATCAAGTTTGATTAAAATCCAAACAAATCTCTACCATAGCCTCTATTACATTCACAAGGTAAACATGACTGACATAATGTGGGCATATAGAAAACACATTTCATATCTTTTTAATTCTATAAAATACACAATAACAATGTTTCAGATCCTTGTTGGAAGTAATACAACTCAAATATTAATGAACTTTTATTATATTCTGCAGCAATATTCTTTAATTCTATAATTGATGATCTCTGTAAGATTTATGTGCTGTATTTCATTTCTACCAGTTTATATTCTCTATATTAACTTCAGTCAATCTTGTCTACTTGTAACATATTTAAATCTGGAAATAGATATTAACAAGGCGTTATTTCTAAAAATATATTAAAGGAATGGGCAGGGTAATGGTAATGGTAATTTGGGGCATATTGTAGGGTATCAATTAAAGGAATTCTACTATTTGCTAATCAATAAATCTAATATATTTTTTAAAGTTTTTGTAATGATCAACTTTTTTACCACATGTTTTAAAGAAAAAATTGCATCAATTGAATTTCTATTTTTTTTTTTTATGATTATTGAATAATCAGAAAAAATTTTTTTATAGAAATATTATCCAAATGATTAAATGAAATTTCCAAACAATTCTACATCTCAATGTCAAATACGAAAATTAAGTCATTGTAATAAATATGAATGGTTACTATACACTATATCTTATTTCTAATCAAACACAAAGTTTTCTTGAAAATTCAATGTAAAAGACTTTGTGTTCCCTATAACACCACAGATCACTGGTCATATATAGTTCTTATCCAAAAAGAAAGTTTACAGAAAAAAATTGGTATTTCAAAACTTACTCACAATCTTTATAATAATTTTAAACACATGATTGGTTAATTTGTATACATGTATATCAATTACATGAAAAGGTAAATTTTTGATAATTTCTTTGGTGTATAAAATCTAGGAATCTATGTGTAAGTGTATTAAGGTTAGGTGTAGAGTTAAGATTAGTAAATGTTGAAGGATGCAGATGAAGATAAAATCATTCAAATTCCTAAACTTTTACACCAAAGAAATTTTATATTGAAAGATGTTCCTTTGGATTTAATATGTAACCATTCTCATTTGTTGCCTAAAAGCATCATTTCTAGCAACAATAATTTCAAAATATACACAAGACAATCAAAAATTTTTAAATTTTCATAATTATTTGCTATATGTGTCTAAATGTATTGCAAAATGATTATAGTTGTTTTTTTTCCTAAAGAAAAACGGTAACAATTCAGTTTGCTGTCAAATGTAAAAGTATCGTAACCATTCATATTCCTTAACATCAATAACTATTTAAATATTGTCCAATATTTGATGGTTCAATCTGACCACAGATTCAACTATTGTGGTTAACTGTAACCATCTCAATGAGTTTCGAATGTTTTTGACACAAATCAAGAGAACTCAGTCCTAAATGCAAACATCAGAACAAATAAAAGTGATGTTTTCACAAAAAAATAAAAACTTATCGGAAAATAAAAAACAATATTTGATGGTTCAATCTCACCACAGATTCTATTATTGCAGTTAACTGTAACCATCTCAATGAGTTTCGAATGTTTTTGACACAAATCAAGAGAACTCAGTCCTAAATGCAAACATCAGAACAAATAAAAGTGATGTTTTCACAAAAATATAAAAACTTATCGGAAAATAAAAAACAATATTTGATGGTTCAATCTCACCACAGATTCTATTATTGCAGTTAACTGTAACCATCTCAATGAGTTTCGAATGTTTTTGACACAAATCAAGATAATTCAGTCCTTTTTTTTTAATGAACCCAAACATAATGGTATGAAAAAGTTGATTATTTTTTACGCAAAACCAATAGAAAATAAAAACAAATATATTTGATGGTTCAATTTGACCACAGATTCTATAGTTGCGGTTAATTGTAACCATCTCAATGAGTTTTAAATATTTTTAACATGAAAAGATAATTCATGAAATGAAATCAAACATGGGCTAGGTGATGTCGCTGATATCACTGACAGCAAATGTCTCCAGTAGAAAATACAAAGGTTTGAATTCCATCCTTTCCCCTATAAAATGGAATCAAATGAATCATTGCTATGATTACATATAAGCAATATATATCTGAAATTGAAGTACATAAGCACGTTATTCACCAAATTAATACTAGATATTACATCAAAGCAGTTGGAAAGATTATTCATATGGGAAGATCATGAGCATAGGAAAAAATAATGATTAAACCATGTAATATACATAAAACCATAAGAGCTCCAGATATACAATCATCATCAGGACGTACAGCTGGTATTATTGGGTATCATTGACAATAGTAAGACTTATCAAAGTGTGAACCTAAATGTCCTAGATGTTTTACGAAATTTATTCATGGTTAATAATCTATCTGAAGTTTTAAACAAATATTGCTTTATTTAAATTCAACAGACTACTTAATATGTTTGAAAACAGACTATCAGATTCAATTATACAAATGTTGATAAGAATTTCACAATGCCCTGAACCCAAACATTTTTATCTCTTTTCTGCTTACAAATTATTCTTTTTAACCACAAAGTGTCAGTAGGACACAAACATAATTAACCATGTCAGCTGAACACTTGAAATCTGAAATTTTTTTTTAAGAATCTGGCTCTAGTCTAATTTTGATCCCCCTGAAGCAAGGTATAAAATATAGAATGTCATTTGATTTTGTGAAGATCTAATCTGCAACCGTAGGACTTCATGACACCACCTACTCGGAGCCGCCCTGTAGTAATAGTGGCCCCCACACCTACCACATGCATGCCTTCAGCTGCCATGCAGGTTGCCGTCGACGCCAGCCCCTATCCAATTTAGTAAAAAACAACATCATCAATCCGATAGCCATTGCTGCAGAAGGAGAATTCCTAATATATAAGACTGAAATATGTCCAGTTACAGCCAATGTTAGTTTTTGACAACTCCCCTTATCCTAAAGAAGTTGCAATCATAAACAAAGCCCCTGTTGAACTTGAAAATACACTCATACTTGAAGTTGATTCTATGTTTTATGACTAAAATAACGTCAACATGAAATCAACCTTTATAAATCTGATGAGCTTTAAACATTCATTCTTTACGTCTTATATGATACACAGCTCATCATATTATAGCCACAGTGGGGGATAAGAATTGAATTGGGAAGAGAAAATTTGGCCAGACTTCCCTTATAACCTAAAGAAGTCATCATTTCTCTTCAAACAAAATAAGATTTTGAGATTGATTGAACAGTCAACAACATTATGAAACACTTTCACACATTTACTGAAAAGTTCAACAGGTAGCGTAAATAAACCAAATAGATTCTTAGATTCAAGGTTCTGCTTGACAAGGAGCCCTGATATGTTAAGGCTTCTCCATGCCATATAACTTACAAAATATCACAAATTAGAATTTCTGCAATCACATGATCCATAAATATTTTTGTCGAACTAAACAATAAACGTTAACCAACGGTTTCAGGGCATCCAGAAACTCAAACAGAACAAGGACGTGTATAGTAATAATTGTATGAAATATGACCAACAATTGTTGTCTATATGCAAACTTAAATCAATAGTTTTCAAATTCAGTTATAACTTGGCAATTATTTTCATCTGGTATATTTACTCAATCTTTCAGTTATAACTTAGCAATTATTTTCATCTGGTATATTTACTCAATCTTTCAGTTATAACTTAGCAAGTATTTTCATCTGGTATATTTACTCAATCTTTCAGTTAAGCCCCTCTCCCACCTACAGGAGTTGCAAGCCGAGTAAAATTTGGATAAAAATCATCAAACTCCTAATATCCTCGGAAGGAACTCGTAAAGAACTCCTGGTCAACTCGACACACTCGGTTGTAATTTGACTGTATTCGTGAACACTCGCGGCTCTAGACAAAAATTTTAAACATGTTTAAAAATTTTGTCTAGAGCCGCGAGTGTTCACGAATACAGCCAAGTTACAACCGAGTGTGTCGAGTTGACCAGGAGTTCTTTACGAGTTCCTCCGAGGATATTAGGAGTTTCCCGATTTTTATCCAAATTTTACTCGGGAAGTACTCGGTTTGCAACTCCTGTAGGTGGGAGAGGGGCTTTATAACTTAGCAATTATTTTCATCTGGTATATTTACTCAATCTTGAGAACAATGTAGGAATAAACTTAACAGGTTGGTTTTACAATGTATTTGGTGTGAAAATGTATATCACCATTAATAGTTCAGTATAAAACATAAAGAAGCTAATTGAAGTTATGCAAAGGCCATGAGAAATTAGCCAAAAGTGCAAACTGATATTTTAATTTTGTATTAATTCTTATTATGATCATTTGAAGTATTAACACAAGATGATTTTATCATCTGAGATAAAGATAATAAAGCAAAAACTGAAATTAACATATGATAGTTACAATAATGATTAAAACTGAATATAACTGATATGAACGATCATCATTGACTGATGGTGTATCTTTTGATAGTTGTTATTACTATATAATGGCAACGATTAGCATAGCCTGATATTGTTACTTTCTGATGGTTGTTATTATTATGACAATGACAAAGTTCACATAAACTGATGTTGTTATCTTCTGATAGCTGTTATTACTATATATAATGGCAACGATTAGCAAAGCCTGATATTGTTAATTTCTGATGGTTGTTATTATTATGACAATGACAAAGTTCACATAAACTGATGTTGTTATCTTCTGATAGCTGTTATTATTATAAGAATGACAACGATAATCACAGACTGATGTTGTTATCTTCTGATGGTTGTTATTATTATGAGAATGACAAAGTTAACATAATATGATGTTGTTATCTTCTGATAGCTGTTATTATTATGAGAATGGCAAAGATTAGGATAGACTGATATTGTTATCAGATCTTCTGTTATCATTATGAGAATGACAAAGATTATTTCCTTCATAATGTCAATAAAATATAAGCAAAATAGCAATTAGTAGATATTTCATATGTTGTAGAAACAAAATAAACAGAAAGAAAAATATTCAAATGGTTGTTACACAATGCTATCACTTCATAATCCTAATCCCACTACTAGTCCCACCGCCAGAGTTTAGTATGCCAACCGATAGACGCAGACTTGCCCAAGGTATACATCCTTTTATCCATTAGACACATGAAAACTGAGAATAATTTAGAAAATATCTGGTTCTAGTCTAATTTTGATCCCCCTGAAGTAAGGTATAAAATATAGAATGTTATTTTATTTTGTGAAAATCTAATTATTGCGACCGTAGGACAACATGACCACACCTACTCATGACATGCAGCAAAATGGGCCCCTCACCTACTACATGCTTTACTTCAGCTGCCAAGCAAGCCGCCGTCCATTTCCAATTTAGAAAAAAAACATCATCAATTCTCTAGCCATTCCTACAGAAGGAGAATTCCTAATATTAAAGACTTAAATATATCCAGTTACAGCCAAAGTTAGTTTTTGACAACTCCCCTTATCCTAAAGAAGTTGTATCTATAAACAAAGCGCCTGTTGAACTTGGAAATACACTCATACTTGAAGTTGATTTCATGTTTTATGACTAAATAACGTCAACATAAAATGAACCCTTATAAATCTGATGAGCTTTAAACATTCATTCTTTACGTCTTATATGATACACAGCTCATCAGATTATAGCCACAGTGGGGGATAAGAATTGAATTTGGAAGAGAAAATTTGGCCAGACTTCCCTTATAACCTAAAGAAGTCATCATTTCTCTTCAAACAAAATAAGATTTTGCGATTGATTGAACAGTCAACGACATTATATAAAACACATTCACACATTTACTGAAAAGTTCAACAGGCAGCGTAAATAAACCAATAGATTCTTAGATTCAAGTGTTCTGCTTGACAAGGAGCCCTGATATGTTAAGGCTTCTCCATGCCATATAACTTACAAAATATCACAAATTAGAATTTCTGCAATCACATGATCCAAAAATATTTTTGTCAAACAATAAACAATTAAACCAAAGGTTTCAGGGCATCAAGAAACTCACCCAGAACAAGTATAGTAATAGTGACATTATAATTGTATGAAATATGACCAACAATTGCTGTCTATACGCAAACTTAAATCAATTGTTTTCAAATTCAGTCATAACTTGGCAATTATTTGCATCTGGTATATTTACCCAATCTTGAGAACAATGAAGGAATAAACTAAACAGGTTGGTTTTATAATGGATCTAAAGAAGCGAATTAAAGTTATGCAAAGGCCATGGAAAATTAGCCAAAAGCGCAAACTGATATTTTAATTTTGTATTAATTTTTTATTATGAACATTTGAAGTATTAACACAAGATGATTTTATAATCTGAGATAAAGATAATAAAGCAAAAACTGAAATTAAAATCTGATAGTTACAATAATGATTAAAACTGGGAATATAACTGATATGAACGATCATCATTGACTGATGGTGTATCTTTTGATAGTTGTTATTACTATATAATGGCAACGATTAGCATAGCCTGATATTGTTACTTTCTGATGGTTGTTATTATTATGACAATGACAAAGTTCACATAAACTGATGTTATCTTCTGATAGCTGTTATTATTATGAGAATGACAACGATAATCACACACTGATATTGTTAATTTCTGATGGTTGTTATTATTATGACAATGACAAAGTTAACATAATATGATGTTGTTATCTTCTGATAGCTGTTATTATTATGAGAATGGCAAAGATTAGCATAGACTGATGTTGTTATCAGATCCTCTGTTATCATTATGAGAATGACAAAGATTATTTCCTTCATAATGTCAATAAAATATAAGCAAAATAGCAATTAGTAGATATTTCATATGTTGTAGAAACAAAATAAACAGAAAGAAAAATATTCAAATGGTTGTTACACAATGCTATCACTTCATAATCCTAATCCCACTACTAGTCCCACCGCCAGAGTTTAGTATGCCACCCGACAGACGCAGACTTGCCCAAGGTATACATCCTTTTATCCATTAGACACATGAAAACTGAGAATAATTTAGAAAATATCTGGCTCTAGTCTAATTTTGATCCCCCTGAAGTAAGGTATAAAATATAGAATGTTATTTGATTTTGTGAAAATCTAATTATTGCGACCGTAGGACAACATGACCACACCTACTCATGACATGCAGCAAAATGGGCCCCTCACCTACTACATGCTTTACTTCAGCTGCCAAGCAAGCCGCCGTCCGTTTCCAATTTAGAAAAAAAACATCATCAATTCTATAGCCATTCCTACAGAAGGAGAATTCCTAATATTAAAGACTGAAGTATATCCAGTTACAGCCAAAGTTAGTTTTTGACAACTCCCCTTATCCTAAAGAAGTTGTATCTATAAACAAAGCGCCTGTTGAACTTGGAAATACACTCATACTTGAAGTTGATTTCATGTTTTATGACTAAATAACGTCAACATAAAATGAACCCTTATAAATCTGATGAGCTTTAACAATTCATTCTTTACGTCTTATATGATACACAGCTCATCAGATTATAGCCACAGTGGGGGATAAGAATTGAATTGGGAAGAGAAAATTTGGCCAGACTTCCCTTATAACTTAAAGAAGTCATCATTTCTCTTCAAACAAAATTAGATTTAGAGATTGATTGAACAACATTATATAAAACACATTCACACATTTACTGAAAAGTTCAACAGGCAGCGTAATTCAAACCAAAACGATTCTCAGATTCAAGTGTCCCGCTCACTAGGAAGCTACACAAGGAGCCCTGTTACGCTTCGGAGAGATTATGCTTTTTATCCTTCTAGTGGGTCAGATCTTATATCGTAACCAAGGGAAAATCTGGTTAAGAATGGGAAGAAGATTTGTAATTAACAGAATGCAACAACCAATTGGATTATTCTCTTACTGTTTATTCTAAACCATACAGCCCTTTGTTCCATGCCTTGCAAGTTCAGAATTATCTTTTGCATAAATGAAATAATTATTCAAAAAAATATTCTGCCTCTTACTTAAATCACTGTCATTATGATTCCTAAAACTTCATTCCAATTATATATTGTAACATTATCAGCATAAAAGTTCATTCTTAATATATATATCATAACATTATCAACCCTAAAACTTCATTACTATTATATATCATAACATTATCATCCCTAAAACTTCATTCCTATTATATATTGTAACATTATCAGCATAAAAATTCATTCTTAATATATTATATATATATCATAACATTATCCCTAAAACTTAATTACTATTATATATCATAACATTATCATCCCTAAAACTTCATTTTCTATTATATATCATAACATTATCATCATATATCATAACATTATCATCCCTAAAACTTCATTTGTATTATATATATATCATAACATTATCATCCCTAAAACTTAATTACTATTATATATCATAAAATTATCATCCCTAAAACTTAATTACTATTATATACCATAACATTATCATTCCTAAAACTTCATTCCTTTTATATATCATAACATTATCAGTTCTTAAACTTTATTCCTATTATATATCGTAAAATTATCATTCCAAAAACTTCATTCCTATATCATAACATTATCATTCCTATAACTTCATTCCTATAGTATATCATAACATTATCAGCTTTAAAAAAATTCATTCCTAAAGTATATCATAACATTATCAGCCCTAAAACTTCATTCCTATTATATATCATAACATTATCATCTCTAAAACTTCATTCTTAATATATATTATAACATTATGATTACTAAAACCTCATTCCTATCATATATCTTGACATTGTCGTCCCTAAAACTTCATTCTTAAAATATTTCATAACATTATCATTCTTAAAACTTCATTCCTATTATATATCATAAATAAAACTTCATTCTTAATTTATATTTTATAATTAGCATAGTCTATAACATAATTATCATTAAGCTTATATCAGGAGATTTAAAAAAAAACTTTTCACCTACCTCAGATGACAAAATCAGTAAAATTTCATTTATGCAAGTCTGTCCAATGCATCTACAAAAGAAAACAAATCATAATTAGATACAATCAGTTGACTGATACAGCAATGATGTTCCTGCTGCTGCCTCATCAGAAGCCATCTCTCATTGTGCGTTTTGAACACCAGCTCGGTACTTTTAAGATAAGTTTGATAAGTTGTTTTCAAAAACTTGTCTTAGATATTGTAGTTTTATTTCATAACAGAACTAAATTCAAAATGTATTTTAGTGATTAACCAATCAGATGACAGGACCACTAACATCATCTTTAGTTAAGTTTTCAAGAATAAATCCCCCGATAAACTACCAAAATGTCAATTGATTTGGAATACATTCAAACTAGTTAAAAAATAATAAACACAACCTCTTGTAGCACAGTAAACAAGGTAAAAAATTGGTATATATATGCTTACCTGTTAATTTCAAACAGTGTTGTTGATTGCTTTCATTTCAATTTTGGTCTGGTACAATTTTAAACATATTCTTGCCAATTCCAATTCCCCCAGTAAGCATGAAATAAAAAAAAAGTTAAAGAAATGTATTGGCCATTCAGATAAACTAAATACTCAAGATCACAGACACAAACAAAAAAATAGAAATTCAAAATGCTGAATTAGAAAGTGTTCCATTTAATATTTCAATATTCAAAAAAGATTTAAAGGACTAATAAATATGTTTTTTAATTATTTATCAATTGACTCAAGCAAATAAATTACAAGAAATTATAAGATGAAGTTTACCTGAAAGATCAATCTTTAAAAAGCTGAAATCCTGCATCAAAAACTTTCAAATTCCAGAATATTTTTCTGTTATGTTGCTAACAACATGAAGTGAAGAAGAAGTGAACCCTGGGATGTCTGCAGTCACAATGAACATGTAGAACAGGTGTAGAGAGGTCTCTACCCTATACTGATTTCAGCTCACCCCAAGCTTAAACTGTAACCTTTCAAGTCCTTTGTTTTAATTTCTAGAAAGATTCTAATCCCTGATCAAATCTCATCCTTACCCCTCAAAACCCTGAACAAAGTTTATCCCTAATCATGACTTTTAACCCAACACAATAGCCAAGTGGTAATCAACTTAAACTAAATTTGTTTAGTGCTATCATAGAATTAAAAGGTAGGGAATGCCAAGAAGGACAAATAAATAGTTTATGCTTGGCACGCATGCGCTGAATATGAGGGTTATCGCATAACTTCCGCTTTCTGCAAAATGGCACCTAATTGCCTAACAGACATCAATTCAACTGGCTACCGACTGCACCTAAACTCGGCGTTAAATGTATTGATGTTTACACAGTACGAATGTGAGAGAAAGGCTAAGATAGTGTTTTATTTGGAAGATGGACTAGTTTGAGATTTGACATGTTTAAAATTTGAAACAATTTCTTAAACATATTTCGGCCATATTGCGTTTTGTTTGCTGGTTTATTGTTTGCTGGCCAAGTGTCTGCTACCTTCAGCCCGGTAAAACTCACTGCATGGTAGGTCTAAATTTAAGCCATGGCATAACAGGTTTTCATGCTTAAATCTAATAATTACATTATTTCTACAGTAACATAGGCCTATATCATTTAGAAACATATATACTTATCATTACATATCAAATCATAAAATTACAGTTGTAAAAATCTTGTTAAATTAGATTTTCTGTGACAATTTTCAAATTAACTTCTTTTGTTATTGTTTACCATAACTATTTTTACGCTGCACCAGAAGTTAAAAAAAAGACCCCCAAGTAGAAATTCGGTCAACCATAAATTTAAACGGAAGTTCAATATTTATTTGTCCTTCTTGGCATTCCCTGCCTATAGTTCTATGGTGCTATAAAGTTAAACATTAAGGTGGGTATAAATTACCCTTTCCCAAACTCCCTTCATATTTTTACATGAATATAGAAAATGTACTTGTATTACCCATTTAATAAATAATAAAGATGGTAATAGGTAAAAGTTGCCTACAGAATATGGAATATTCCTAATCCTAATGACCATATGCATAGCAAGTTTCAATGAAATCAGATGAATGTTGGGACAGACTCATAGCTGCCTTGTAATAGTTGTAACATAGATGTGTTCAAATTTAAGCTTTCAAAAAAAATAAATAACTAAGGTTGGATGCAAGACAAGACGTATAAAAGCTATATTTTTTTGTTTTCATAGCATGACAACCAAACTGATCTAAATAAATCAGTCAAGAGCAGTAACTAAAACTCTGTTCTAATTCAGCATTCTACATCCATATATAGGAAAATAGCTGGTAGACCGATCTATTTCAAAATTCTTCAACATGTTGTAGCTCAACCATGTGAGTTATTGAATACAAATTTGTACAAGTAAGCTTACTGTGTGATAGGGTGCATTTTTAAACAAACCATTGTACTTTATATAATAGTTATCTAGTTTTATAATGCATCTGTAAGTTTTAAATGGCACTTTAGCCTGAACACAATAGCATGTCAAAAGAAACAATATCAGAAACATACCTTATCATCTTTAGCTGTGATTTGAATAGCTGACTGATTACATGATAATACCATAGCTACACTGGCTACCTTCTTATTACCTATACTCTCTTCTATAAATACTGAAAATATATAAAACAAATACTAGCACGTAGTAACATAGGACACATAACCGACAATTAACTAATGATTTTATTTTATGACGCTAGTAGGAATATTAATGATGTATTTCATGAGGCTAGTATGAATTTGAATTTGATCCAATTAAGTGATACAAATTTAGTTATTAAAAGTTATTTGCTTAAGCCTATTCATTGTAAGAAAATAAGCTTATTGTAGATTTTTTCTTCCACAGAAGTAGAATCAGAGAATGGAACATCAGTTGGAAGAGAAGTTGTTCAAAAAAGAACTTTTTCCCTTGTTAAACATGATGACTGAAAAAATAAAATTCCTAAAAATAACAATTCTCCACTTACCTAAAATTTCATCCAATGAATGTACATCATAATTATATTGTACATATATAACATTAGATAACAGAGCATGTCTTATAACACTACTATTTCTAACTTTACTAGAAATAATTAATAGTCTCTGATAGTTATCTCCCTTGTTCTTATCTTTTCCACCATATACATTACTAATATTGACTGCTTCATCATTATACACTATAAACGTATCACTATCATTACTGTTAGAAGAGATTTTACGTCGGTTTGTATCAGCAGACAATGGTTTAGTAGGGGGCTTCACAAATACAAAAGTGTCACTTCCTGAGTGAGAGTTTGATCTTGAGTGTTGGCGTTTGGTCATCTTGCCCCCTGTTTCCCCTATATTATTCATCTGCTGCTTACATTCTGACTTTATACTTGTTACACTAGATTGATCTGTTTTATTTCTTTTTGTATCTTTGGTTTCATCTTGACTTGAAGTTAGGTTCACCTTCCTCATATCATTTCAAAATTCTGATTAAATCCTATTACACATGACATGAACCTAAAAAAGAAAAAAATCGATTGGAATCATCCCTTGTAAACAAGATTTGATTCATGTGGAGCCTCAGCCGCCTCTTGATCCCTTACTAACTAATCTGTTGATTTTGTCAATCAATCTGTTGTTCATTATTATTGGATGTTAATTTATGTTTTCATTATATGTAAAAAGTCTTCAGAAGTACTATAAATGCATGTAAAATGCTTCTTTTTTTTTCAAATATACCTCAAACTCTAGATATTTGCCTTTTTATTTCTATACCGTACGTAGGGCTGGGTGGGTCTAATAATTGAAATATCGTCTAGTGACCTAATTCGACGAATACCTATTTTGACGAATGAATTTTCGGCAGCTACTGCTCAGTAAATATATCACCAATGCATTCAATTTTTGGTTTAATATTTCAAGCAAACAGTCCCCTCACTCACCAGTATAATGGATTCAAACCATATTGGACAATATAGTTTATAGGATTATTTTTCTAAAACATATCCAAAATAGCGGCTTTTCACTATTCCCAATTTGGAGCGATTTTGATTTTGTGATAAAATGTAATCAAATGAAAATATCCTTGAAAGTTGTGGGAAGTCACCTGCACGTCTGCTACACCAAATCATGTGACTGTCACATGATTGCAAGGGTTTGTCTATAGGCGTTTTTGTCGGAAGATTCGATTTGGTTTCGATTTGCTAGTTAGATTTGGTGTAATTTGCTGTAATTTGCTGTGGTCCACAAATGTACCGGCGATTAGGCAGCCTTGACTGTCAACAAAAGAAGGTCACATGTATGTTATATATGACGTATTTGATATATCAGCCAATAGTATTACGAACTTGCACATTCCGCCATCTTATAACACCTAATCGAATCGCCTAACCACCTCTTGGGACGGTTAGGTCGATTAGCCTAATCAGTTTAGGTAAACGGTCTCACAAATGCACCGATTAGCCTAATCGAACTGGCTCACAAATGCGCAAAATAGCTAATCGACCAAATCAAATCGTGCGACAAAAACGCCTATTGATTTGTGGGCTGTCAAGGTCATGCCACTTCTTATTTTTTATTTCAACAGAATCGCTCTATATTTCATTAAAAAAACAGTAAAATTACTAGTGTGGATATTTTAATTTCTGATACATATACATCTCCTTTTTTCTCCAATTTTTTTCACTTGATGAATAGATAAGGATTTTATCTTGGTGTGTATGAATTTTTAAAGGCCAGATATAAACGTATCCCTATTTTTAGACCACCTGTTGAAATAGGTGACCCAGTTTTCATGTCGCGAAATATCATGCCCCATTTTGTACAAAATTTTTACACAGAAATATTTGAGATCAAACCTTCATATTTGGATATAATAAGGGTTATTGATTGAATTTTATTATTGAACAAAAAAATCACTGGTAAAAAGTATGTATGGACGGGGAAACGACGGCAAAGCTTACACTCGTCAAAACCGGTAACCCTAGGATAATTGATTATCAACACTACAAATTATTTATTTTGATTATCGATTATCAAATTTCATAATCGATTACGGTATTTGATATTCCAATGCTAAATGATATAAGTTCGAAATAGTCTAATGGATGCATAGTATATTTATACAAGACTGACCATTAATAGCCTAGATAGGTACCTAAATATTTGCCTGCACATTATTAGTTTCAGATGAACAGATATGAGAGTAGGCCTATTTTATTTAGATATCCCACTTCTCAAAAACTGTAAACTGAAATATTGTGAGGATCCACTCCACCAAAAGATAAATATGTTGTTTGTCACACTTTAATTGTAGATTAGTGTATGCTGTACAACATCATGTAATATTAATCATTTATCTTAATATACTTACATCAGTTTTAAATATCAATAATCTTTATTGAACGATTATTTCCATTCATTTGGAAGCCATGTTGTTTACAAAGTAGTCTCAATCAGCCAGTGCTAATTTCGAAGGGAGGTAATTTCAGTAACTGTCAGACAACAGCAATTAAGTTACCGTAAAAGTTCATTCTTTGCTCACGAGTTCAATTCCAGGGTAAAGACAAAATTTATGTCAATCCCAAGACCAGTGCTTGTGAGATTCTGCTTTCAAAACTTATCATTAGACATAAGTGGAAAGAGATTTCAGCTTAATCCATGGTATGTAAGATGTATTTTTTTCCCCGAATGATGGAAATGACAATAATGGATGGAACTAGTCATAATCATGGGGAGTCTAGGATGATCATGATTCATTTGAGTCTGAAAGTGAAATGTCTGATAAAAGAATTGTACTGGTTGGGCAATCCTGCATGAATTGCTATAAGTTGTTAACAAGGCAAAGATAACCATTGGCTTTTAGAAAGTTCAATCCCACTTTAAATGTCTAATATCACCTAATAGAATCATTTAAAACTTTAAAAAAAAGAAACAGTGATCAATATGAAACAGTTTAATATACATGTTTATAGGAAATTTCAACATATTCTAAATAAGGTGTCACAGAACCCAATATTTGTTTATTGACAAATCAACACCTTTATAAATGAGCATGTGGTATTCTATAAAATTATTCTATATACCCTTGATCAACATTAGAAACAGTTTACCGGTACCATTAAGTATTGAAATTATCAACATTTTTACAAAAGAAATTGGTTTACAATGGACATTAAGTATATTAATGCATTAAACTGCTTGAGTAATTTGAGTAATGTAAAACATATTGAGATAAAATAAAACAGTTTTGAACCTGTATGTGAATCATCTCAATAAGTTTTTAAAGACATAGACATAAACTTTATAATATTTTGTTCGATTGAATATATGGATATTTACTTGACTAATGCTTGCCATTTAAAAATTATTGAACCATATATATCACATCAAAAATTTACCCTTCTATTTCCTTTTCATCTCTTTTGAATTCTGTCTACACCTACTATTTTTTTAGAACAGGTGTAATGTGTCCTGATCTTTGTTCCAACTTGTTTTATTGAATGGATGATCCAAGCATGCAGTTCATGCGTTTGACCTCAAGATTTAATATTCTTTTTAAATTATCTTAATGTTTACATAAAGTTTACCTTTTCAAAAATGGATGAAATATTTAATGAACAGAGAAAATATGGCTGTAAACAAAAGATGTGGTAAATAAAAAATTAGAAAAATATAACCCTTATTATGATTTATATTATCATGATGATGAAATATAGTACATAATGAAATGACAAAACCCTGTTACAATTGATCATATACAAAATTATGCTAATATCAATACAGTCAAATCAAATGATTTTCTACTTAAATACAAATTCATTGAACAAATTTTTCAGACAAATTTTGCAAAAAATTGGAGTAAACATAGAATATAGATTCAGATTTTACATGATTCAAGTAATAGCTGAATTTCATTATTTCTTTTTCAAATGTTTATTTTAATTTTTAACTGTTGTTAAAAAAATCAGAATATCATTGGCATTAACTATGATTATGATGAAACTTGTAATTTCATTGATGAATATAAACAATAGAAATGTAGGTCTAGAATACCATAGTGTGATAGATGTACAAATGATTTATTGTCATGCCCTATAGTTCAAAATATTTGGTAGACGAAAACAAAAGTTATTATGGCAGTTTTTCCAAAAAAAAGAAAAAAGTTCATTTATCTTCTAGAACAAAGAAATTTAGAGCAAGTTAGAATTTACATTGATGTCGTTTTCTACGCTATTTACAATAACACTATATTTCATATCACAACAAACACAATAATAAACAATACACAATAAACAATTTGTTTACACAATTCATTCTAACACACAGAATATATCATATTTCATAAATGCTTTTATATAATACATTTTAAAAAATGTTTTGTTACACAGTAGTTTGCCTTAATAGAGCCAAAGAAAATGTTTTTCTCTGGAACAGTAGAATTATCATTATGATGAAATCAAATTCAAGTATGTTCACGGGAAATTTCTTTTACATTAAAAATGATGATTTGACTGTTTGAATTTGGCAGTGTATAACAAAAACATCCATTTCCACAGACCCAACTATTTGTAAGAGGAATAAAAGAATATAGACACAGTGATAATTTGGCATTAAATGAAATGTAATAGATAGAAAATGAGACAGCACTATGATTGAAATTATTACAAAAATAGATTCTTCTCTGATACAGTTTTATATACATTTTTACAACAAACACACAATCATTCCAAAACTATTTCATTCAAACAAAACATAAAGAATAAATTAATAATAACCATAGTATTTAAATCATATTTAGAAACATGCATTGATGGGTCACAAATCTTTTAATTTTTGATCCAAAACTACATTTTCAAAAATGATAGAATTTTCGTTTTTATTTACTTTGCTATATCAATAATATCACTAATTGAAACTTCATAATTTTCTTTTGCATTGTGACTTAAAACGCTGTTTTCCTGTTTATTGTCCACGTTTTCAGTTTTGACATCATTTGTGGTTTTAGATTCCTCTTCACTATCTTCACTTTCACTGTCGCTATCATCACAATCATCATCAGAATAAACTTCAGCTCCAGAGAATACATAGCGATTGGGTGGTAAGAATAATAACTCATCATCTAAAAAATAAATATCATCAAAATAAGATTCAGTTCATGTTTGAAATACTAATTGTTATCAAATATAAAAATCTAACTTGATGACCTAAAATAATCATCTTCAATTTTACTTCCAGTCAAACCAGCTGATATATGAGCTACTTGTTAAATATGACCAGTGAATGAAAATTAGAGAAGAAATTTGTCTGTCACCACTGTGCTGTTTGATCTGACAGTATTTTTATACTTACCTGGTTTTTACCTTAGTTTGTATTGAGGTGGCAGGTGAATGAAGACTGGTGAAAGGAGTTTCTGGGAAAGATCTTTTCAGATCCACCTTGGGCATGTGACCCTCTTAAATAAAATAAAGATGTTTCTTACTTTCTTTCCTAAAAAAAAAGACCTTTATTACTGATAAACAATTTACCAGTAATAACAAAGAGTCTACTTACTTTTCAGTTTTTTTGCAAGACTTTGTCGTGGCCTGGGTTGGAAGAAACTTTTCATTTGGTTACTGGTCTCATCTGTACTCTCAATATTATCATGATCTGTACTTTCAGACGCTTTCGAATTTTTTATTACACTCTGATTTGAACACAGTTCACTATTATCTAAAGTAGTAGTTGTTGGAGTGACATCAGGTGTTGTGGGTTGACTGTCACCAGTGTCCTGTTTATGATTAACAGCTGACTGACTATCAGATGAATTACTGTCTGTTGATAAATAATTGTCACCTCGAAGTTCACAAGAATATGCACTGACAATATTTGAACACATGTTTTTAGAATTTTCAAATAATTCTGACTTTTCTTTTTGTTTTAATGGAGGCTGATTATTGCTCAATTTGTCCCATCCTTCACCTAAATGTTTGCACAATTCATTGACTATAACATCACAATCTCCCAATAATTCTACATCAAATTCCATATGTCGTAACCTCTCACGGTTTATCAATATTTGAGGTACGTGGGCTGGAAGAGAATCTGTAAGAAAAAGAAAGGGAAAAAATTAAGAAAACTCTTAAAGATGTATGAACTAACTACTAACAGACAAATGTTAGATGCTATAAAGCATTAATTAATCATAATTAGAACCTCAGCACTGTAGCTTTCCCAATATTTTCTATAAAAATATTCTAAATAAATTTCTCAATAGCTAATTGACAGATAGCATTAGGATATAGGTTCTTAGATAACTAGATAATTAGATAAAGAATCCTGTATGTGAATTGAAACGTTGCTAAAGGAGCAGTATATCCAAAATAGTTGTTTTTAATTAACAAGATAATATTTAAGTAAAATCCAACTATAACCTGGACAGATAGTTAGGAATTAAGGTCAAAAGAAATACTTGGAACTGAGTAAGCAAATGACCAAACAGGAGCAAAATGGTGATCAGGATATAGATTGAAAATAAGTAAAAAGCACAATTATTACTCCTGAACCATAAAAACACAATTTTCATTCAAAATAAAAACAATACTCACTAGGAATGAGGGCAACTGGACGAACTTTAAGGGAAGAACCAATAACTATCAATAAATCACATTCATCTTTATCATCAGCCATTTGTCGATGAAATTCTTCAGGTAGACTTTCTCCAAAAAATACAATGTTAGGTTTCATGATGGCGTATGGTGTGCCAGGCGGACAAACAGGACATGCTGGAATAACCTGAAATTAAACATCATCATATGACAAAAATTATCACTTAAAAACACCCTGAGGTCTTTAGCCAATACCTTTGTACACATTATTGACTTTTGAAGAGCCCATACTAATAAGCTAATAGGCCTAATATTGATTTGGTAAAGTTATTTATAAGAAGGTTAATTACATATGAAATACACCTCTGATCAATCAATGACTCTATAAGGCTAGTTTCAGACTTTAACAATATAACTTACTTGATTAAAGATATCCTTTTTAATAACATCGGCATCTACTTTATGTTGACAAGCCATACACTGTGCTGTTGCAAATGAACCTACAATGATTTCAATATGTTGACATGAGAACCAATTAATTCCATACCATGTTTATTCAAGCATAAATGAATAATCCAAACAAAAGTTTTATTTTGTCCAATGTCTGCTTATGAGATATGTTCAGACACTCTTCCTAATTGCATTTTTAACACTGGATGATAAATGTTTTAATGATCTCTTCATGCCTTTTGACAGCCAAGAATGTAACATTATTAAAAAAAACTCAATGTTTATCCACCATCTTGATTGTAATTCAAAAAGTAAAATAGTTAATATTAAATACACCTACCATGACACTGAATAACATTTTTAATACCAGCTACTTGTTCTAATGTATCAATATTCTGAGTATAGTTGCGTAATAATTGATTATGATCATCTAATAACTTAATAAACTTATGACATTTAGATGGTTCAAATTGGCCCGGGTAGATTTCCTGAAATATCAAAGATGAAAATTTTCTTTAAAATCATATAAAAACTTGTCATTCACCATGTGCAATGCAAGAAAACAGCATTCATGGTAAAAGACTTTAAGACGTTTATATGATAATTTTGTTGGTCTGAGCTCCAAGCCTCAAAAGCTGAAGGGTAGGAATTTTTTTCATTATGTTAACAATTTACTTTATAGCTGGTTGTACAACTGCTAATGTTCACGGGGGTTAACAAATTGCAGCATAATAATAACCAATAACTTACTTTTGCAAATTTAAAGAATGGTCTTTGATCTCCTTTAAAGAAATGAATATCAAACATAGCTTGTGGATCAGGTAGATTAGGGAAATCAACTGCTAGCCTTGCATACACACCATCTCTTGATCTAAAATCTGGTATACCACAAGATACAGACACCTTAAATGTAAATAAAAGTTTTGTTTTCAAATACATGGTAGCTTATAAACTTATTTGAAATGATATGCTTTAACTCGACTTAAATATGATGAGACTAAGAAATTTTTAATCAAAATAGCAATCAATATCCATTTCCATTTACTCACCCCTGCTCCAGTCAGTATCATGATTTTTTTGCAGGTTTTTAACAAATGAACAACATCTTCAAAAGTGTTGATATTCTCAAGTTTCTTTCTTCTAGGTGGTTCCATTAATAAATTAATAACCAGTCTCCATAAAGAATAATTATCAAGATCACTTGGTAGTTCCATCCCATCTGGTAACATATCAGTGAGAATAGACCTAGGGTCAGTTCCCATTGAAACTTGCCGGTGTACCCATGACATAGGACCTATAAATATTCAAAAATTATCATTGAATTGTATGTTTTATTCATTGTCTGCAATTCCATACTTGTTACTTTAGTAAAATTAACATAATTTACATCTTTAAAATAGCATAGTTCTCTCAAATGTAAGTACTGCTATAGACCTTAATCACACGGCCGCATTATAATGCAGGCGTATAAAAATTGTAATTAATTGCGCTATTTAAAAATACATTCAGATGAAGTCCATATATTTCTGAGAAAAGGGGCAAAAAGGTAGTTTTTAGCTTTTTCTCGCTGTTGGTAGGGTGATTAGTGAAGATATTATTTTTCATTCATTCGACGTTTCATTTTATGTATGGATGACGTCATTTAACTGAAGATAATTAATATAGTATACCAACCCGAGATAGGTTTCCAGGCATCTTCACTCAAACCGGATATATCGCTAATGGTACTCCAACTGTCATTACTATTATCTTCACCATTTCCTTCCTGATCCTACAACATACAATCATGCATTTAAAATAGCTCCAAAAAGTGTGTGATACTGTTATTTGCTAAGTTTAATTTTAAATTAGGTTGATTTAATGTTTTGAAAAATTACTTAACAATACATTTACAATGCTAGTTAAGCGTGAAATGAAGTACTAGTAGGCTAGTTACCGGTACACTTACATTATTTGCAGAAGATTCAACAGGATTACCGACACCAGTGCCATCCATTGAAATTTCAACATGATTAGGATCTGGAACAGGTGTGGTTGATGATGATGATGCACAAGCTTCTGAAATAGAAATGTATCAACATGTGCGTTTTTGACAGTTAAAACATCAACAAAAAAGTTATCTCCCCTTTTACTTCAGACTTTCTCGAAGATTCTCCACTGCAAAACGTCATCTAAACGTTGAAAATAAAAAAAAATATTGACTTATTTATCCACAAAGTATTAATCATTACCAATTAATATGCATATTATCAAAAATAAGCAAGTAAATAGAGAAATATTTACCTATAGTAGGGATTGACACGTTCTGCGCAGAACCAACGCTTTCAACCAATGACGTGAGGCCCTGCCCACCAGGATTTTCCGGGAAGTGAATAAAATCACAATTTTCAGCTGGAATTGACGGAGTTATACAATCAACAGGGGCTTCCTCACCGTTTCCGTTTGATAGATGGACATCAAAAATATCTGTCGGACATGGTCTCTGACCGCCAATATCCTCCTCTATCCTGGCTCTCTTCGTCGGAATTTCTGTGAAAGAATCTGTCCCGCTCGCCATGTTGCTTGCGATATATTGTTTAATACGCATGCGTCATTGTACATTCCAATGCACGGAGTACTCATTGCGAAATTAATTCTATATTTTTATTAAAATACGGAATATGTAAAAAGCAATTACCTCGAAAATTGACAAATACCAGTTTCTAAATGTATTGTTTTATATCTTTTATTAACATTTACAACAAGAAGTCATTAAATGTAAAGCAATAGAAAATGTTTGCGAATTACTCCCTACATAAATGTAAACATTAATCTGACGTTTAGCACATGGTGAATGGCCAAATGAGCTTTTAATATGGAAGATGTTTTTAATTATACAAAAGATGACAGTGAAGACTTTTATGCAATTCTTGGTTGTGATCCATCTGCAACTGTAAGAGCTTGAATTTACATTGCCAGATTCACTTTTGAAGCACCTGATTCCTATGAGGTTCTCTTTGAAAATAGCTTAAACATTGCCTTTGACAATGGTTTAGGGTTGAATGCTTGATGTATAGCATTATGATACATGCTAACTTTACATTCTATATTCTAATACTCAAGGATTTGCACTCCGCGGAGAGTGAAAAGAATATCCTCCTTGCCAATTATATCGCTAATTGTTATTTTACAGGCATTTATGAAATTAGCCTATGCGACTTGATTGGTCAGTGTTGACAACAAGTATATAGGTTGATAATTTCAACCCATTTTATATTGAAATGAATTTTTTCAAAATGTCTCTTATGAATTGTTTTTCATCTAAATTTATGCAGTTTTAAACATCGTTTATTTAATGTTTAAGTATCAAAATAGCAATGTTTTATTGCAATATATGTAGGAGCAGAGCAGAGTGACCATCTGTTATGGGGAAGTCAACATGTTGAACTGAAATCTGTTGTTGGGATGGTATTCACTAATATTTAAACTACTGTTGTTTTATTTGATACAGGAAGAACAGATAATATGTGAATATAGAGCTAGAGTTATAGATTGTCATCCTGATAAAAATCCTGATGATCCTCAAGCAGGTAGGACTTACTAAGTCAGAAATTCAGCAAGCTATGTGGAGATCTTCTAATATGAGGAGTTGAAGACATTGAATTGCAAAATGCCTTTGAGATTAATGATGTCACCAAACACTTTTAATGGTGCAAGTTGATGCTTTAAGTCTCCCTGATAATAAAAACTTGACAAAACTTGAGATTTGATCCTCAGAAATCAAGAGTCTTTACTATCTCATGTTATTGATACAGAAAGAATGAGTTAACATGAAAAAATACACAACTGAAAATGAAAAGTGGCTCACACAGTTACTACCAATTTTGTTTGTGATTTTAGGGTTTTAGCTAAACAGTGAAACCCTTTATGGTTTTAACTATGAAGTAACATAAATTTAAATGACCTTAGAGGAATACAACCTCTTAGAATGAACAAAAAATCTAAATTTTCAAACTTGGTCAATAGAAGTTTATATTCATCAAGGGACTTGCCTGGTTGCATAGCCTAACTATACAACAGATTACCTAAATAATCTGATAAATCATCCAGAAAACAATGTTTATATACAATAATTGAAAAAGCCTTAATCAAATTTAAGGCGTTTATTTTTTATAACCTGTTATTACATGGAAATTTACAGTTTCATGGTTTTTTTGCATTCTGTTTGTATACTTTGGACATCGTTGATGAATATACTCTGATTGACCAAGTTTGAGAACTTAATTTGTTTGTTCATTCTAAGAGATGGTATTGCTTTAATGGTTTAATTGTTTATTTCTAGCTGAAAGGTTTCAGTTATTACAGAGAGCTAAAGATATATTAAGTGATCCTGTTACTAGAGTAAACTATGATAGATGGAGAAGATCACAACTAGCTATCAGTTATCAACAATGGTGTAATATGACTCCTACTCATAGGGTAGGTTAATACTAATATGTTTTTTTTATCCTTCAATAAGTTGAAATTTAGTGATTATTTCTATGACTTGAAATATTACCGTCTTAAGTTTGATAGTGATAGTCTAAAAATAACTCTGCTTTAATAAAGGTATTTGTAAATCTACTATTGAGAGGTAAGAAGTATGAGTACTCTAAATATAAGTTTGGCTGAAAATTGAACTTAAAGTGATACCACCTCTTAGAATGAACAAAACAATTAAGTTCTCAAACTTGGTCAATAAGAGTATATAATTATGCATCAACGGTGTCCAAAGTATACTTACTGAACCCAATAAATTTTCATACAAGCAGGTTATACTTGTAATTTGATTAAGCGTTTTTCAATTATTGTATATAAACATAGTTTTCTGGATTTATCAGATTATTTAGGTAATCTGTTGTATAGTTATGCCACCAGGTAAGTCCCCCGATGAATTAATACTCTTATTCCCCAAGTTTGAAAATTTAGATTTTTTGATTATTCTAAGAGATTGTATCGCTTTAAGTGCTTTAGTGCTTATGTATATGTCATGGTTACCTTTACAAAGAAATAGCTATTTAAGGCTAATATTCAATTGAAAATTATTGGTAAAAATTCTTTCATTCCCATAAAAAAGGACAAAATTTGTCTACATTGAGATAATGAGAGCCGTGTATCACTATATTTTGCTTCAATGATCATTATAGATTATCTCCCTTTAATCTTCAAGATTTTAGTTTTTTGCTTGTCAGCATGTTCTGTTCATATGTTTTAAATGTATTGTTAAATGCATGCCTACCTAAAATCTTTTGTCAATTATTTTAAACAAACAATATACTTCTTGTGTAGATTAAACCTCTAGTTCAAGTAAGATGGCAATTATCTCCCTTTAGTCTCCAGTTGTATTTATTTCAGTCAACTCACTGGGCTTGTTGTAAACCTCAACCAATGTTACATGATACAGATACACCTAGTGATATACAACCTCATACATCAACTAGTTCTAGTAATACTAATAAACCTAAATCAGGTTAGTTATCATCTTTCTATTGACACATATGCTGCGTTCGATACCTATCGTGAAAATGGTGTTTACGACTTTCTCGGAAATCTGAAATTCGTCTGCTAAAGTGGAGACCGTTCGGACAATATTCACGACTTTATGCAAACAACTTCCGCTAACATGAATGACAAAATAATATCAACAGCATTCTTGAAATTTACATTCTAATTACATGCTATTTATCAACATTTATTATTTATTATGACATAAATAGAGATTAAAGTTATCAAAAGATATTGAAAAAAAAAAATTATTTAGATAAATTTGAAGTTGTGGCCATTTTTACATGGGGTCAAGGTGAAGGTCAGAGAAGTTGTGAAAATGGGTGTCGATAATTTTTCACCATTTTCACGACTTTCTAAGGTAGTAATTACGAGAAAACCATGCTATCGATCGGAAATTCACAACATTGACCCCGTGAAAATTGTAATTACGAGAGGTATCGAACGAGGCATTAGAGTCAATGCCACAACAGCACAGCATTAAATGTATATTGTCATCTTATTTTTCGCTGTAACAGGTGATCAAGCTCAATTTCTGCTGCCTTTAGCACTTACAATTTATAAAAGTCTGTCTTCACCAATTGTATTCCTTTAAAATATCATGTGACCTGACACAGTTTCTAAGGGTTGTTCATGTATGGGATGATTTCAAAGTTCGAATTTGTTTGATTGATATTTTATGACATACAGTGTGATAAGTTGAAGTTGAAGGTTAAATAATTGATATCATGATTATTCAATATCATTTAGAAATCAATATCGTTGTTGTTGATTTTATCTTTTACAGCTTCAGTACCTATATCCAATTTACAATGGTTTCGAGATTCTCCATCAGATCTGGTACAGAAGTTTAGAAATTATGAAATATAATTGTTGGTATTGATAACAGAATGATCTCAATGACATACACAAAAACAAACAACAGCCAAAAGTGAAATATGTGATATAATTTGATTGTTTGTTACTTCCTTTGCATCCGAAGGGTGCTCAGATTGACCTTCTGACTGACTGAACCCTGAACCTTCTTTAATACCTGTAACTGTTATTTTCCATTGTTAAGGTAAATTTTTTGTTTGTGATTACTAGAGGTGTGCAGTGTGCAATAATCTTTAAATCGCTAGTTTTGATATATTAGTTTCCACATTACCTTGGTGTGGAAATGATGACAACGTTTATTTCTGATGAACATGAAAGCATGCTTAAAAAAGTATGTGTATGTGACAAGGTTGTCCTTGAAAGCGATACCACCTCTTAGATTGAACTAAAAAAATTTGGTCAATAAGAGTATATATTCATCTACGGTGTCCAAAGTATACAAACAGAATCAAATAAATCCATAAAACTATGTAAATTTCCATTCAATTGTATGTTATAGAGTAAGCGTGTTTCAATTATTGTATATATAAACATAGTTTTCTGGATTAATTAGATTATTTGGGTAATGTGTTGTATAGTTATACCACCAGGTAAGTCCCCTGATAAATATAAAATACTCCTATTGACCAAGTTTGAAAATTTAGATTTTTTGATCATTCTAAGAGGTTATATTCCTTTAACAATAATCTCTTCATCACTTCATTGGGTTAAAATTATAGAAGGCTTTAGTGGATGGCTTTTATTTTATAAACTATTTTTTCATATTTTGAAATAGAGTTATATACATACCAGTTCTAGTCCATTAATTTGTAATTATTATATTATTATGTTATATGCCAGTAATGAAACCAATGATGAGCAATAAATATTTGTTATTAATTTTGTTATTATGTATACATGTTTGTTAAATTTATTAAACTGTTATATGTTATTGTGCTATTTGATAGAAAATGTAGAAAACTGGGACTTTGGGGAAGCTAAGTCTCACAATGAGATCAGAATTAGGTTTGTGCAGAGAAATGATTCGATCTAGAATAAGTTGTCTCTATAGCAATATTTCTAACTGATAATATTTATTCATTGTATTAATGTTTATCAGAAGTAGACTATTATTTACAGGTTTGTTCTCTTAGCAGTTATTGCCCTTTGATAGGGGTGACGTTTAGTGAGTAAATTACGGTAACCTTATCGACTAATTGGTGGCCACTTTGTTTGTCACAGACGTATGGTCGTCGGTGGAAGTGATATAGAATGATAAATAAATGTAATATCCCTGTACTGTGGGTCTAAATCCCTCATATTACTCATCTCAGAATCTAGTCAGATACAACCTGCTCAGAATCCAGCAACTCAGCTACTAAAATCACCTTCTGAAAATTAGCCGGATGAAGCGGAACATTCAAAGGGAGAGCTCGTCAGTCCACAATTGAAAATGATCGATAGCCAATTCGTGATTTTGGAAATGGGTTAGCCATCTTCGGAAACGGGTTAGCGACAATAACGATAAAATATTTTTTTTAAGTTAAAGAGACAACTGAACATTTTGCTTTTACAAAATCCCGTCGTATAAATATGTCGTTAGTCGGTCAAGGTTTCTCACTTATATAAGCATTTCCATCCGATGTTATTGAAATCATGAATGGAATTTTGGACAAGGTTGAATTTATCGAAACAGTTTTTTTTTAATTATTGCCTTTGTCCAAGTTAAACGCATCAAAAAGATCTTAAATAATAAAGCCCCAGCACGAACAATCTCAACCGTACCTACATTGGTAGTAGCTAATGATCTTTTCATTTGAAGAAGTAGCCCTTTATCAATAAATGTGTAAGTATTTAAAAATGGAAAGTAGTATCGAGTGTCTCGAAGAGTTAGCATACCCTGCTTGGCGCCAAACCATTAAAATAATGAATAACGACGCAAGTCAATTTTAAAGTTTAACTTTCAAGGGAGTTAATTCCATAAGAATTACACTATTAAGGGAGAGAACTCTGTCATAATTTTGTTAAATGGAATAATTCGAAAAATACATTACGGGGGAGAACACTTGAACATTTTTTAACTTGACTATCTTTCGATAATGGTTTTTGAGTAAAATTTGAATTTTCAATCAATTTAAATGAAATTCAGTGTGATAACATCGCAGACAAGTTTGATTTTGACGGATTTTCAAATAACAGTTTTTGAGTTATTGCCCGTGATGTAGGCCTATCTTAAAGGAATACTACCACTTAGACTGATCAATAAGGCAACATTCTTAAACTTGGTGAAATAAAAGTTTATATTCATTAGTCAACTTGTCTGGTGTCATAACTATACAGTATAATCTGATAAATCCAGAAAACTCCCAGATATATTATAATAACTACAAGATATACAAATTATTAGCCGTTTTATTAAGCGTTTTTCAATAATAACCTGTAATTTTATGGAAATCCCTGTTCCTACGGGCCTGATTATAATTTTGTTTACTAATTTTCTATTTATGTCATGTCTCTACAATTCATTACTGTCATTAATAACTATACTGCGTGACGTAATGTAACATCTAGACCATAACTAAATTCATTTGTACAAAACACCAAATCACGATTATTCATGTAATGCATTTGTAACGTTATCAGATTTCGCGCAATATTTCATAATGGATTCAAGGAGCTCATTGTGTGATTATAAATTATATTTTACCTGTCATTTGACCTACATAACGTCTATTTACCTTTTCACTACAGGTTAACCTTCTACCGTTATCTATACGGGTCGTTAGTCCTTGACTAGTATATTCTAATGTCAATTGCTCAGTGAAATTGTGAATTTTTAAGGATTTATCGTGTTTGCACACACGAACTTTGAAATAACAACCAATGGATTAGCTAGACTTATTCGATTTATGTCTATAACAAGTGGTTAATCAATTGCATGGAGTAGATGTGAGATATTCATGATGAATTTAAATACGGGAAACCATTTTGAATTTGATGGACCGGGTTTGAATGTCGCATAGGTCATTTTAGTGTTGTGTATTTACCATCAATTTCTTAAGATGAATCGTTTATTAGATCGACCTCTAGGTTATAAAGTTGGATTGGTGTTGTATTTTGTTGGATTGTTGTTATTTCTAGTGGGATATTGTATACCATCATGGCATACTTACACTAAAACCGAGAGGAAATTTAACGATGGTTATGACAATGACGATATAGAAGTTACTGTGTACAGGTCAGGGCTGTGGTTGACCTGTTCAGATGGACTTTCAGATTGTGATAATTATGAATTAATTCCAGGTATTATAATATATTGTATGTTTTATTGTTACCTGTATGTGTATAGAACCATGAGTCATTAGCTCGACGGGTGATCAATAAATCCCCCGGTGAGCAACAACAATCTTTATCTATAAGTGCATTCAATATTTACAATCGGATTAGTCATGTGTTTTAAAAAAGAAATTTTGTCATGTGCCAAAATCTTGACTTGACAATGTACATGTATCAAATTTCTCAATTTATAGCTTAATTGCTTCAACCCTAAACCTTTTCACGTTCGTGATACGTGTATGTAAACAAACTCGACATCTTTTAGCTACAATGTATAAAACCGCCTCGAGCTCTCTCACAATACATCTATCCTCTGGTAGACACCTTTGTTAGCAAATTATGAAAACAAAAAAAGTTCGATGAAAACGTTAAGTGAACAGGACATCATGGAAAGTGTTTGCAACCCAAAACTATAATTCAGAAAAGTTCAATTATCTGATTCATCCATTCAATAATGATTATAGGCTACTATTTGAAAATGAAAGGGCTGTGTTTGTGACTGTATATTTGTTCCTCATAATAAATATTCATTTTGGAACAAACAGTATTATAATAAATGATCTCAGGAACTCTTATCATATGATATCTGGGTTAGGGTTAGGGCTAGTATTATATAATGAAAGTTCCAAATAGAACAATTATTACATAACAAATGTTCTTTGGAACCGTTATTATAATGGAACTTATATATCGTCACATGTTCACTAACCGTTCGACCAATAAAATTTTACTTTAGCTAATCTAATCCGTAATTATGTTCCGAACTTTCCCTCAAAATTAGCAGTTTTGCTCTGATTTGAATGTCGATACGTACACGTAGGCTACGTCAAAATTGGTTTATGGGCATTGTATGTCACAAATTCAACTTATGAGACATATTTGATATTATTTGACATCTTTTGACAGTAGACGAGACATGTAGACGGGGACCTGTTTCCCAATCCTTTTCCTGCTTTAAGTGAATAAAATAAAAAAGAATGACAACAAGGACGGATGTATCATCACCAGTAATTCATCTGTCAGTCACCCTAGATGTAAATTAGCAGAAATGTACACCGTTTACCACTCAGGCGTAAAACAAAATACAAAAATGACAAAGAATAATGTATGCAGGGGCCTCGGAGCTGGTGGGGGCCTTATGGTCCCAATTTTTTTTTTTTAGGATAATGATAAATTTGAATATTTAGCGGCCGAAATCTGTATTATTTATATATGGGGTTAAGGGTGGAGGTAGGGTCTGTTCGATTTTTTGAACCACGGGCCCCTCCACATCCAGGGACGCTCCGCTGGGAGAGAAGGGCACTTGCTTCCCCCAACCTCTACTGGAGCCCGACACTGATAATAGTCTGCTGTACATTAGAATATTTTTTTTCTGTTCTAGGTTGGTTAAATGGTGTCCGATTCTGTATGTCCATGTCATTTCTTATAATTGGGTTAGCTCTACTCTGTGCCATACTACTAAACTTCACAGATGTATTGGGTAATAACCACGAAATTAAGAAAAGAACATTTGAATTATGCTGTTTTGGTGGTGGTAAGTAAATTACACACTTCACATTGGGTGGGAAACTTAGTTGGGATGATATCTAAAGGGTTAACTGTGAATTGGTCACATATAATTTTAGTCACTGAAAAAAGCACATTACAAGGACGTGGATTTGTTCAAACTTTTGTGAAGGACAAACCTGGATGGTTTGTAGAGTCTAAGAAAAATGGCCACATTAACTTGACCAGCAGGATCACAGTAATATCACAGTAATGTCACATTTATTGACTTATTGAAATTGACAGAGGTGAACTGATCACAGGAATCATAGATTACCTAGTAAATTAAAAATGTCTTAATGAGGATGCCAACTTTTCAGTCAGGAACCAATTGGCCAGTAAAGAAAATGTTGTGCTTATTTACCTTTAGACCACGTGATGTAGAGTAAAAATTGGTAATATATCAAAACTATAATGTCATTTCTTTTTCATGTGACATGATATATTTATATTCGGTTTTCTTGTTTTTCCAGTTATCTTTGGATTAATAGGAGTCATATTGTATGCTACGAGCGTCAAGAGTGGAGGTACAGGAAACCATATTTCGTGGGCCTATGCCGTCTGCTGTATTGGCGAGATCATTATATTGGCTTCAGGATTGATCGTCACTGTTTCTCATGCGAAAACAGACGATACCAAAACAACTAGTGTCACAAGATGGCCGTATGGTATGGGAACCGGACTAGATAGCTCATTTCAAAACGATACACAGTTTTCAGGTTTCCCAGAAATAGACAATCCTGCTTTCACCGACCCCTCTCAGATTCGATTCACTCGAACAACAGCAACCGCTGGTCGTCCACCGAGTAGACATTCATCGAATCAGACATTACATGGTCCTGATGCATTGGCTTTGGCGCACCCTATACAGCAACCAGAACCTAGTCGAGTTACAAGATTTCAGAAGAGAAATGATAGAGACCGTTACTCATTGAATGATTCGATTGGTGCCTCTACTGGACAAGAATCAGACTATATTGATGCACCTCCCTCCTATCAGTCCGTTATATCAGAATCATCAGGACGTTCTGGACCTCGAGATCAAGACCTGGGTGATGGACAGCCATATAACAATTATCAACCACATATTATCAATAATGAGGTGACACTATAGACGTGTTTGGATTTACACCAGACAGATACCCACCGAACTTTCAAGATTTTGTCCAACTTTGTTTGAAATGGGAGACAATTCAAACTATACTAGTGAAATATTTACTCCATATCAATAAACTTATTGAGATCTTTATTTCATTTTCTTAAAAAAACTGTGAATATTCTAAACGGACTTCGTGAAAGATCCGATAACTTTGTGTTTGCGACAACTTTCGTGTATTGTCGAATGTTGGTATTCATGCTACGTTATGTGACCAAAAGTTAGTTTCAAACTGAAGATAGTTCAAAGAATAGAACTTTTTGTACGCTTACATCATATCGCTTACACCATATCGTAATAAAGAATAAACTTACTAAGATCTGTTATACAATGTCCTCAAAATTGTGAAATTTGCAGATATTGGACATTTTTAATTTGTAGTAAGTAGCCTAACACAAGTGATGCTTGCCGAATTTTGAAATAAATTTCAAATTGTTATCAAATCATTTTATACATATACTTCATTATAATTCAAATAATGATATTTTTTATTGCTTTATATGTTCATAAATTGCTATTACACATTTTATTTTGTTGTATAATTATTTGAGAAAAAAATGCCATGATTTCACTGACTCAACAAAATGGGGACTTTAGTAGGTGAGGGCCCCTTGTCCTGGAGAGGTGTTTAAGTCAGTCTTCTTAATACTTGTGCCTTCCTGCATTCTGAGATTCCTCTGTGTGTCATTTTGATACAGGAAACGAAAGATAAATGTTCAAATGTGCAATTGTAGAGGCTATTTACGTATATTATTGGAGTTGTCACCTTATTGTTTTATAATTTTTGTTTAGCCTCCCTATTTCATTATGTAGTATTAAACAGCTATTACGACTGTGGTCCTAGACAGTGTTTGCTTACATTTCTGATCACTTGATGTCACTTTTCATCATTAAATGTTTCCTCATTGATTCGGGCGTAAAACATTTATTATGATCAGTTACGTCCCTTGAATTATCAAAATTGGACATTAGTATTTTCATCAGTTACGTCCCTTGAACTTTTGAAAATTTGACGTCAAGTCACTACTTTTATAGTCCTGTCTTGTCTTCATAAATGTAGTTTGTTACGTGTATGTTTCAGTGGCGTTTCTACGGGGGAGTTAGGCTGGCCCGGTGTTGGCCCCCGAATTCGTATAATGTTACATACGGTTTCCTGGTGCTGGTGCCCCCCCCCCCCCCGACAATTTGTTGGCCTAAAGATACCTAGAAACGCCACTGGTATGTTTTACAGCTAAGACGGGTGTGGCGCCAGACATGGCTTACTCTTATAGACACCTAACACTTTTCATTATGATATAGGCCTACTTACTCATGTATGATTGATATAATTCCTCATGTGAAAAGTTTGAGAACATAAATAATTTAGAAAGCCGATCTAAATGCAATTTGAGTTTAATTTTAATAAGACTGTGGTGGGATGTCAGCAGCCTTTAATGATTAATTAAATTGATTACAATGATAAAAGACAAAGTATCGAAGATCAGAAACAGACATAAAAAGTAAATCAACCTTTCTTTTCAAACAGCAACTGTATTGCAATATATTTTTACCACAATTTTTTTTTCTAATACAATGTAAATCAATAAAGTATTAAATTTCTTTGATGTGGTGAATTCCAACTCTGCATTAAAATTTCATGATTTTCTATTAACTAGTAATGAAACTTTCCTTTTTGCTGCGAAGATCATGGCGCAATAAAGGTCAAAGTTGGTTTGAGGTATGGTACAGGTCAAAGCGTTCAGGCTTTTGCTTCGATTGAATTTTCTGGAATCAGTGGCGGCTTCAAAGGCTGCGGAGTGCGGGCAAAGGGCACAAAAAGAGAAAACTGGTGGAAAGAATGGCAAAAGAAAAAAGGAATAAGATTTTTTATTTAAAATATTTCGATAACAAATACTTGAACATGTCCCATACGGTCTCGGGCGCTCGTTTCATTTTCATGAGAACAAAAATTAGTGCCTAACCCTATTCTCCATCCAGTTCACAGTTCTGTAGACGGAAAAGTCTGGAATTAATGTGATTTTCGCATGTTGCAGGTGAAGGTATTACTGTCTGGTAGTTTAAAGTCTAATGAGATGTGACTGTGAAATAAAAGTACAATCAGGTACGTTGTAGACAATGTGTAATCCATTATCAGAATATATTGTTTTCCCAATCCAATACAATTACAGATGGAACATACCAGCTACAATTTAATCAATTTAGACCTACAAAAAAAACTGTTTGTACTACACTGTACCATGAAATAATTAATTCATCATTTATTAGCTGACAAATTAATCTATCGCGTAAGAATTAGAGACAGTGCACGATTTCTCTTCTCATCTTTGGTACTTATGTTGTTACCTTTCATAATTAGAGCTTAAGAACTTTGTGAATTGTGTATCAACAAAGAGTATGATGTTCTCCAACTCAGGATTCAGCATGTTATTGTTAGTGCTGGCACGATATATCGTCACC